>PVLA01004193.1:14441-184873 GCA_004027455.1 Hydrochoerus hydrochaeris | reverse complement strand
AAGGATCTCTTAAAAATAACAAGGAACCAGGAAGCAACGATACAAAGGCTAGAAGATGACAAGAGGATTTATAACCTAAGAATAAAATATGTGAATGAAGATGCAGCAACAAATACAAATGAAATAAAAAGTCTATTCACAGAAATAATTAAGGAAAACTTCCCAAACATAGGTAACCAAAGTGAAGTTCAGATAAATGAGGCATATAGAACTCCAGCCAGCTACAACCCAAACAGATCTATACCCACACATATAATAATCAGGATCCCAGAAATCCATCACAAGAAGAGAATATTAAAAGTGGTCAGAGAAATGAAACAGATTACCTATAAAAGAAAACTCATCAAAATCACAGCAGACTTCTCAATGCAAACCATCAAATCAAGAAGAGCTTGGAGTGAAATATTCTAAGCCCTGAAAGAAAATAACCTCCAACCCAGAATGATGTACCCTGCAAAACTGTCTCTCAAAATTAATGGAGAGACAAGATACTTCCACGACAAAGAGGAACTGGGGGAGTTTGTGACTACCAATCCAACCCTGCAAAGAATACTGAAGGACACTCTAGAGAGAGAGAAGAAAATCACCAGGGTTCCAGGAATAATGGCAGAAAGGCCTCAAAGAAAGGGCCAGACAGTGGAATGAAGGAGGAAAGTAAACAAATAACAACAGAAAAATAGCATGGCAGAGATAAGACGAGAAAATTGGTTATACCACTGTTTTATCTTGACTGATTTTATTTGAGTCTGGTATGCTTGAGAGTGTCAAGTCTGAGAGTAGGGGCAACTACTCTGAAGATGACAGGATTCAACAGGATACCCATTCTGGTTTGATTGTTAACTGCCTGTGAAGTCCTATAATGTTTAGATTTTATTAATAGTGTAAAGCAACGCTAAGTTTATATTATATTTGACGATACAATTTTATTGAAAATAACAAGAGACATCATAGTGACTACCGTAGATCACCTAGTGTTGTGTTTTTGTATGTTCTTTTCATTTTGTGTTTCTCTAGGAATTTGTATTGCTGACTTGTTTTGATTTGTTTTGCCCTCTAATACAGAAAGGCTAGGTATATGTGTAGAGACTTATACATGTGTAGAACTTCTAAGTAGTTTATGAGAATGGATTATAGTTATTGTAAAGAAAAAAAAAGGAAAAGAGAGTATTCTAAAGGATATAACTGCATGTATGTTTGAGTGTGTGGAACTAATAACCATCTTGCTAAAGTTTTAGTTGGATGGATGAGCAAAACTGACTGCAGTCTCACTGTTTGAATGTCCACTTTGTGGACTTTACTTTTGTAACTTGAACAATTGCATCTAACAGGAAATTATGTAATTATCAACTAGTGATTTTTTTACTGGTTACTATTTTTTTTCTGTTTTGTTTTATTTTTGAGATTTTGTATTGTTTCTACCCTCTTTCTGTTTCAAAATTTTTTCTTGAAATAATTTTTAAAAAAAAAGCAAGAGGAGGAAAAGAATGTGCTCTAAAATAGATAACTGTATGTATACTTGAGTGTGTAGGATTGATAACCATTTTACTAAGTTTCTGTTGGATCGGTGAACAGAACTGTTTGCAGCCTCACTGTTTGAATGTCCACTTTGTATGATTTAATTTTGTAACTTGAACAACTATATCCAAGAAGACAATATGTAATGTCTCAAATAGTAATTTCTTATTGTTTATATTTTTTTTTGAAATTCTGCATTGTTTCTACCCTTTTTTCTGTTTTGCTTCCCCTCCTCTTTAAATAAAATTTAAAAAACAAAAGAACATATTTATTCTATAGGGCACCAGAAGGAAACCGCCTCATTCACTACAGTGTAGCTTTTACTGATGAAGCCATTGACACATGGCACTAATCATGATGGGATTAAAAGAGGAAGAAATTACCCTAGATTTTGAAGTTGGCACAGAAATGATGACAGTCGACATACTCAAAGAAATTAAATTTCAGTCATTTGTTAAAGCAGATTGGAGTCACTTTAGTTTTACATTTGAGTTAAATGTACTGTTCTCTCACTCAAATAGGCACTTTCTAATATGGCAATATTTCTTTAAGACAATCCTGAGATTATTTTTCTACCTGGACAACAGGAAAAAATTCCATCAATGCTATGTAAATGTACATATGCATCCAATAAAGAGGCTCTCAGCAACAGCTATGCTGTATTCTCAGAATAAAATGCTCATCTACTCACACTGTACTTCCAGATACCGCTGGGTCTGCAAGTTTCCTGTGACAGCAGGGTGCTCCACCTGGCAGATCACTGGGACCCCATCATCCTCCTTGTGCACCTTCAGCATTAGTTGACTGGTCACAGTGTACATGTCTGACCACTCTTCCACCTCCGATTTGCCTGTAAAACAGATGACCTATGAAGCAACCAGGGCTGGGAGATTTTCTGTTAATCTGTTTTTAGACCCTCTTCCCCAAACTGGACACTGTAGTCTAATAAATATGATGGAAATCACTCAGAGAAAGAAGTCTGTGGAAAGATACACAGTAAAATAATTATTCTTTAATTTCTAGCCTCTCAGCCTTTGAGAATGGTATTGAAGATCTCTTTCAACCCCAAAAGCACTATTTTTACTGAAATATATTACTTACCTTTCTGTTATCTTAAAATCTCCTGCAAGTCAGCTGTAAATTCAGCCATTTTGACATCTGGCAGCTCAAAGTATCCAGAAGAAGGAAAAGAAAAGTGCTTTTTAACCCTATAGACATCTGAACTTGAAATATCTACGATGCTGTTGTGCTGTTTAACAATTCCAGGACATCATCCAAATCCCCTAAGTAATCCAATCAGCAGTAGAGATATAAACAACCCCTTTTGCCTACCCCCATCATCAACAATTAAGAGGGAAAGTAACTAAATGGATTTACATAATTGAAATTGTAATTGAAATGTTTAAACTCTGAGATTTCTGGAAGACCACAGAGATGCAGTGGCAGTGGGCTAGAGCAAAGTAAGACACAGGGCTTCAGGCCAGATGGGAAACACATCCAAGAACAACCAGCAAAGGGGAGGAGGCTTCCGGATGGAATGAATAGGCCAAGGCACTCCCAGGAACATGGCACACCATTAACTTTCTTTTAATGTTTTGTATTTATCAGCACACATTTAATGGCTCAATTCACTTAGACAGAAAAACAGAGGGGAAATGAGAAACTCCTTCTTTCCAAAACCATACCTAGGAAATAGGACATTAAAACACAATGTGCTTTTGGAAATTTAAGGTATTATATAAAGATTTCTGTTTCCAGATACAAATTTCTGTATTCCCACTCTAAAAAGTCTTATTCTTTTCTTCCTCATATTGTTTATTTATTTAACAAGCACAGATACAGTGCTCATTGGTCTAGGTGCTAACTATTTTACAAGGATTCACTCATTTTATCTATGTAAGAATCCTATACAGTATGTATTATGATTCCATTTTAGAGGAAAGTGAGGCAACCAACTGTTTTTTTGTCAAGTAACTAAAGGATTTCAGTTCCTGTGTTTAGGGTACTACTTGTAGGGTAACCCTGAAAGGAAAGGACTCTGAGAGGTGGCACATATAAAGGGCTGGGATAACTGATGAAAAATGGCCAAGGAATACACAGGCTGTAACAGTGGTGGCACACCTCTGGCATGCTGCTGCAGTGGCCTCTTGTGTCACTGAAAGCTCTAAAAGGTTCCCTATCCCTGGGCTATATGCTTCACCCACACAACAGCTGAGGTAGCAGGCAACAAAGATCCAGAAGTCAAACCTGGGAACACCTGGTGCTGGAGGAGGACCGCCCGAAGCACGCTAGCTGCACTCTCACGGTGGAGCCTCTGCACAACAGGCTGGTGAACTGGGCAGCTGAATGACACAGTGGGCTGCACAATTAAGGTAGTTCCTTGTAACCTCATAATTAAGATAAAACATTTACTTCACGTAGTGCAGCCTCTCTTGCAGAAAAGCACACAGTCAGCGCAGCTCACAAGGTTATCGGGGCAGTAGGACTTGGAATTTTAAAACATACATACCTTGCAAATTTGAGGTTCTGATCCACTTTGAGTCACCATAGCAGATAGTGTAAAAGCAATGAGAATTGAGATACAGACAGTCTGAGCTGAGGTGATATCCCCACAGTAGTTCTCACTGGCTAAAAGTTCTAATTTACAGGGTTAGTTTTTTCTTAACATCTGAGTAGGGCAATAGACATCATGGTAAACCCTCAAACCACAGACTGAGAACATGATTTAGAAGAAAATGTTCTCATGCTATGGTCTCAGATGTCATTAGTAACTGATTATAAATTTATATCTAAATTAATATTTTTGTTCCAGAGGCATGTTTTGCATTTGTCAATAGATTTCACAAAAGCCTGCTTGCTAAATTAAGTGCCAACTGACGACTTCAGTGCAGGCAGTCTCCATCATACCTTTGAGCTCTTTGTTCCCTTTGAACCATCTGATAGTTGTGGCTGGTTTGCTGGCCATGGCGGTGCAGTTGACTTCAATCTCCTCGCCTTCTACCGCGGTGTCTTTCTGGATATCGATCATCAGGTTACGCGGTGGGACTACAAATTAAACATGAGCTTTATAAACACAGAGGCCATTTCCGACATAGTCTTCTATTTATCAGAAACTAGTACTACTTCTATCAAAAAAGAGACCAATAATGGACATTCCTGATGGGATTTCAAAACACACTGTCACAGGAGGAACGAGGAGAGCAAAGCCACCATTAAGTCAAATGAGTTATGCAAACTCAGCAGATTTGAAAATCCTCTCCTAAATTTATCTTATAAAAAGACCAGTCTTCGCCTAAATTATCCCTAACCATGTAATAATAATAAGATAGCGGGCATCTACCAGTTATTAGAAAATTGATTTTAAAATGGATATAAGAAAAGAGTATACACTATTGAAATTACTGTTCTTATTGTCCTTATCTGAAAGGTCCTAAGGACAACAGTTCTCCTTAAATGCAATCCTTGGGCTCCAATCTTATTATGACAGATTTTAAAGTCTACCAACAAAGATCAAAAACCTGGGGTCCATTAAAAGACTCGGTCACCATAAACATACACAGAAAAATTATGCCCCAGAACCAGCTCTATTTAATTAGGCTGAATTCAAAGAAATCTAGAATGTAATCATGTCCTTCAATAGATGGCACATTAATAAAATCCTCTGGATACAAAGATGCAATAATAGAGGAAATGCCAATTAGTTTGAAGCAATTTTCCACACTCTGAATTTCAATACTCCCAATTTTAGAAATCAAAGCAGATTTATATACCACAATGAATACCACTCTTTCTATAATATAAAACATGTGTGTGTGTGTGTGTGTGTATATGTATGTGTATATATATATATATATATACACACAAAATAGTCAAAATAAAAGATTTGGGGCTAACATACTATCCATCAAGTCAACAGCATGACGTTGGTGATGATGATTAAAGTTGTTTGGTTTTTTTAATGAAACTGAGTTGAGAGTGAAACTTTATATAAGGTGCAACCTTACATCAGGCCTGAGCCTCTTAAAATACAAATCAATAAGAACACTGAATTCAATAGTGTGAATCTAAGAATGTGTTCTGGCCACCACAAATAAGCAAAACAGTTCTGAGACTTATGATTGGTAAGTTTCTCAATTCACATGAGAAATAGGAAGTTAAATATGTATCAAAATGCCATCCTGATGATCAAGTTGAATAATATATATCTCTGATATTCCTTCAATGAATTATGGGATTAAACCATGTACTTGGGATTTCCAACTGCTCTAGCCCAGTGTTAAAATTTTGCTCACAGGAAGACTTTCATACTAAATTGAAGCAATTGAAAATTCTTAAGTGAGAATGATGAAAGTGGAAAAGTAAAATGGTTTGTTGTATACATTTCTCAGCAAGCCAGCGTATTGTAGTGAGAGGTGTGACTCCTAAAGCACAAGAATCCCTCTTTGTTCCCTGTGTACAAGGAAAACAACGTATTTGCTCACCTGGTATTGCTAATGTGAGATGGCTCAAATGAGTAGCTAAGCATGGCAAAGAACTACCCTAGTTTACATTTTTAAAAATTAGTAAAAATATAATTTAATATGCAATTTGGAGCTGCATATCTTGTGGCCTTTTAGGATATACAGCGAGGCAGCAGCATGTAGATGAAATGAATTCAGCTGGCTATCTCTTTATAGAATTTATCCATGCTATGTGACAGTCAGATGGGTTACAGACCTGCATCCCACAGAGGCAGACTCTGGATAGGGAATATATGGAGAGAGTAAATGTTTAGGACCAGCGAACACTACTGCATTCTGACTGTAGTACAATAAAGGCACTGAAAAAATTGCTAATGTTAGATCAAATGTCAGAGAAAAGACTAAAGAAAACAGGATGTTGGTAGGCAATAAGGGACAGTACTACAGGAGATTAAAAAAAACAAAAGAAACAACTAGCCGGGTCTTGTGGCCATACGTGTAATATCAGCACTTGAGAAGATGAGGCAGGAGGATCACTGTGAGTTCAAGAGCAGCCTGAACTACATAGAAAGACCTTGTCTCACGGTCAGCTTGAACTACATAATGAGACCTTGTCTCAAACAACAAACAGCAAACAAAAAAACCAAGGAGGAAGAGATCTAAGAATGTCTGTTCAAACAAATGGAGGAACGAAAGTCAGAAAATAGTCTTTGCAAGGTCTAAGCAAAAATGAAAATTGAGTGAGGACAATTTTTGGTGTTAACATACATAGTAGTTCTGAATGAGAACTGGAACCTAAGTGACACAGCTGATGGGATACGAAGTGGAGGAAGGAGGCTCTCTGAGGACATGACAGGGTGAATCTTGGAAAGCCTTACAGAATAGAATAATCAGATCCTTCTTAGCACTTCACGACACACCTCCGTGGCCACTCTGTGGAAACCAGGCAAACGTCCTGAAATGGGGCTCATCCATGGGTTTTAAAAAGACTGCTATAGATGGCTTCAAGACAGTGGAACTCAGACTCAAATGTGTCCTGTTGGATAGTTGGTTTTAGTGTCCCTCAGTATCTTGCCTTATTCTTTTGTTACTCATGCTGAGCCTGAAGAATTCTTCTACTCCTTATCCCAGGCTTCTTTGAACCACCACTACCTGCTCATCTCCAGTGGTTTCTCTTGGTAGAAACTCTTATACCCCGGTTTTCATCATAAAGATGGCGTGTTCTTTCCACAGGACAAATAACGTCCTTTGGCTCAAAGTAAGGAAACAAAAACGATGGGGTATGGGCAAATACAGAGTAAAAACTGCTAGTAACTGTTTCATACTTTAGGGGGGCTGACAGCTTGATTGGCAGTGAGGTCCTTATGCAGATTTCTTGTTTGCTATTAGCCTTGTTAATTCCTCCTCTGCTGCAATAGATGTAGCCTGAAGTTCTGTGAAGAGTGATTCCTATACCAATGCTAAATCCTAGGATTACCTTCCTGAAGAGCTAGCATCAGTTTTAACTTTTTAGTCAAGGTAGAAGTGTAGAAAACTTCAAAAGTGTTAGGAAATATGCCCAGAAAAATAAAAGACTTGTTTATTGTTGATCTCATCATTTCAAGAAAATAGCTGAATAATTTTATTCCCAAGTCCAGAAATAGTTTTCTCAAGATCGTGACCAATATTTCTAATCTTTCCTAAGATTAGAAGAAGAAATAGGCAAGTATAGTGGGAGCTGTTTGGTTTATAAATATAAAATAAAATCTGATAATATGACTTATGATGGTTTTTCTGATACTATAAAGTTGATTCTGCTCTGCCTTTTTTTAAGAGCAAGTAAGCTTTGGAAAATATAAATGAGATGATTTAAATCTGTCTTTCTGAAAAAAGAAGATTGGGCAAGAAAAAAATTTTATTTTGGTGCATTAATCCTATCCTATTTTCCTTGTAACTTCATAATGTCTTCTCCAATACAAAAGCGGTTAGTAAAGTATAAAAATCCATTTATAAGAAAAATGAATTAAAACTGCTGCTAACCAGAGAATACACTTATACACGGTCCACTAAACAGACACATTTAGTAAGAACTGCCTGCAGCCAATAATGAAAATAATCAAAGATAGATCTAGAGAGGTGCATATAGATGAAAACCTGAGTGAAAATCACATAGAGAAAAATACTAGAGAAGAGTAATAAAATGTCAAAGTTCTTCTTAGCTACCTCAAATCTAGGAGTGCTAATTATAAGTATCACACCTACAATATTTTAAAAAAATCAACAATATCAAGCTGACTCATATTAATGACAACAAAAGAGGAGTCTTAAAGCTGATCAGTACATAAAATCTCACTCTGAGACCCTTTAAAGTAATTAGGTTTTCCTGTTCCTGGAAAAGGAGTGAACGCTAATCTTAGAAAGACAAGATGGTAATAATATTAGCTACTATCATCAGTAGCTACAGGAATCTTAAGAGTAGTGTATTCTCGCGCTCATTCATCTCCTGTCCTGAATAGTAGTATAAAGAATCCTATAGTACGTACCGGAGAAACAGAGAAACTCATTATAAGTGGAAGGAGTGAATGAATATCCTAAAAGCTACCCAAATATATGCAAAATATCATAAAAGACTGTTCAGTTTTTACACAGGCAATATCTAAACATAGTAGTAACTACAGAATGACACAAATAATATTAAAAAATACCCATCTTTGTAATCTGCAAATTTTGCTGAATGCATCAAATAACTAATAGACACAGGCAGTAAAATGAACATCTTTACCCTATCAAGAAGTTTGACAGCTGTGTAAGTATGTATGGAATCCTTTACAGAGAAACATAGATGGCAACAAAGATGCTAATACATTCTTCAATTTCTTCATTATAATATCTGAAAACTAAACCTTAGGAGAAAGGTTTGAATATGTGAGTATTAGGGAAAATCGTCAGATTTGGAATATGAAAGACTCAAACGCTGATGACAACAATTTTACTCTGTCAAGGCTTCCTAGTGTAAATTCAGTGGAAAGAATATCAAATGAATGCATAATATCTGCAAAAAGAACATCTATTAGCATTACTTTCAAGTATATTTAAGTTAATGTCCCTATAAAATATAAGCAGGAAACTATTACTTCTGTAATAATGAGACCTCCAAAAGGATTCCAGGCACCATGTCTCTTGAAAGTCTAGTGTTGGTGTGTTGGCTCCCAAACGCAGGGTATACTCAGTCAAACCAGGCCAATGCAGTCAGTGGCTCTGAAAAAAAATGTCCCAGACACCGGAAACTGATAGGCAGTAACTTCTTGCAAATGGCCAGATAAGACTCCTGAAAACACAATATGTACACTCTCAGGGGAAAAAAAAATCTTGTAACAGTAGCATTCAGGATTTAACTGAAAACAACATAGACTGGAAGACACAAAGGCTGTGAGAACAGTGAGGTGTATTTTCAATTCTTACATTTATGATTGGGAGCTAGGGAGCGACACTAAGGATGAAACCTAGGGAACCCTGAACTATGCCCTTGATCTTTTAAAAAAATGTCTTTTTTTAAAAAATGTCTTATTTTAAGATGGTGCCTTTTCAAGTTGCCTGGGTTGGCCTTGAACTTGTGATCCTCCTGTCTCAGCCTTCTGAGTAGCTAGGATTACAGGTGTGCAGCACTGTGCCCAGCACAGATTCTTGATTCTTAGCAAGTGCTTTGTAACTTGGGTAGAATGGCTAACCTCTGCTGTTACCATTTTTGTTCTGTGAAATTAAGATATCAGTAAAGATACCAGCAGTAAAATATTCTGAAAATTCAAAATACCAGACACACTTTCCTTTTTATTGCTGTCACTTTTATGGAAATGCCACTAATGACAATGAGTCCATGAGTAGAAGGTCAATTTAAAGTTTAGGCAGCTAATGACTTACTGAAATAAGCAAACTGTTTCCACACACTTCTAACAAGAAAGCAGGCAGAAAAGTTTTTAAATGCATGCTTATGAATTTTGGTACAACTGTAAAACACCAAAGTAATCATTCCAGAAAAATCTTCTACACTTATTATTTCTGTAGGTCTAATATGGATTAAAGGCACAATACTAACATATATGTATACCTGAAAGCCATCTATCATTAAACACAGATCACATCAGGAATTGAACAGACAGACTTTAAACGTGGCTTTCTAAAATCATTATTCCTTAGTCTTACCAAGATCATATATATAAGTTTTGGCTTAATGACTAAAAAAAAAATGTTTTCCCATTTACGGCTGTGTTTAAATAAAGTAATGATGCAGAAGCTCAATATGTACATCCATAAATACATGTATGTGCACACACCATGCAAAAATGCCCTTCGTATTTATGTTTTCTCTTTAATCTTCCTATCATTACACCAAAAAGCTGCAGCCTGCCGCCTCAAATAGACTTTGATTCATCATCTCCCTGAAGGTGTGAATCAGAGATCTGGCCTCAAGCTACACTGTATGTCCTTGAAAATTCATTTTCAAAAACCCAAATCAGCTGTGCTATACACTGGAGTATGTTTACCTAAAAGGTGACTAATTCGGACCACTTTCAGCAGAGAATTATCTGCTGACTATCAAAATACAAACACAGGAACCTGGTTGCTGAGATTGTGCTGAAAATCACAATCTGGAGACCATATACGAAGTCATCTGAGTGTCCCTAACAGCCTGTCAACAGCTATTTGCTTATTATCAGTTAAGGGGTTCTTAACTCTTTTATGCCCAATGGTTATGCTTTGTAGCAAAGTATGTACTCCTGGGATATGAGAATAATCTAGATTATAAGTAATAAACAAGGCAACCAGTAAAACCAGAGTAAAGGAGATCAGTCACATTAAAATGAGGATGTAGCTCAGACGAAAAACTCATGACACAGATTTCATAACAGAGCTGTGCCCTGGGGTACAGATGTGGAGCCTCGGTTCCCTACTTCCGCACAGAAGGGAAAAAAAATCCTGGTAGCAGCAATGACATTTCATGTGGTGAGTGATTCATTCGAGGGCTCTAAATTCTCTTGATCTTTGCTTCTGAAGTTTGAGGGTTGAAACCCAAGCGCAGGTGGAATCTATAAAGACTGCTGATTGCCATTCCTTAGAGCGTTTGGTAAAATAGGCTATTTTTAAAATTCAGCAAGATGGGTGGTGATTCGTCCTAAAACAAGTTAGAACCGTGAAATTCACTGTTAACCTTTTCCTTGCTGCTGGAAGCCAGCTGACAGTACAGGCTACCCCCACTTTGCTCCCCAGACTAATAGCTGCGTGTATTTCTTACCCAGGACCGTGATGGTAGTGTAACTTTCCTGTGGGGGGTCAGTGTAGAGCTGGCAGAAATAACGACCTTCATCAGAAATTGAGACGTTTGTCAACGACACTTTGAGTTCACTGCTAGAAAAATTCAGCAACTGAAACCTGCTGTCTTTCAAAGCTGTGAAACAAAACAAAGTGGTTAGTGATTGTGAGAAAGACATCCATCCATTTCCCTGAACTAGGTGAAAAGAAAGTTTAGCTTCTCCAATAAGTGGATACAAACAAGTAACCCTACATATGGGTGGTACATGTAGGGCAGATACATATACCCACCTTGGCGTAATTCCAGCCACTGTCTGTTTCAGCACTGATTCCTAAACTTCATGTCTAAGGTAGGCGAAATGAAAATGGAAGCAAAGGGCAAATTCTGAATCCCTTGACATAGCATGCCAGCCTTTGTTAGCATTTGGGCACTAGAAGTTCAGGAACTAGTGCCTACAAGTTTTTAATGTGCCTTTAAAAACCCTAGGCTTAAAAAAAGCAAAGAAAGAAAGAGAGAGAGAGAATGGAGGGAGGGAAGGAGGGACAGAGGAAGGAAGGAAGGAAGGAAGGAAGGAAGGAAGGAAGGAAGGAAGGAAGGAAGGAAGGAGGGAAGGAGGGAAGGAGGGAAGGAGGGAAGGAAGGACAGAGAGAGATTCTAAATTTTAAAAATCATTGATAATTCCAAAGCAAAATAAAAACCATTCTAAATGTTATAACAAAGTAGTCCTGTTAACTGAGATGCATCTTAATTTGTGTGATGTGACGTGAGGTGGTCTAAGGCCTGCAAAGACTAAGGTGGTCCTCTAGGGTTCCAGCTGCATTCAGCTTCACAGCACCAAACTAGACATCCAGGAGGAAATCAGGAGTGCTGCAAAAGCAATGTCTATGGACTTCTTATCTATCTTAAATGTTCTCTTTTGAAATCCATTAACTTTGGCAAAGGCTACTTTAGCCTATAATGACAAAAAATCCATTAAAGAATAGGAAGCTGGCTTCCCTGTTCTATCCTCCTTCATCCATTCCTATGTTCTTTAAACTCTTTACACAGGTCACAAATGTCCCGGCCTTTTGGGGTGGAACAGTGACAAGTAACCACAAAGGGACAAACTGGACATTTGCTTTGGTTCAATTATCAGTACACTCAAATAACATTTTTCCCCCCAAAGATTTGCTTCTTGTTCTTGTCACACCATGATACCTGATCAAACCACTTCTATTATACACAGCCCAGGGTCCATGATCACCTTTTGTTATAATACATCTGGAAAGATATCAGCATATAAATATCTCCACATACCAGAGTCTGTGGTGAAAGATTTGGTTTTGTCATTTAAACACAGATTGCCCTGGAAACTACCATCTTCAAACCAAACAGATTATCTTTCAGAATGCTATATTTTCCTCGTCTTACCCCATTTGAGTTGTTTGTGTCGGCGAAGTATTTGGGACTCAATTGCAATTCACCTTGAATTACTACAATCAATTCCTATTGCAAAGTAAGACCGCCTTACTTTTAAAAGGGATGACTCAAAGTTTCTATTAAGTAGAAAGATTATGATTGCCTGCCTCTTCTCCTCTTTAAAGAATTGACTAAACTTTAAGCATCTAACATTCAATTAAAAAAAAGGTGGCCTTAGCAATCTCTTTGTCAGACAACATGCAGAAAAAAGTTATAGTCTAACATGATAGGGACAGAAACTTACGCCTGAAGTCCCTGAAATAAATGGTCTGCCTGTTGGGATTCAGGAGTTGAATCACAGAGTCGTCACTCTTGTTGACTTGGCAGCTGATGGTTGCAACTTCTCCTTCAATCACTGTCACGTCTTTTGTAAACAGATTCTGTCCATTGCCTTAAAAAAAAAAGAAAAAAGATCAGAAAAAAAATCCATCAACTAAACTTTGTTTCATAGGATCAATTAAAATGAAAAATAAGAAGTGAGAAGTATATCAGAGAATGAACACAAGTAGCAATGTTTGGTATGGCTTTAATACTTTTCTCTCAAGTTCATAAAATGAGTCTATTAAACTAAGGCTGATCTAGAGATAAACTACAACTAAGCCTGGGATTGATGTGGTCTCAAAGGTTGCAATGCAAAAGTCCTAGCCTCCAGTGTTTTGCACTGCTTGGTAGTAAACTATGGAGGTATTGGAAAGGTCAGAGTACTGGCTTCTGTGAGGAGCTAAAGCTTTCTCAGCCAAGGGAGGAAGATGCTTGTATAGTCAACCATAGCTCACACGCCCTTGAGCTAAGCTATTTGGTTGTCTCACAGAAAACTCAAGAGTCCACTTAACAGAAGTAGATAGGAGGTTCGATAAATAATCTTGTCTTGTTAGTGGATGTCAACGTTCCCAATGTATAGGCATTCACTTAGTCACTATGTGCGAGTCACAATGGGACTATGAGTCTCTGAGACCTCAATAAAATCTAGGAAAGGCTTAGACTTGAGAGCTTGCTACTTCTCTCACACCTTCAGGACTTGCTCAAGCCCTGGGCGGCTCTGAACCCCTGCCTCTTACTGGAGATCACCCCGTCTAGCCATTTAGAAAATCCTTTTTAGCACATGTCAAAAAGTCAAGGCTTTTCAGATCCACTGATAGAAGACATCTCCAGATCTGCTCCAGTTTGTTGCTTCTAAGATTAGTGACAGCAGCGAGGGCACCTCATAAATGTCCTAAATGCACCACAGCACAGGTAGGAGGAGGAGAGTTCAATTCAGAAGTAAAAGATGAAGCAATTGTCAATTGTTCAACTCTGCTCCCTGCATAGCAGGGAATACGGACACAAATGACATCGCAGCCTTAAAAAAAGTTGCAATTTGAATAAAACGGGATACCTCACTCTTATTTAAGAATACAAAAGATGTCATAAGTGTAGATGTATGGGTCGGTCAGGAAGGAGGGAAGGCTGCTTTTTAGTGCGCTCTCTCTCTGTGTGTGTGTGTGTGTGTGTGTGTGTGTGTGTGTGTGTGTGTGTGTGTGTTGGGGGGACTAGTTTTTAGCTGTATAAGGAAAATTATTTAAAGTCCCTGAGCCACTTTCTCATCTGAAATGGGAACGGTAATTAAAAGCTATCTCACAGAGCTGATATAATGCACTGAGCAATGTCTAGCTTCTCAGAAAAGTAAATAAACTGTCACCATCATCATATATATCATCATTGTCACCACCATCCTTTTTCTGCATGTCAAAGCCAAGTAGTTATCAAGCCATTATGATGTGCAGGGAGTACTGTGGGTCCAGGGACGCACAGTCACAGTCTCTGCCTAAGAGAGGAGCTCTCCACGTAGCTGCTACACATCAGCCCAGGGTGCTTTATTCGCTCCTTAAAAAAAGTTGTCACATCAAGACACAAAGGTCAAAGATAAATACTAATCTAGGGGAAAAATTGAGACAGCATAAAGAGAGATGCAATTAGAATAAATGGAAGATTTCCACCTGCTATCATATTTCTGCTGAAGGATCCTTTCTTGGCAGGACACAGTCAGAAAGTGTGAGAAGGGTGTCTAAGATGGCTTGAAGCCAAATCCACCTAGAAACAGACCTTGGCAGAGGATTAGAAGAGGGGAAACTAGAAGGATAAGAGGAAGAAAAGAATATTAGAGCCACAGATAAAACTAAACTTCCTGGTGCTTGAGGAACAAACCAAAATGAAGCCTGGCCTTGAGCTCTATGACTCAGGGAGTGAGAGGGTGGGTTTTCCCTAGCTTGATCCAGAGAGGTTAGTAGGCTGCAGCAGTGTTACAAAATAACAACAAACAGAAAAAGTGATCAGAAAAAAGGAATGAAAGGATTCTTTTTTTTTCTTTCTTTCTTTAGTGGATTACTGTGACAAATAGAGAATTTGGAACCCAGCTGGAGGGAGTAGTTTGTTCCCAGATTTGAGAAAAGAAAAAGAAGGGAATTCCCAACAAACAAATTCTTTGGGGTTTTTTTTGACCTGGCAAAGTATGTACAGGAGACAAAGCTGATATGTTCAGGGTATCACAGTCTACTAAGAAAATTAGGGAAAAATGAAATTGCATGATTCAAGTGCTCTAACCGCCTCAAGTCATGGGACCAGGACATCAAATGGGGTCTCATTTGGTTCTCAGAAGGGGAGGGTCTTACATCTAAAGAATGTCTATTAGCAATACAAATAATCTTCAGTTTAAGAAAGATACATGAGAAAAGACTGCCTGTGGACAGGCATAATCCCTTCAAGGTAAAAGGGCCTCACAGATGCTAACTACTACTACTGTATCTAAGCTACTGGGACTTGAAGGCACTTGCAATTTAATTATGCTCTGATAGAATAGTTCCTGTAGAAACAACTATGAGCTTTAATTTTAGCCCTTTATTCAAAATCCTAAGGCTACTATATTCTGAGAGGAGCATACTGCATTCATAGTAAGGTTATACAGCATTTATACAGAAGATAGGAGCAAATAGGACTTGACCACGGTTTTTGTTTTTAAGCAATGAAGGCAAAAAAACAGAATCAGAAGTTTCTGCTTATTTTTATACAGTCTAAACATTCCTAATTATACCTTTGATTAGGTACTGTAAGAGTAGAGATTTTTAATGTGTCATATGAAGCAAATTATTCAGGTAAACTTTTGCCATTTGTAAATTTTTGCCCTTGCCGTGCTCTAAAAAATCCATGGTAATATTAACAATATTATGGTATTATTATTATTATTTAATTATTGAGGTGAACATAACATTCAGCAACTCAAAATATGGCAATTTCTAGCTGTGTTAACATGGTGGTAATGCTAATGCTTAAAAAAATTGAGTGATAATAAATATTTTGCTGAAAGTGTTTTGGCTGATGATGGTGGCCCAAAGATGTCATTTTGTAAAAATCACCAATAAATTATATGGGTCAGTTGAATGGCAGTTACATTAAACAGAGCTCCATACTTTGAGGCTCCATAAGATGGCTGCAATGGGATAATAATGACCTATTTATTTGAGGCAAAGGAAGTGAATGACAGTGATGAAAATATGGTATGTATGTCAGTACTCTTAACAGCCTGAAACCTTTATGTAAAAATAATTTCTGCTCACATCCTCAAATATTTCTTCCAAACAGAAGGGTGCACTGTGACTTGATAAATTTCCCCTTGAAATAGGTATCATGACAATTAGGTTGTTATAAAACCCAATTTGATGTATAGCAGATGGCTAGAAACAGGAAACTTTGGTGCTATCTTAAAAAATTCACATTGAAAAAACCTTTCTGATTTTCTAAAACTCACTTAGCAGATATACCGTAGAGGCAGAAATAGCACATATTCTGGGGGGAAAAATCAAACAGATACAATATACTATAGCCATTAAATAAGGCTGTTAACAGCAATTTATTTTAAAGCTAGAACAATGTTTGGCATGTATTTAGGAGGCAGAATCAAACTGGATTTTAATTTATACTAGTGACTATTATGTTATGGAAATATATTCTGTATAACTTCCAGATTTGCCCCACAATTTCTAAAAATAAAACTCCGGCACTGGAGAGGCCCATTCATTCACATGCAAGTCTCCTGTGGTAAACTAGAAGTTACTAGGACATTCATCACAATAAGACAAAACTTATCACCTAAAAAAGGTACAAACTTATTTTGATGACTGGCAAGCTGGTGAGGGTTGAGTACAGGTGGAGGTGCAGCTGACACATAAATCTCTTTATTCAGGCTTCAATTAATGCAGCTTGTGGATTCTTTCCTAAAAACCTCATTTTGTTATAAACTCCACTGAGACAGCATTGTATTGATTGGACTCCATTCAATCAACAATATGCCCTCCTTAGGGAGGTGTTGGGGCAGATCTTAAAGCAAGCACCAGAAATGAGAAACAGGAGAGAGAACACAGGTCCATCCAGGGCTGGGCACCATGCTGGCTGCTTTACACACTTTTATCCCTCAAACTTCTGGAGTTTGCAATATCCCCACTTTAAAGACGAAAGACCTCAGACAGATTTCAGTCAGTTGATGTAATTCAGCTAAGTGGCCAAACTGGCATCCAAACCCCATTCTGTTAGGTTCTCCTGCCCACATAGCTTGGACTTCTTACCAGCCAAGATCGGCACTGGTTGCCAAGGTTCTATTGGCACAGCCTTGGAAAATGTACTTGTTTTTAAAGAGTGCTATTTCCCTGTGAGCAACTTCTGATTTTTTTTTTTATTTCCACAGTTTATCCACAACACAATTACACACTTCAAGATGAGAGAGAAACTGTCCTGAATGTAAAACACCTTGTTTACCACTGCTTCCTTCTTTCAGTGGGCAGTACGCCCTACCCCCAGAGAAAGCCTTTATTACACCCCAGCATGGCAGCCACTTGCCAGCACTGAGAGCTTTTGCCCCACTGCCTGGCTGTTAATAAATAAAGCACTTCATTTACACTGGGGGAGTCTCTCTAGTCAAGTCCATAATAAAAGGGCAAGTCACAGTGAAAACAGAAATCAGTCTATGCTATGGCAACTCTGTAAACTCTTACTGACAGGGAGGGGCGCCCATGACCTTAACCAGGGATGACAGTTTGCCCAGAGTGATAGCAAGGAAGAGTTGTGACCTATTCCTTCAACAGCAAACATCACATTAGCCTCCCCTACTGCCCTGCCCCTGTTCCACAGAAGACTGAACGTAACACTGAACCAGCATGGTCACTGTCTAAGAAAGAGGCACTCAGACTCAAAATACAGATGGCTAAAAAAAGAACGAAAGAAAGAAACGGCGTGCTGATGATTGATGTAGTTAGTATTTTAAAAATCTTACTATAGTTACATTTGAAATTTTACACAAATGAAAATCTCAGTTACTTATTCTCATCCTTCACAAGGTATCTAGGTTTTAAACTATTATTATTACTACTATTATTATATTATTTTTGTTGGCACTGGAGATCAAACTCATGATCTTGTGCTTGCCAGGCAGGCGCTGTGCTATATGCTTGGCCCTATCACTAGTGTTGTTATTATTATTTGGTACGAGAAACTGAACTCAAGGCTTGGACTTGCCAGGCAGGTGCTACACCACTGAGCTACCTCTGCAGCCCCATAGGTTGGACACTTTTAAAGCGGCAAAATACTTGTGTGTTTTAGAGCCTTCTCTGCCTTGAAGTTCCCACTGGCTGTCGCCATTCTCACTGATGTAGGACCTTATTTTTACAGCCACATTCAGGGTGTGCTCAGCTTTGAAGAACAGCATCTACCCCTACACACACACACACACACACACACACACACACACACACACCCATCATCACCAGCAGAGGCATCCTAGTTCCTGCTCATGTTTCCAAGAGCTGGTACAGGGCTGAGAATGCTTCAGAAAAAGTATCCAAAAAATTAAGATTCTGTTGAAGCCTGGAGGGAAAAATCTTTTTAACTGCAGATGCTCCCCCAAGTCAACGTAAACACAGTGTGCAGCACAAATCATTAACAAAGCCATTAAGATTTGATTTCTATCTAAGCCATTATTGTCAGCATATTCTGTACATTGCCTTTAAAAGAGTCAATCCTATCTTTCAATTCATTAAACTGTTCCCTGCATTTACAGAGTTTTGTATCAAATCAGAAACTTATTTGAATTAATAAGAATTACAGTAAAAGTAATTTGAAAGTAAATTATATGAAGTTCAAGCCGCAAGCTTTTGATAAAAGATTCAGTCCCATTTGAACATCGGAGTAACATGTGTAGTCGGCCAACACTTAGGCGAGACAGTGAGCCAGTTCCCCAAAGTGGGGGTCTGTCAGCTGTGGATTAGGGTCAAGGGTGAGACTTCTTCAACAAATTCTTTATTTTGAAGAGAGGCAATATTTCAACCTTGGTGAGTATTTGAATATTTATTTAAAATCAAAGACAATCAATCTGTCTGCTGTTTACAAAGCTTCCGCTAACCTTTCTGATCCTCATTCATGTTTTGCCATCCCGAACAGTAAAGTTGAAATGCTGACAGCCCAAGGGACTGTCTCCTTACTGGTCAAAACAACTGAGAACGACAACCCACAGAGAGCGCAGGCTTAGAGGTAAAATAAGGAAAATCAAATCGCAAATAACCAAGTGCACAGGAATATATGATGTTGACCTAAACGTGTCATCCTGTGCCACCTTCTTTTATAAAACCCTTTCGGAATCAAAGTTCAATAGAACCAAACTGGATTTAGAGAGCACATCTTCCTTTATAAAGACTCCCAGGCCCAGGGAGAAATGTCTAAAAATCACAGGGTATGAGGTGCTGCCAAAAGGGCAGGCCACAGCTCTTGACTGAGGGATCAAGGTATTTCTAATATTGGTTATTTCTAAATAATATATATTGACTTCTCGTTACAAAAGCAATACATGCTCAAGGATATTTTTTTTCCTCCTTTCTTGTTATTCTAAGCTTTGCTTTATGGAACATTTATGACACTGCATGTTATGACATGGTAATGGTCAGCGCTGGATGAAAATTGCCCATAATAGAATTATTGTTGTGTCACTTGAGCTTATGAAAGAAAAAGGTATTCAACTTAATCCAATCTTTTATAATCAGTAAAAGATGAAGCTAATTTTTGAATGGCAAGTGGTAGAGTGATCATCCTGGCTTTTCTTCAATTAAAATTGTTGATTTCCCCTGAATACAAAACAAAAAAATATCATCTGACATAACATTAAGCTATTCATGAATATTCTGTATACACATTCTTATTTAGTTGACTAATGGCAAATTAACGTTCTCTATTTTAGCTTAAACACATAGTATAGGTATGTTTGATTAGCATTGAATTCCAAAAGCTGATTACTATGCATGCGTTGATTATGTAATTACATAATAGAGTATAATGGCTCCTTTGGAGTCATTATGATCTATATGGCAAATATGTTTCAGTTTTGCTACAGCTTAAATACACATTGAGATGACAGCTCATAACAAGGTTCCACTTTTCAGTCTTATCAGCTAAATGGGCATTTTCCCATTCATCCTAACATCTCCTTGACACTAATTAAGGCCTATTGTGTCAAGCTGCATATACTTTTGAGAAATTCCCTTTGTTTTCTTGGCATTCGAAAGGGACATTAATTTTAAAAGATGTATTAAGCAAAAGGCTCGGCTAAAAAAAAAAAAAAGCTGAGATTCCATCCTTCATCCACCCTTTGAAAGGTCTGCAGGGAATCACATCTAGTTCATTAATCACTGTTCAGACAAGCACAAGGGGGTTAAAGATGGAATTTCACCTTTAACTCCAAAATGCACAGGAAGGGAGAACAGCCAGGAATACTGATGCTCACAGAGGCGGCCCCCGACAATGCACTGCGCTCGGGGTCCAACTGCACATCACCCACACTGAGGGACACAAAGGCACACTTCTGCAAGTCTTATTTCTTCCAGTATTCCTTACATTTTGAAGTTCCTTGGGGGGAGAGGCAGCTGTAAAATAGCACAGCAAGATTTCTCCTTCATGGTCCCCAAACTGGGTTTTTGATAGATCTAAGGCTAACAAATCTTACCTAGTGAATAGAGTTTTTGATAATTCTGCCTTGACCTTACAAACTGTAAAGTAGTTTGGCTTTAAAATAGGGAAAAAGTTACTCTAAGGAATTATGTAAAGTTTTTCTTGCCCTCATGAAATTCTTTAATCTCAGTTGCAAGCAAAGTTATTTCTGCTTTTCTCTCCCAAGAGAATACTATTCCAAACCAAAGGTGACCAGAGTCTTAACTTTAAAGACGAGGAAGCACAAAGCAATTTTTCCTTTATGTCTATTGGTTTTCAGCATTAAGGCTGAAGAACTGGGGTCAAGCACAGTCCAGCTTATATTTACATATAGGAGTAGCTTATATTTACATTTTCTTTTGTGAAAGAAAACATCGATTAGATGTGCAAGAACTCTTCAAGGAAGAGTGTGACAAAAGGAAGTCATTAGAGCATCAGCATCTATGCTATTTCAATTTCAACCATCACATTAGCAGCCTTCTCTTTAAGGGACTCTAGAAGCTCAATAGGACTTTTTAATCAGGGCCCACACCACTAAAGGGACCAAGCAATTATGCTTAAGGTCTAAGCTACTTGATCCTGTAAAGGAAGAGGTATAATCCCCCTACAGAATGTTTATGTGGAGTGGTATTCAGCCACTAAACCTGAAGATCTGAATTAGCTTTTTCATTAAAATTCACTCATCAAAGAAGCTAATGGCAATAAAGAAACAAGAATATAAAAGTAAACTGTAAAAGATAATAATGATCACTTGATTCTTTTGCTCTTCACACTGAAAAGCCCTTTCATGGTTGGACAGGTTGCATGTTCTTATTTCTTATTTTTGGAGAAAAGAGTGCCCAGTCCAGAAGAAAAATTCCTTCAAGTGAACAGATTCTATGAAAATTAAAAGAGATAGTAGAAAAACAGTCCCCTAAGTCACAGTTTTATTTATTTTAGAGATGGCATTGAAATCGCCTTGTGGATGAGTCATTTTAAGCTGGCTAAATCTGCTTAGAGGCTCGTAGGGAAAAGGGGGGGGCTCTTTAAAAAATATTAATTAAAAAGTAACCACAGTCATCCAACTTGGACTTTGGAGAAGAACAAGCTGAAAACAGAGGCTTCTTATAAAACTAATTGTGTTGGCAAAGCAAGTAGTTTCTTCTCAATGGAGTTGATTCTGTGATGGTCATTTATGGCAAAAGAAGAAGAAAAGAACAGCTTTAGATGGAACTGCTGCAATATAATTCCATGCTGGCTGGAGTTCCAGCATTTCAAAATACATTAAATTTCTTTTAGACAAAATGGAACTGTGCTGAAGGCCAACTGTTGATCTTCAACACCAACCATTTGCTAATGAACTGATAGTATGATATTGTATTCCTTAGGGATATTAAATGACTGCTTTGCAGAGTGAAAACTGTCATCCAAAATCCATGAGCATGGACTACCATGGAAGAAAATCACATCCTAAAAGGGACGAGGAATGTAAGCAGCAACTGTTAGCTGATAAAGCATTAACTTCACACCATTCAGTGTGGTGGCTGTGGGCCCTGAGTTAGCTGAAATCTCATCTCTAATTCACGTAACAGGACTCTCTATTTCTTAAACCAGAAGCTATTAAGAACTAAAACAAAAGTTTTCCATGGTAAAAACTCAAAATATGTATTAAAATACTTGAACATCACAAAGAAAGGCACAAATATTAGGTTAGTGGCCATGCTACTTACTAGATGCACTGCGGTAGCCTGTAAGGTGCTCCCATGATACAGGAAAACATAACGCTGCCTTTTCCTAACAATTTGAAAAAAACAAACCAAACCAACCTTATTTCTTAAAGTGAACATCTATCTGAGGTATGCACTATCCACAACCCTCTCCTTTACTAGTCATTCTACTGCAACATTCTTCACAATTTCTGTAGAACTCTAATCTCTATGGGAATGGCACGTGTATTTTTCTTACTTTTTTAAACCTTGCTTTTAAGTATCTACTTTAGTATCATTTTTCTTTTTGAGAAGAGGGACCATGATTAAACCTGGGTCACTTTTTGCTTTGACTCATTAAAACCTGAGATTTTTTTTCTTTACTTTTGACTGTATGGTTTTAAAAAGTTAACAACTGCTATAACATGTAACAATAATTACTGTACACAGAGAAGAAAAGGGAAGTGGTTGCTATTCTCCACATCTGGAGACAAAAAAAACAGATTATTTCTTTCCCAAAGTGCTTATTACTATTAAGTTTTTAATATCAAGAAAATTTTCACTATATCTGGGAGGAGGGCATTATTTAAGTCATTTGCATAACAGCAATATCAAATGTACTTTGACACTAGTTTTTACGTTCCAGGCACTATGCTTCATTTTTCTTCATATTATTTTATTTAAACCTCATAACAATTTTACGTGGTATGTTATGTTGGTGTGTTAATATCATCCCATTATACAGAAAAGACAACTAAGACCTAGACGTGTTAAATAAGTTGGAATCAATATCTGAACACTGGTCTGCTTAACTCTAGATATGGTGCTATTAACAATTATACCATATTAATGAGGTAGCTGGAAAGACATTAAACTTTATGATGCTTAAAGAATGGAGAGGACCTAACGGAAGAATCTACAGCATCTTATTTATATGACCTACGAATAGGACCAAAGTAGCCCTCTCAGCATAGAAAGGAACCTGAAGTCAAACAGCTCATCTCTCAGCAATCCAAATGCTCCACCATGTGACACTGATAGAATTAGCTCTATGCGCAGAGACCAAATATCTATCGGGACATTAGTGTTTAGAAAGGAGATGTCTGTTTAACCAAATGATCCAGACTCCAAAGGCAGCTCAACCCCAATTTCGTGCATTTTCAGCACCTGCTTCAAGGGCATTCATTAGTACTGACAGGCTATGTGACTGAAATTTGGCGGTCGTAGCAGTCTCTCTCCAACTACTCCTTCATTTTTTCTGCCAACAAGAGCCACTGAAAACCTTCCAAATTTAAAGCTTAGAGCTGACAGGACAAGTAAGCAAGGATATTAGTTGGAACACATCAGATATGGACACAGAGTGAATGTCAGCTTCAACCGATATTACTACAGAAACAGAAAATGGGGAAGTGGGTGGGAGGAGACAGATGTTTCATATTCTTATTCTAGAGAGTATTCCAAGTAATATGGTTTGTTCAAGAAACAGCTATAAATCCATGATAATCATCATGATGAATAATGCCACAACAGTCAACTTACATCTCTTACCAGGAAGCCATGCAGCTTTGGACTATTGTATAAAAGAAACAACAATTTCTTAGCTTGAAAATTGAGTTGCGTGACTAAGGCCATTATTGGTGAGTTATTCACTGGATTGTCTGTCAGTCACAAAGCAAGAGGTGTTTTTTTTAACCTCTGGGCTCTTGACTTGTTGGTATCAGCTGAGTCAGGGAAAAAAACACCTCCTAGTTGGAAAGGTCTGGTAAGTTAGAATTTGATGAAGGGAATGCATAAGAGAAATCAGTGCCCAAAGAGATACCAGATTCTATTCCAATGCTTGCTGAGTCCCTGATGTAAAGCCTACATAAGTCAGATACACACACTAGCTATCCAAATTTGTGCCATTATAAATTAACTTGATTAACATCATCCAAGTGAGGTCTGCTGATTAATCATCACTGAAATTAGAGGTAAGTGATAAGGACATCGCTTGTAACTTGTTTTTCACTGATAAAAGAGAAGAGAAGCAAAGGAGAACTGAGACCATCGGATCTGAAAAACAGTAATTTTTCTGCAGTTCTAAGCTGTCTGATGGTGAAACTCTAAATCTGCTTCTGTATTTTTAAGTGGGCAAATAGTATCTCTCTTATAGGATTATTAGGAGACTCAAGTAAGGAAATGCATATGACAGTATTTTTTAAGCTCTAAAAATGCTAAATAAAGGATCATATGATCTTTTCCAAATCCTTCCTCAGCATCATCTCCATCCATGCAATCTCAGATCTATTACTAGGACCCTTTTATGATCTTCCATCATCTGCTGGAATGTTTTTTTACTGTCAGAGATAGAGCTGTTACTCCTTTTATTCTAAAGCTAACTAAAAATCAGATTAAATTAAAGCATTTTCATAAACCATTTGTGTTAAATTGAAAACTAAAATTACCATACAAATGAAAAATATAAGATCAACAGGAGATCTAGGCAGAGGACTGGACATCTGAAACAGAGTTCAATGTACAGCATTAAAAACATGACATATTCTGAATTCCTTGCCTTTCTGTATCGGTTCGTAATTAGTTCAGAGAGCAACTGCCACACTGTTTTCAGGGTGTGAAAGGTGACCAGTGTTAAACTTGTAAGGCAGCATACCATCTTCCTTGGAAAGCCTCAACAATCAACCTCTCAGATACCTACCAGCCCAATATGGTCCACAAAAGTCAACTTCCCTTATAACTGCATTTCTCTCCAAATGCCAACATTAAAACTAAATAAAATGAAACCAAAATTCTGAAAGATTTGTAATTTCTCCCCTTTCTTTGTCCCCTGCTTCAGTACAGGAAGGACACGACCAGCTAGTGAAATCCATAGGAGTACCTGGCTCTTCTCTAACTACCTCAGTCTGTCAGGTTTGTGTATGTCCTCTGCTGCTTGTATCCAAGGCTGGCTGTCACTTTTTATAGATAATTCCTTCCTTTATTACTAAGTGCAAGAGCTCTCAGAGAGCTACTGGGTGCTGAGACCTTTCTTGCTTACTAATGAGTTCCTGGGTGTGTCTAGGATGTTAGAGGTCTCTAAAAATCTAACCTTCACTAAGTGGTGGCATGAGGGGGTGTAATTTCCCCTTTTTATTTGACACTGGAAGAAAGAAAAGTACACAGACAAAATTTAATGATAATATTTGATTTAGTTTGACAATTATACTTTGACACTAATAGATGTTCTTAGGTAAAAATATATCCTTGAATGTAGGAAACCAATACATATTTGGTGACTGGCACTGGTTTGCTACTGACATTAATTTCTTATTTTATGTCTTGATCAACCCACCTATTATTAATTTGTTGATTAAAAAAAAACTGACCATGGAGGAATTCCTGTCAGTTCTCAGAGTTAAACTCAAAGCCACTAGGATTTTCCAGGAAGCACCGATGACTCCCCAGGTTTCCCGACTTCAAACACAGTGAGTCACAGGCATCTCAGTTCCTGTCCGCTAATTACTCTGCCATCACTTGCTTAGAGGGCTTTTTCGTTCATTCGATTTGGATCTGCTTTCCATACCAGCTCTGTTAGTTATTAGCAAGAACTTGGGTCATTACTTAAGTGCTCCTACACCTTAGGTTTCTCACATGTAAAAGTACTTCCCTTGGTAGGTTATTTTAAGAACCTACTTGGTTGGTGAATTTGAGCCATATCCATATAGCAGAAAATGTAACAAATGAGTTGTGCGACCAAAAAAAAAAAATCTTAGTGTTATTTTAATTATTTTTAGCTCCTATCACATTCCTCTTTCTATCCCAATATAAATTTTAATTATCTATGCTATTATTTTCATTATTTTTAGCACTATCTTATTTCTTTTTGTATCCCCAAAGCATAACAGTGTCTGCTAATAGGGCAAGTATTCAAGAAATGTTTGTTGAATGAAGTTATTAATTGAAAGATTGTTTTAGGATCTTCTAGGCTGTAGTTGCTTTCATTTTTGAAGATAATTCCATATAACATCAAAACATACTAAGATATTCCTCTATACCTTTTTAAACATAATTCTGAGTTATAAATTTTAAAGGACTTTCATAGTTTAGCTTTTCAAATTACTTTACATATTTTATTCTGAAGTCAATGTTTTATCTTAAAAGTTCTCAGAAGGCTCTAGAGAAATAAAACAAAGAAATGAACAAACCGTGCTCAATACAATGTTCCACCTCCCAGGAAACAGTTTACTTCTAAAGAAGTTCTTTTTTTTTCCCCCCTAAAGTTGTAAAGCCACCAGGAGAGAGACACCCCGCCCCCCAGGACAGCATAATGTGTAACATTTTTCAGTCACTATGCACCAGCACTACAGTGGTATGATAACCATGGAGAAGGATTAACTTAACAAGGTGAGGGTGTGGTTCTAGAAAGAGGAAAAAAGAAGACTTTGCTAGGGTCACAGCATGTTTATTTAGAGCAAGGTAAAGTATATCTTGTACCCTGAAGAGCAAGGAAGGAATGCTTTCTAGAAAGAAAAGTCATTAGGACCAGATTGAAGGGCACCATATGGCAGGCTAAGGGGAATTTGCACTTCTAAGAGCAAGGGAGGGGGCTGAGGCAAAAAGATCAGCTATATGTGAGCACTCAGGACCTGATAAACAGTCAGGCGAAGGCACAGGGATAGGGCAGAGATCAGGTCTAAGGAAAACAGTGAGGAGCCCAGGTTAGGCACCTGGGCTTTGGCATCAGTCAGTTTTCAAGTAAGGGGAGCCCATGTGTTCTTCAGTTATTTCTGCTCAACTCTAGCTAATGTTTAGTGGGCTAAGAAAAGACTGGCACAGAGCTAACTTTAAAAAGAAGTTAGGAAGCTGGGCATGGTGGTGCACATTTATAATCCCAGCACTTGGGAGGCTGAAGCAGGAATACTGCATGAATTCCAGACCAGCTTGGGCTACACAATGAGTTCATGACCAGCCAGACTATATAATGAGATCATGTTTCAAAAAATTGATTAGATAGACAGATAGACAGACAGAAGTTAGAAGGCAAAGGACACATATTCTTACCAATGTTTACTGATACTACTAAGGTTTTGTTCCTTTGGTCTTTGGTAGCACCGACTTGTATCAAAATTAGGAAAGAGCTGACCCTATTTACCCTTTCTGGCCTCTTGGTTATTCCCTGAGGTTGATCAGCATTTTGAGAATAGCTGGGGAGATTGTTAAAAACCCACAAACTCAAACTTACAGCAGATCTATTAAGCCAAAATGTACATGTTAGCAAGAGATTCAGATAATGTCTATAAACATTCAAGTTCAAGGAGCTCAGGCTTACAGTATGTTGATTCTCACTTTATACAGGCACAGCCACTATAAACATGAAACTAGAACAGGTTGTTACTAGCCAACTTGTTCCAAGGCACTGTTGAATCTTAGTAAGACATAATACAGGGGGTCATAAATCCCCACTACCAGGTGAAAGTAGTGTCTAGGGAGAAAGATGTTTAAAAATTTGTTTTTAAAAATTCAAGTTCACATGAAGATAAGCTGGTGTGGCTCATTCATAAAGTCATCAGGAAATGGAATCTAGGAGGTTTTTTTCCTCAAGTTCCATCCAACAACCACAGAAGAAAAATCCTCTCCCAAAGCAGCTTGATGACTGTGACCAAAGCAAACAGACTATAAGCCACTAGTTCTAGCTGGTGCTGTCACACTTGGTAGTCAGCTTACATGCTGTAGTATCCTACTTAATTTTTTTGGGGAGGGGTACTGATCAAACTCATAACCTCACACTTGCCAGGCAGGTGCTTCTGCCACTGAGCTAAATCCCTGGCCCTAAAGCTCTATTTTTTTTCTTTTTTCTTTTAATACCAGGGATCAAACTCACGACCTCATGCTTGCAAGGCAGGTGCTTATGTCACTAAGCTAAACCCCCGGCCCCCTACCTAAATTTTTACTTATTTGGTTTTACTGTACCTTTTGGTTTTATGTGTGTTAATTCAGTGAAGAAAAAAACAGCAGATCGAGAAATAAAGCAACTGGTTCAAAATGAAACCTGAAAAGAGGCTGCTGAGGTTTGTTACAAAAGTGATGAAATTCAACTATATGATTTGGAGGTAGGAAAAAAATAAAAGCTACACTGCCTATTATAGCAGGCCTTTTCACTTTGTCTAGCAGATAAAACTTACTGCAAAAATACAGGTAACGGCATACACAGAAGTTTAAGAGAAATAATAAGAGTCTTGAGCTGGAGGCAGAATGATTCAGACTTGGAAAGAGCCTTATAGAATGCTCAGGGGAACAAAAGGTAAACAACGGTTTCACTTTTTTCACCACTTTTTAATGAACGTCCATGGATCAGCTTGGACCACTGGCTTGTTCTCAGCAGCAGAAATAAATGTGCCTTGCTGTCTGGATGCAGGCTAATCGCATCCTTAGCAGTGGCTTGCAGGAGAAAATAACATTTTCCTTTAAAGCAAAGAATTCACCTAAGAATAAGATTTTTAGTCTAGGGAAATTCTTTCCCATCATTCTGAAATTTACCTAGAATTTCAACTAGAACACTTATTATTTTCAGCTTCTGGGCAAGCTTCCTAATAAACTTCTTATTTGGGTTGTGGAAGGGACAGCAAAATGGTCAACGCTAAGTTCTAATTTCTGGTCTGTCTTTTTCTTAATATATGGCAATTGCAATTGGTTTGCTCTTCATTCCTCTAACAAAATTTGTTCTTATATGAAAGCTTTCAGAAAATTTTTTTTAAACCACTGGCACTCCCAGATGCTTTTACTGCAACGGAGGAGGCCTCTGAATAGTTTTCTGCTGGGTTACTAAAGTGCAGTTTCAGAGAGAATAATGTTCTGAATTTTGGTCTCTTAAAAAAGTGGTTAGGTTTACGGGCAGTCAGGCTTGTCACATTTAGAGCATGAATTACACACCTCATGGAAACACAGTTAAGGCCCCACAGTTGTACACAGCCATAATTTCTGCAGAAAAAGCACCAATGATTGATGAACTTTATTGCTACTACTTTTCATGTAAAAGATGCTAAAATCAACTGTTCCAACATTAAAAGGTGGTTTTTCTTTTTTAAAAACTTTTATTTTTTTTTTAAACAAAGAGAAAGAAAACCCCTAATGGGCTACTTGCTGTTCCATTCACTTTTTTAGATTTGTCAATTTTTGAGTGACTGCCAACACTAGGGACTTTTTGTAGTACCTTGTACTTGTGATATAATAAAAACATAAAATGATTAAAAATACTGTGAATGTAACAGAAGAAGGGACCATATATATTCTGGGCCCTGTGGAAGGCCATTTCTTTGCAGAATGAGACAGACTTCATTTATGTTATTAAATTGTAGCACTATTCTCTGTCCAGGCTGGAAGCTTCTAACATGTCAAAAGCACTAAGTATGTCCAGAGCACGCATTAAAAACTTAAACTCTAGAATGCTGTTATCTTCTAGCCATGTAAATCAAGGGAAAGTGGGAATTAGTATATTTGGTTCCATGACATTGCTTACATGTCTAGATCTTTATAGGTCAAAAGTTGCTTACTTTTACCACTTACTTGACACTACTTTTTTGATTCACTTGTGAATCAAATGCTATCCCTTGTAAATAAAAAATATAAGGAATGTAGGGAATTGTACACAAAATGAATTTGTATAAGTGGTAAAACCAAGTAATGGAAACACTAAGAACACCTATTGAATGCTGTTTCTTTGGGTCTACTTCTAAGCCAGACACTGCATTGGTTTTACACATACTGTTCTCACACTTAGTTGCCTGCACTGGAATCACCTGGAGGGCTTGTTGCCAGGCCCCATGTCAGGGTTTCTAATTTCCCAAGTGTGGGGAGGGGCCAAGAAGGTGCACAACTTGTAACTGGTTCCTAAGGGACGCTGCTGCTCCTGATCAGAGACCTTCTTGGAGAACTGGCATACAGGTTAGCATTGAATCCTGCACCATCCATTAAAGAACTACAGTGTCTGTTTTATGGGTAAGGAAACCAAGGCTTAGACAAGTGCTACCACTTACTTTACTGCGTAAGCGCAGGCAAGTTACCTAACTTCGCAAGGCCTCTGTGAGGATGAACATCACTGCTAGGATTTTTCTATGACCATATCTCGTCCTTTCCATCTAAACATCCCCTGATTTTATCCGAATGTTAATTCATGTCCTTTTTTCCCCTACTGCCCATTACTAATACTATATCAGCTCAGATTTATGGTCTGCCAGCAGTGTTGTGATTAGATGTCATCCCTGTCTTTCTATTACTCTGATATTGATAGATAAAATTCTGTGGTGATGCATTGCCTGCCCTTTCAAAGGTTACTGCCAGCAGATGCTAAGAATCAATACAGTTCTTATCTGTCACAAACCACAAGAAAAGCATGGTAAACAAGGATCAGTGAAAGGCCTGTAAACAGGTCAAAGAGAGAACTCCAAGATGTACTATGTTACTAGGTTGTTCCTCACCCATTCCAGAACCCAGTTTGGTTGATCTTAACTAAGTTTTGCAGTGGTGTTCACAACCACATCTGGGTCTAGCACCATTTCTGGTGACCCCATGGACAATGGGAGCTGAGACTAAGAAAGTAAAAGCTCTGTCTTCATTATATATTACCAGGATCAATAGAATATTTGAGTTCTTTGGAGACAAGTGTTAAATAAATCTAAGGAGATGTGGTAGGTTTATTTGTACTTTTTGTTTTCTCCATTCATCTTTCAATTAGAGTTCTAGTTTTGGGAAACAATCTAGATTAAAAAAGACAAACTTTTTACTCTTTAAATGCATGTAACCCAAAGTATTAAGAAAAACAAATGGAGACAAGTATTAAATAAATCTAAGGAGATGTGGTAGATTCATTTATACTTTTGTTTTCTCCATTCATCTTTCAATTAGAGTTCTAGTTTTGGGAAACAATCTAGATTTAAAAAGATAAACTTTTTACTCTTTAAATGCATGTAACTCAAAGTATTAAGAAAAACAAATGGAGTTACAGGGTTTTGGGTTTTTTTATCACTCAACTTCTACTATTTTCCATGTAACACTATATTAGTGATGTATGTAAAGAAACTCCCAACCTACTAGATGTCCAGTATGAGTACATGTTCCCTGAAATCAAAGAATAAACTTTAGGAACAACAGAGGTTAAGAGCAGAATATATTTATTGAGAAAAAGGAAACTTCTGTGGGAGAGAGAGAAACAGAAGGGGTCCCAAGTGGGTTGCCTTGGAGTTACAGTTGTTACAGAAAGCTTTTTTTGCAGGGGGTAAGTCAGCTTTTTCATTTTTTAAAATTTGCTTTGTTTTCCAAGAATAGCGTTACATAACTTACAGAACAAAACATAGCTAGGAGTCCTACCTCCTTGTGAGGAGTTTTCCCTGTTAAGGCTGACGATAGCCTAAAGGGAGCTAAGGGAATGTTTTCTGTAAAGGTTGTAGATGCAGAAATCCTTCCACCCATTTTTTTACTCTTCCAGGACCACTTCCCTTCCCTATTCTTGGCTCTTCGCCGTCTCACCTCCTTTCATCTTTATTTCAGCCTCTCATTCACTCCATCTCACATCAAGCAGTAATTTAGTGCTCTTCCATCTTTTTACCCAGGGTAAGATGGCTCTTCTTTACCCTCTAGCTCCAATGATGGGCTGACTGCAGGCAGTCTCCAAAGATCCATGAGCACAGAGCAAGACTGGGCAGAGGCAGGCCTTTATCTTTGTGCCTTGAAGGTCAGAGTGGCCTAGGCTAGGCCAACGATTTCATATTAGGTACAGTTGTTCACGTTAGGTCAAATGGCTACACAAGACTGGCCAATGCCGATAGATAATGCTTATCATTTTGTAATCAATTTTAAGTAAAAGATTTCCAAATGCTTTTAATGAGATGGTCAGTACCTTCTAGGAATAAGCAATGAAGTGTTTTCCCTCTTGCATAGCAGGCAAATACATCTTAATGCTTGAAACTTACAAGCAAGGAGAGAGGAGCAATGTGGTGGCCAAAATGCTGTATGAGGAACCAGCTAACAGCACTACAAATAGGTTCATCCTGTATACACCGCCAAAGGTGTTATTTTGAAACACACTGAAAAAAATGCACAAAAATAAAACTAAGATGAAATTGTTATGTAGGCTGTTCAAGAAGATTTAGACTAGCCTCCATGAGCTCTAGGAATTGTCTCCTTTAACTAAAAGTCTCTGTTACTCAATTCATGAATTAGAAATCCTGGGACCTCTATATCACTACTTCTAAGAATATCCCTGAAAAGTTAGCATCTTGTTGTTTTAGCTAAATTATAAAAATTACACATACTCATGCAGAAAAATCAAAACAAAGTATAAACAAAAGTCTCATAATCTTACAACTCTGAGATAATGATTATTATTTTAGTGGATTCTTTTTTCCTTTCCATATATGGTAGGCATACATGCAGGTATACAAGTACATATACTGTAATTTTAATGACTGAATTATAGTCCCTTACACAGATATACTAAAGTCATTTCCCCACTTCTTTCATTGATGATTTCTAATTTTTTAAATAAAAACAGTACAATGAAAATACTTCTGCATAAACATTTGCTCTAGTTTCAAAATATTTAGAGAATTACATCAAATTTGTGTGGACGATAATAAGGATGTGCTCTTACTCTTTGATTTAAAAAAGTCATAGCATATGTACATATTTTGTTACTCTTGTATTTGTTGTTGCTGTTAAATAAGACTTAACATAACAATTCTAAGCCCTCCCAATACTTTTACTCCATACAAAAGTACTGTAGCATCCCCTAAAACCTGAAGTGCACATATGAAAACATTAAAATATTGACCTCACTTTTAAGGGATTTGGGAACTAAGAAGATGAAATTAACTTCAAAATTTATACCTTTCCCATAGAAAACACTAGATGCACGTTGTAAGAAGGATTAAGCAATAAGCTTATGTCACAAAGGATGTTCAGGGAGCCATGCTGGTCTTCCACAAATGGGTTAAGTACCTCTTCTGTGTGCTACCAGATGCACTCACTTGTCCTATTTCAACACCTGTTCAAACCTCTACATGCCCCACCAACTGTAACACTAACAAAATCAAGTGTAAAGCAAACATTTTTAAACCAAACCAAGTACTGTATCAATCTCTGCAAAGGAAGAACCATGTGTATGTTCTTCACCACTATATCTTCAGCACTGGTGTAATATCTGGCAAGAAATATTTGTTGCATAAATGAATGACCTAATGAATAAATAAATGAATGAATAAATAAGAATTAATTTTTGAGATTTCTTCATATAAGCTTTCCTATGCCCTTCATGAGTCTTTATTATCTTTTTAAATATTTTAAAATATTTAAAGACTTACAGAAAGGTTGCAAAAATAGTAGAAAAAAGTTCTTATAAACCCTCCATCTACTTTCCTATAATGTTAATATGTTACTTGGCTATTTATCAAAACTAAGATCATTTGGTACAATACCACTGCATAAGCATGCCAGTTTGAAGAATACTCATCAGCTATTCTGTAGAACAATTTGGGTTTTTTTGATGTTTTCTCATAATTAGGTTGAGATCATAGATGTAGGGAAAGGAAACCACAGAGGTGATGGACCTATTTCTTTGCATCATATCATGGAGTATATGACATCAATGTCTTATTGGTGATTGGTTAAGTTTCTCCACTGAAAAAATTCTGTTTTTCCTTCTTGAGGCTCCATTTGCTAGAACAGGAGAAATGACAGTCCAACTTAGCCTCCCAGGGAGCAGAAGGAAAAGCCACCCCTTAGACGGAGAAGTATCAAGGCCTGTGGATGCATGCATCTGCTACCATCACCAGAGTAATTACCTAACATTTTCTGGAATCTACTTGGAGCCTATGCAACTACCTTGTCTCTGTTTAAACTTTTACTCATTAATTTTAGCATTCACTGGCAGCTCTTGCCTGCAGCAATTACTACTATTGAACCAAACAGATAATTTAAAAAAACTTCTTTCGCGTCTTTTAATTAAAATTCTAAGTTTTTCTTTTTTCCCATTTATTTATCCAATAATTTATTTATATCAGCATGGACTCATGGATATTTATTCTGTCCTTTAGTTTATAATGCAATATTATTGTTATTAATATCATGTTGAAATTGTTCCACCTTTGATCACTGAGAACTCTTATATCCAAAATTAACAGAATTAAGGACTTAAAACTTAAGTTATTAGTAACAAAGGTAAACAAACACTAAAAAAGAAGGAAATGAGTTGACTGAACATCTTAGAAAAAACAGAGAGAAACAGTATTTTGTTTCAGTAATAAGAAAACAATTCCAATACAATAGAGCCATGCCCATATATATGTTTTCTAATTCCAAGGTGACAGTTTACATTCTTATAAGGCAGCTGGGTGGTGAGGGCAGTGCAGTAAGGAGAGTGAGACAGATAGAGTCAGACTCTAAGAGACTCAGATGCTCCCTGCAGACTGCTGCTTCTACCCCGTATGTTTAAATACTACTCAATTAGGATCAACATTCATTTTTTATTAATGCTCTTCTGAGACAATGGTTCTTTTATCTGCGTTTTATCTTCCAGCTACATTAAGACCAAGGACACTCTCACAGAAGATCTGAAGGAGAAGACCCTGATGATTTGGAGGTTTAAAATACAAATGGAACTTCCTTTGTCAGTCTTGACTTGTGTTATTAACATCTGAAGGTTGATTTATAGCAGATTACCAGGCAGGAGAGGACTGTTTGTGTAATTGCTTTACTTAACACACACAATTAGAAAAAACAAACATTCAAAAATGGTTTCTTTCTATGGGCTAAAGGATGACATTTAGTTCTAAAATACACGCTGCCATCTCTGTCATTTATTGTAGTGACCAAGGAGAACAGGTATGTACCATCTCAAGACCCCAGAAAACCACTCTGTAAAAGAAGGTTGCTGAGACCCAGTTTTTCCACAAACACAATGAAAGCTCCCCACAGGGATGTTCGTGGTAATGACGTAAGCACTCATTGTGGAATTAGATGGATCTAGGCTCAAATCCTTCTTCAAGTGCCAGTTTTGTGACCTTGAATAAGTTCTTTAAGGCTAAGCCAATCTTCTATTTTGCCATTTCTAAAAAAGGAAAATATTAAGAACTCTGCGGAGTGATGTGAAAATTAACAGACAATGTATATGTTATTGTCTGAAATTATAAGAGCTTGATAAACACTGGCTATTGTATATGACCATGATCATTTCTCTTACTACCCTCATTCCCACACCTAAAAACAAAGGTAATGTAGAATGGGTGATAATGTATAGGGAAAGTCTACGGCTTCACCAGTTATCAAACAGGAATACCATAGATTTAAGTGAGTGGTGGGTTTTCTCCATCTATTTGGAAGAACATGTACACATGCAAACCATTATATTAGTCAATGAGCATTAAGAAAAACTCAAGGCATTCATTAGATGGTGTTTGATCTTGAAATAAAATACATCAGATTGCTTTTTACTTTCCATACTCCCTCCCCTTCCTGAATATGCTTGTATCAGAACACTGTTTTCATCCATTTGTAAACCCAAGGAATCCTTACCATCCTTTCATTTTTAGGAGGTCGATATGATCCCTGAAATTTTCTTTGTTCTCATAAAAAAAAAAAAAAGGACTCTAAGAGAGAAAAAACCTGGCTCTTTCATGGCTCTTCCTCCAGTGCCTACAAAAGCATTAATCTTCTGTCTTATCTATGATGAGGGCTGTGCCAAATCCAGGATCCCGCTGGTGCTTTCTGGCTGTTTCTGCTCCTGTTTTTCATCACTCAGCCATTTAGTTCTGTTTCTATCCTTCTATCCACAAGGAAAATGGTATCTGTGTGTATTTCATATATTCCTTCTTACATGTTCTTGGGTTTATACTCCTATCTGCCATAAGTCCCAGTGCTTTGCTTTGGGTGTTTTGTTTTGTTTTGTTTTGTTGAGACAGTGTCTTTGTATGCAGTTTAGACTGGCCTTAAACTCATGGTGATCTTCCTATCTCAACCTCCCAAGTATTGGGATTACAGCTGTGTACCACCATACCTGACTTACAAATGCTGCTCTTATAGTACAGTCTATCCTACTGAGACATACTTGGTACCACCACTTCACTGAATTAATGACATGTAGAAAATCACTATACATATGTAAATATTTACATATTAAATACATATAATTTTAAAAGATATACATTCGTTAACCAGTCTTTTCATGTAAAGTGCATATGGTTTGTGAGCCAGTAAAATTTACTCTCAGTATGCATACTCAACTAGGTCCTCAAATGCCAGCTGTCAATCAAGAACTTACATTATGAGGAAACTTGTCAGAAATGCATGGAAGGGCAGCCGTTACCCAACAGCATTTCATATGCCATGAACACATGCCAGCAGGATTCGTGAAGGGGCTACACTGTACATGCCTTTCCAGCCACTATGTTTAAAATAAAGGTGACATTAGTCAGCTATGTCTTCATATTAGGCAACTATTCTTTAGAGTGGCTTTCACAGATGTTGTTCATAGCTGCAAATGTATCATTTTTTGAGCCATAAATTAACATTTACAGCTCCTGATTGTTCTAGGGTACTGTGACTTTTTCAGTTGGGCTCTCTGGGCAGGAATCACTGTGCTGCTTCACCCATCCCTTCCATCCTGGAGGGATATATCTATATATACAGTGAGGGTGTCAGACTCACAAGCCAGCAGCCACGCAGGGGTGCAATGGAGGTTTAATACCTCCCCATGAAGCAAACCGAGACGTACACATGGTGTTCCACCTCTACTGACTTAATATGCCAACCAAAAGATGGCACTCTTTTTTCTACTAGTTAATTTATAGCCATAAGAGTATATACATTTCCTGAGTTCTTTCATCATTCATAACTTTATTCTGTCAGTAATATCTGTCATTCTATGCAGCTCAGTAAGTTCTTTCAGACCCTAGATATCTGTATTTCTAAATGGAATCCGAGATGAATTTTGATAAACATGCTTTCTATATCTTAATAAAAAAGGGATTTCCTTCTTAACTACCTGCATATATAAATGTTTAAAAAGTTTCTGAAACTTGCCTTTGCAATAGGTGAAAATTCAATGTCAAAATAATATTAAAAATACACAAAACTGAAAGAAATTGTTTTAACCACGATGTGATAAATAATAAATCAGAGTACGAGTTACTATGAGATTATGGGTTTTCTTCATGCTTTAAGCTTCTTGCCTGTTCCACATCAGTGGATCGACAGCCCTTTAGTTTAACAATTATGCACAGAAGCAATCTTGTTAGGACTTGATAAAACACTGTCACTGCCTTTGTCACTGCCATACAAAGACACTACAGTAAAAGCTGTGCCGCACTACTGTCTCGCACTCAGGCAATGTGCCCAAACATGCAAGTTCAAAGCAAAGTTCCAAAGGACTGGATGGAAGCTTGAGTGCTTGAAGGCAAATGGAGGAGATGTAACCCAAACATCACTTTGCTCGAAGGCGACCGACCCTCTAGAAGTAGAGCTTAGAATAACTGGCAGCTGGTCTGGCTGGCTTCTACACTATCCCCACTTTCAGATGCTAATATATTTCAGGTGCTGAAGCTTTTCCAAAAACCAAGAGCTTCAGCTTCCTTTTTAGTATCGTATTCTCCTGCGAGGCCAGCCAGTATGCTATCTCCTCGAGGGATATTTACTTACATATTCAGTTCAAATTTACAGTGCCTGGCTTGCGAATGAAATGCCACTTAGGAAGAGAATGCCATACCGTTGTGAGAGATAAATCAAACAGCCACTTCTTATTTTAGCACACGCTGGAAATCACACATTTTTGAAGCAGTATGTAGGTTATCTGCACAACAGAAACACATTCCACCCCCTCTCAGTATATTTCCCTGGCTACTACACAAACTAACCTAAAATTGCTTTCTTCAGCAAAAGTCTCTTTACTGGAGGAAGTAATTAACCCCTTTGGTTCCTTTAGAGAATGTGATGATTGTAAAGCAAATGGGGCTGGGTGGAAAGTTTAACCTCTGAGAAGGACACTTTTCAAAAGAAGATTTAGAATGGCCTCCTTCGAGGTCAGAATTCTGTTTATGATATGGTCACTGGGCTGAATTCAAACCTCAAGGGAAGAAAAGTGAGTAAATAAGGTTGGTCTTGTTAGCAAAAGGGTTATTTACTTCTGAGAACATACTGTTAACACATACCAACCTCAGAGAAATGGTGGCTTCACACACTACTCCCCCTGCTGCTGCTGATGGCACTGAATCATCCTCAGTAAGTGCTTGCTAGCAATTGTTATCCCAGTAGCGCTGAAGGGTCGGCATCAAATCATTCATGCCCCCCCCCCCCGCCGCCGCCGCACTGGAGCCCAAAGCCCACACATTTGTGAGGCCACTGTCTCAGTGGTAAGAGGAAGGTGCACAGTTATTAGCTACGCTAACTGCTAACAATTCAGACGCATTCTGTGTCCCTAGAACTCTTTCTTGATTTTTACTCTTGAACTTTTCCGGTGTGGTTACTAGACTGAGTTAGGGATACATTATTTCAGCTTGAGAGGTGGAAATGTTGCTGGACAGTGCTGGAGGCTTGTTCTCAGCCCACCTTCATGCAAGGAAGAAAAAAAACCTTCAAAACCTGTCTCGCCACAAACCTTCTTGAGCTTGCTTCTCAATAGGTCTTAAAGTTACCTATCAATCCTAGCAAAGGGCCACAAAAGACCTAAGGCTCTGTGGTACCCGTAAAGGAAAAAAAAAAAGACCCACAGGTTTTGGAGGAAAGGACCCCCAGCTTGTGGCCGGTGTTCTGGAAGTGATATTGAGGGTAACCGGAGCAAGGCCCAGCACTGCCTCCGTTTATTGTCTGCAGATTTTCTTCTTTGCTTTCTTGATGAAACTGTCAATCTTCATAATGGTGTTAGCAATCACAGCAATGTGCTGTGAAGCGGCTTTAAAGCCATCTGATAAAGAGAAGACCTGTGCTCTCCCGTCCCTGAGTCCCTCTTTAGAGTCAGTTACCAGTGATAAGGCTGGGCATTCTGACTTGTACAGAGTGCAAGAAATTTGACTTGGCAAGTCAAACTGCCACCACCTCAACAGAACAAATACGGTTGTGAGCTACAATCTTCAAACCTTCACATAGTTAAAATTTGACATTACCACACTACCTTGTTCTGGTTGGCTGCCCCAACCAACAAGAGGTAAAAACACGTTAGTGTCGGGCTTTGGTGCAGTTTTCTGGACTCCCTCACTCAAACTCTTTCTCTACCCTGCTGCAGCTTCTAGACTGGAATCTCAAGAACAATTGTGTCAGTCACAGTGCTGTATATTACGGGCTAGTGCAACTTCGAGCTCCAATCCAAGCACCATCCACATGCTAGCATCCAGGCAAGCCCAGACTAACCCAAGGACCCATACTTGGCTCTTAAATAACCTGATATGGCAGGAGAGAAAACTCAGTCATAAGAGCTCCCCAACTCTCGACACTGTCCTAAATCACTATCGGAAACTAGTCACAGACCTGAGAGCACCTGACATTCCTTCCCAGAGCAACTCTACACCGGCAGCTTACCTAAGCCAAGTGGGCAAATTATTAAGCTCCGGCATGCTTCGGTGCCTTCTTTGTAGGCCCTCCATTTCCGTTATTCAGGTCTCCTAAACTGCAAACCATTCAAGGGCAAAGTGAGGTTTATGCTCCCAATTAGTTATTCCTGAAAACTAGGAGCTGTACTCCACATTAAAAAAGGAAAACTGCTTAGTACATACTCCTTGGGGGTCTCTGAACGGCAGGTGATTCCACATGCCATATGTGATTCAACAGCTAAAGGCACCAAAGGGAGAAGAGGGTAGGGCTAGAGCTTTAACTCTGACTCCAAGCCACAGAAGCCAGGAAATTCAGCTGCAGAACTGCAAAGTCATGTGAGATTTCAGATACAGTAATACCTATCAAAGCACATGACTTAAAGCATCTGCTGATGAGCCTGGTCTGCCTTCTCATCTGCAAACTGGAAGTCTTTGGTCATGCACATTTGGAGTGGCACACCAAGGAAGACAGTTAGGTCCCTCTGGATTTGATGAGGCTTTTAAGGAACAACTTCTGTACTCTGGTGTCTTAGAAAGAAAGTTGACTGCACCAAAATAGGTCATTTGTCAAGCAGTTATTTGCTGTATTTTTCCTGCTGGAAATTATGCCTTCTGTAGGGAAAGTTTGGGTGCTGAAGAGGATTTGTATAAAAGTGCAGTCGTCAACTCCCACTATTTCCTTTTCTACAAATACATCCCAAAAGGGACATGCATTTAAGTAGCACAGCAGGCCAGTATAACCAAAATGACAGCGCTCTTTCCAATTTATACTTCTAAAAGAGAATAAGCAGACACACAATAACAAAAGCCTTTAGCTGAGATTTCATATCAGACATTTTGATGAATAGTAGCCTAAAGGGCAACATATTTATAAGTTTTAAGTCTCTCCTGCAACACAAACTGTCCTGATTTATCCCTATGATAAAGGCAGTTCTGAGAGCTACTTTACCATATTTATTATTTTACAGAGGGGAAAAAATGTTGATTCAGCCCTCAATCTGCCACTGTTGGAGTTATAAATGTTGGTAAGAGACCAATGCTGATGTCTATAAATATTAACCTCTCCACGATAAGTTCTGGGCACCCCCTCCCCTTTTCTTCTGGAACATTTCCCCCTTATTCTTGCTGAAACCTACAGGATTTGCTTTATTGGTTAAGACCTTAAAAGGAATGAAAAGGGTAGCCTCTCCAAAGTTCATTATCAACTACGTAGCTGATGGCCCAGCGAAGCCCCAATTTAATATTTATTAAAACGAAATCTTTACAGACAAACATCGATACCTATTCTGCCAGCTGATAAGTAGGTTTTCTTATCTGCTGTATATCCTTCCCACTCTCACCCCCACTCCAAAGGAAAATTTCCATATAGAATGCAGTCAAAGATTATTAAACTCATCTTGACTTTGAACTTTGAATTCAATAAAAACACTCCCATTTTCTTTAAAATCTGGTCCATTTGGTTTACAACATAGTTAATAAATCATTTTTGGGATATACCTCAAGTCATTGCTTATTCCAGCTAACTGTGAACCACTGGGAGTTCATTCATTAGCAGGTATGAAAAAACTTCTGAACACAACCACCAGATTGTGTTTGTCTACAGTGTCAAAGTGAACTGTTCATTAGCATTTGTGAGAAATGTTCAAGTCACCACTGGGTATTAACCCAAACTGGGTAAGACATAGAGGCTCAGGGACTGATGTGTTAATTTACTCTTCCAGGGTGAAACACCAGAGACAGATCCTCAGAACAGCTTCATCTGTATCAGAGTAGCAGTGAAAGTAAGGGGTCAAGATACATTATTGCCATATAATTAAATTGAAGTTCTGAATATAAAAGTTTGGGGTAGATACAGTCAACTCCTGCTCTATATTGCTGTATAATGTTTGTACCATAAAATGTAAACATGGCTTATAATGTTTCCTATTCCAAGAAATGCTTCTTGGAGACAGAACTCTCAAGACAAACTTCTTAATATAAGACTGAGGAATTTCAGAAGTTTCACTGATATTATTCTTGGCTAATTTTGAAAAATGCTTGGTATAAACACTGTATGTGCTGGGTGGATTGGCTGCCAAAGATCCACTGAGACATGGTATTCCATGTGGATATACATCTTTAATTAGTCTCAATAGATTTTGTATATTCAACATTAATCTATACCACCTGTCCCAGACTAAAAGCATGAAAATGGTTCTTCCTAACCACTCTTCCACAGAAAATTACTACTTGTTTTTCCAATAAATTCTGAAGGCCTTCCAAAAGGTCTTAAATGTTAGTTTAACATCACTTTTTCTTTTCTGGTCCCTTATAGATTTTTTTTTTTTAAGAAACTTACAAAGACTATTGCTCTATGATTTTGTTAAAGGCAAAAGAAAGCATTTCACAGATGTATTATTAAAATCCTGGCCTGAGACACAGCAAGTTTCTCATACTTGCATTTTAACTGTAAGTAATGAATTTCTCATTTCTAATAAGACATCCAGCCATAGAGTTACAGTCAGCTATGACATTTCTCCAAATTTTGCATCCTAGTTCAGAGATCTGTTGAGAGTCTTATTCTTGCTTTTGTACTTACTCACTATGATGAACAGAACTTTTTCTTTTTCCCTTTTCTTATTAAATAGTTGCATTTCAATTTAAGTAACCATTCCTCATTTTAAAATGACAATTTTAAGAAGAAAAAACACAAATTAAGAATATTCCTGTGACTAACTCTGGAGAAGAGACATTTTGATTTAGTTTTATTTTCTGAAGAAAGAAAACACCATCAGGAAATTTTTATTATGGAAAGAGAGAGAGAGAGAGAGAGAGAGAGAGAGAGAGAGAGAGAGGGGGGGGGAGAGGGGGAGAGGGGGAGAGGGGGAGAGGGAGAAGAGAACTGCAACTTCTGCTCATTGGTAAGCAGATCAGAGACTTCTGATGTCAGTTAGGTAGGGTCAATACCTGCCAGAAAGATAAACCTACAGCAGGCTTGTTTCCTAGAAAGCTATGCAGTTGTCTATTTTTGAACACATAGACGATAGCTAGCCAGATACCAAATGCTGTATTTCTGACACAAAGGCCAAAAAACAATACTGTTTTGCTCTAGTAAGTCACCTACTTTATGATGATAAACATTCCAAAAGGTCTAAATGGCCATTTCTATGCTAGATACTGGAATATAAAAAATATAAAAGCAAAATCAAACTCGGTTTGTCCACAATCAATGGGGCTGAAACATTACTGCTAGCTAAAGTATGTTCTATACCACAGTGGTGGTTTATCATTTTGCTATCACATTAAATTCAGAAACATCTCTAAAATGTTCCTCATTAACTGAACACATTATTCAATTTTGTGCTAACTTTCAAAATAGCTCTTTTAACTAGAAATGAGAAACAAGAAGCCATAGTGGATATCAGAGTTTGATAATTAAATGAGTTCACCAGTGTTTCAAAGACAGAGAAAAATGAAACCCACTGATCTCTGTTTCTTGAAGCATCATGATTTTTATCACATATTTAGCCAAAGAACTAGGTACCTTAAATGCTGGTTACAAAAACAAATTGTGTTTGGTTTTTAATTAAGTCTTTATCTTTGTGTAAAAAAAAATAGGCCTGGGGGTTTAGATTGTCATTTTACACAAAAGTAAATGGTAAATGCCTTTCTCCATGCAAAGCCATTAGATATAATTATACAATGGGTAAAGCACATATCACACTATAAATGTCATTTGGTTTTACAGTTAAAAACTCATCAACATTTATCAAAACATTGCCTGGAGAAAGAATGAGATGGCTATAGCTTGTGACAAACTCAATGCCATCTTTGAAAATACATGACAAAGGGGAGTCATGGTAAACACATGCTGACATATTAAAGTGGTAGTCCTTACACCCACTAAATAAAAGTTCTGCTCTCTTCAGAAAAGGCCCCCCAAACACCAAACATTTTTGGTGGGGTTTTGAGGCCTATTTTCCTTCTTGAAAATCATGACCCACCCCCTGCTTTTAAACTTTGACATAAGGTATGCATAATTCCAGCCAACTTCTGGTGTGAATTCATCTAGATGAGCTTTAGGGTTTGATTTCAATTGCTTATTTACCCACAAATCTTAGTGCTTCTTAGTTAGTAATCTCTTAATGGAGTTCTGTTCAAATGGAAACCCAGGGACTCTGCCTGCTAGGTTCCCTTTAGCCAACAGGGCTGTGTTTCATCTTTCTTGCTCTGAGTCATACAATGGCACAGGTGCTTAAGCATGAGTGCCGGGCTCTGTTGTACACTGTGTTAACAGTTCTCCTCTCTTGAGTGCCATTTCACTATCCCCATCAATCTGGTAGTTATCACCCAGGGAGATTTGTCCCTTGAAAAACAAAATGGCTGGGCTTAAAAAGTCTACTTCTTCTCTTGTCCCTATTTCAGTTTCACACAACTTGTTAATACAAAATCTTGATAATGGGCCAGGGTAATAATGCTACTGGCAATGATTCTGTCACAGCCACTCCTGCTCTCTGCAGTGCCTAAAGATTGGGAGAGTAAAAGACAAGAGCAGCAACAAAACCTGGGAAGAACAAGAAGTATTTCTTGAGAGTATAATAAAAAGGTAGATCCACTGGAAGCAAATTTAATCTTATATTACTCTATTATGCTATTAATGACTTCATTATACCTTTCTTTATAAGCTAGATGTTTCAGACACATAAATACCAGTATTTCTTGAATGGGGAGGTTTCCCAGGGATCCAGCATTTGCACCAGGAGGGTAGATCTTGTGTCTGTCCCCAGATCTGACCCACTTTCACCACAAAGTGTCCCCTTCGGTCTCTATTTTGACACTTTCTCATGCCCTGGTTCCCAACTCCCCCTTCCCACAACTGACCTCAGTCCCCTACCATAGGGCCCTTTTCACCTGAGGTAAGTGAAGTATTTTTTCCTTTCAATTAAGATTACATTTCAATCACTATGAGTGGACATCTACCATTTTCTTAATCAGTTCAAGAGAGAGAATTAACCAGGAAATGATAGAGAAACCTCCCCCCCCCCCTTTTTCCAATTCCACAAAAATCTCTTCCATTTTGCAACAGTCCCTAAAACTAGGTCCACTGGGAGCATCACACTGCCCTTTCAGCTCTCCATGGCCTCAGGACACAGCTGTTTCTGTATGTACTGGTAACAATGCCTCTCTCCCCTTCAACCCTCTCACTCCCCTGATGTCTGCTTAATTCCAACTAATTTTCCCCCATCTCGGCTCAGGTGCAGTTTCTTTCTGAAGGTCTTACCTGACTCCGCCACCCCCAGGCCACCTCTCCTCAACCCAACACCCTGCTCCTTCTTCCCCCACCTCATGATGGGTAATCTCTTAAACTACTGTACAACGTAACCTCAGAAAACATGCATTAGTGTTTCCTATCCATGGAATAAAGAGAAAAATGTCTGTCAATTAAATTTGTATGGCATATAAGACTGAAGATAAAAGGTATATACAGTTCTTTGATAACAAAGGGACATATGAATTCAAGATGCTATAATTACTTGCTCTTTGATCCTACTCTTGTACTTTGCAAGTAACTTATTAAAGAACAAGTGAAGCATAACTGAAAATAAAGGTTTTTTTTAAAAAACTGATTTTCAAGGGGGCTGGAGGGCAGGAAGTAGAAATGTACCATAGTAGTTAAAGGTTCACTTTAACTATTCTAAGAGGAAACAGTGAGCCTTAATAAGGAGACAAATAAGAATGCATTAGAGGATAATGATGCACTTGCTATTTAAACTTCTACATTTCTTGTTTTCCACTAACAGAGATATATTTTTGCTTTAAATTCAAGCTGATCCCATTAGCAGCAATTTTCAATTTAACGGTCTCCTCAAATAGCCACAGAACATCCAGAAAACACAGAAAGTGTGTCTCTCATGACTAAGGTTAGCAGAAGCTTAGTTATTACCATTACTTGTATTTAATTCCAAGCTTGCCAACTCATAGCTTCAGAAAGGAAAGAGAAAACAGGTTATTTAAAATTGATGTGTCTTATCATTACCCGTCATTAAAAAATGATGCTGTTGTACCAGTTCAGAAGTAGCAGGCAGTGAATATTTAATACGTAGCCTAGTATTTATTAATTTTGCATTTCTACAGTTCCTTATAGAATGACTATTTTAAATGACTAAGATTTATGTTTTTTTCAGACACCCTGGCATTTAATTTCTACTTGCAACTCATTTGTCTTTGTGCTTAAACAGCTATTCAGTAGTACCTATAAAATGAGGAATTATTTAAAACAATAGGCAACATCAGGATTAGGAGGGGGAAAATCACATGTGGACATGTGTTAAAGAGACAGCATACGCAGAAGGAGAAGAAGTGGCTGTAGAATGCCACTGTCAAATCTCTTTGTAGAATACATTAGACCAATAAAACAGCTAAGTCAACAGACAAAGCTGCGCAGAGACAGAGGAACACACACAAGAATGTGTGCATGCTGGCTCACGATGACAAGTGAAATATTGTATGTAAAGTCACACAAATCCATGGTGACGGAGGGGGCATGGACATCAGTTTATGTGCTCATTACATCATAAACATCTGTCTTCCTCAATTTATTTTTCACATATCTAGAAACTAACTTACCATATTTTTATTGACAAAAATATTCCTTTAACAATTAGCTGTTGATTGGACTGCTACAAAAAGCTCTGTGGGTATAAACGAGCTGTTCCTACCCTATCTGCTCCCATCATCTCTATCCTAAGCCAGAACTCTGGTTCTTAGCACCTGAAAACTCCCATTCTCCTGGCCTCACACTGTCATGGGTCCCGTTTCTTCCAAGCCTGGCATCCTACTAGCTCTGCAGAAGCGGACAAAGAAAAGTCGATCTGTGCTGAACACTAATAAAGACCACATTTTCTCAACAAGATTGCATCCAGTAAATTGCAAGCCGGAGGGCAAAGTACAGAATAGGGGGAGCTTGTCAGCAAGGAAACATCTCACAGTTGGTAGCCAATAGCCAGCTTGAGTGGACAGGAACATATTGCTGATCAGCCACACAATGCCCCACCACAAAGTCCACTACGGAAACATATTTTGCTATGACGAGTTATTTTGTTTTATCAGTTAGTATTATTATGCAGCATAGATGCCCTGAAAGCTCACAATCAGCCACCCAGCCCTCATGTTGTTACAGAGACTTGATGAAAGCCATGGCCTGACAAAATACACAGGCTCACAGCTCCCTGCAATGCATACTGAGTGAGGTGTGCTTTCTTCTTTTATTAGCACAATGTGCAAAGCACTACTGCTACTGCTACTGCTACTAAGAGCGATCGTTCCTCTAGCCACTAAAACGATGGTGGCTATGCCAGTGGGTGTCAAAATAGAGGCAGATTTTAGCTAGTACGGATGCTAATAATAATCAACCCCATTTCATCCGTTCTGAAGTCAGAGATTAAAGCAATATACTTTTCAGGGTCAAGCTTGGGAAGAAAGGAGACTACAAAGCCCATCTATACTTCATAAAGTTCCTGCTTCAAATAGTTTTTAGGCACCATCGTAATGCCTGGCTGATCAGAAGTAGATTTCTGTTAACTGAGGGAAGACTGCCTGTTGTAGTATTTTTGATTTTTGCTCCACGGCTATCATCAAATGACACTGCTCATGCATTTAACTATACATTAAATGCTGAAATTATAAAAAAGAATAAAATGCATTCTTTTTCTTCAAGAATGTATGGTTTTAGCTGCACAGACAGAAGAGACTAATAAAAGGAAACAGAAGATTACACATCCACTGTGTTAAGCACTAAGTGGTATGGACACTAAGCTTTCTGGAACTCCGTCCCCTGTTGCTTGCCTGTGTGCAGTGTTCATTCCCAGCACCAGTTTCTTTCACCTATGATGTCATACTTACAGTGACCACAGTGATCTGGAAACCACTACTGAGTAACCCTCACCCTGCCCTGAACACCTTCTGTTCCTCCTATTTCATGGCTACCTCTCTCTACAACAAATTTGCTCCCTAAGGATCCTGGGAATTACTTGAATACACTGCACAAACATGATCTTTCCTGCCTGTTTGAATTGTGTCTGCAGAGCTGTAAGCAAAATCACAATAATAGTAATGATATCTGCCTCATGAGCTACAGTTAGAACACAAAACACCTACAACAGTAAATAGCACATAGCAACTGTTCAATAAACGTTAGCTGCAATCATTATCGTTAATTTATTATAATTATGTGTAGCAGCTAAAAGCAAATGAAACAGAACTTGTCTTCTAGCAACTCTAGTACAATACATAGAAAAACAAATCTTCATATATTTAGGATAAGGAACAGGATATGATAAATATTACATGAATGTTTTGGAAAACAATCAGTAGGAGTAAAGATAGAGGAGGAGGGCCTTATTTTGCCATCACCATGGAGGGCTCTGAATGTCAGGGAAAGAGACTTTATCCTCTGGATACTAGAGTGACTGAAGTTAGTTAAAGTCTTCTGGGTGTGAAGGAAAGATGGTAAAGAGGTTTCATATATCCCAGTCTATCCCACAAAGAATAATTCTTTGGAACAGTAGGAGATATATGATGTTGGGGAAAAGGGAATAAGGTGGAAAGATTCCGCAGCTCAGAGGCTACGGAACGCTGGCAGGAAATAGAACATTTGCAGTAAAGTTGGTGTTGGCCTAAACCAAAGCAGGATGAGCGGTAGTCATAAATGAGCATGCTCAGATCCTAGAATCACAAAGAAGGGTTTCTACATCCTGGTCGAAAGCAAAAGTGGTAGGAGAAGGGCAGAAGGAATGGAGGTAAATACTGAGGCAGGAGGTCTGGACACATCAATGAGGATGGGAGGCCTGCAGATGTGGGGACAGAACAAGAGACGACACATGCAGTCACTTTAATGATGTGTAAGGGTACATTTGAGATGTGAACTCAAGGGTAGACATGTTGATTTGGAAACCACCCAAATCGAGATGACTAGATTCCACCCTCAGAAACCCTGGAAAGTAGGTACAGTGCCAGGGTCAGGCAAGCCAATCCTGTCCCTAAAACATCATCCCTCCAACTTCTCACTAGGCCTTTTGTGAACAGACCCTTTCACAACCCATAAACCAGAAAACTTGATCTACTAGCACTTATTTCCAGCTACAGTATCATTAAATAGATGTTTCAAGCTTACAGAATTGGATTTACAGTACAATCATTGTCTACCAATGAAATACAAGATAAAGTCCAACAAATCTAACATTTGTTACTTCAAGTCAAAAATATTTTACAAGAACCACCTAAGAGAAAAGCTTCAGGCTGAGAAAGTGGGAATTCCTATGCTCAGTCCTGATTTCTTCCTGGAGTTTCAAAGATCTATTTTCTGTTGTATTTGCTTTCTTTGATAAACATTTAAGAACCCAGGCATTTGAACCATGGATTTTGTGTTAGATAATGCAGAGACATCTTGCTGTTCCATGTTACATGTCATACGAGAAGACTGAACTCTTTCTTATTCTTCCCAGGAAAAGATAAGAGTTGGCAGAACTGATTTATAAAAATACATGTAATTTTTTTTCACACATAGACCAACAGATCAAGCATGTATTTTGCCATGGGTACCAAATTCAGTTTAATTAGAACAATATTCCTTCCTACATCTGAAATATTTAGATTCTACCCAGCTCATCATGCTGCAGTGTTCCCATCCCCAAATGAAATTACAAGCCAGTACCCTAGGACGCGTGCGTGACTTGCACAAAGCTAAGCCCCTTCTTGTAAAAGGACAACGGACTTGGCCACACTGCATGCTAGCATCAAGCCACTGGATTTATTCCTGCTAAATACAAGCTTCAATTAGTAAGATATCTGGTATCCAGTTAAGGCTATGAATTGTGAGTATTTCTGTGTTTTAAAAGTTACGTAGCAGAGAAGCGGTAGGGATGGCACAGTGTGTACAGGGAACACAATGGTAATGAAAATACCTGTGACAAATACGCCACATTTTCTGGGGCTCCACAAGTGCTTGGTTTGGGTAGGCATAAACTGGCTACAAAATAGAAACCCTTTTTCTCACCAGGTTGGAAGTCCATGAAGTTTTATTTTTAGGAGAGTCATAAGTTTTTTCTTTCTTCTCTCTCCCAATTGCTGTATCTAGCATAGTGATGAAAAATACTGGAATTTGTATATAACATAGCCACCACATAAGAAAGCAGGGAAAGACAAGGAACAAGGGATTAATTACCAGTCCTACAGAATGAACTCTACCTTGGTAAGGTAATATAGTCCCTGTAGGCATGAAGGACAAAAAAAAAATTATAGTACACCTAATACACAGGTATTCATATTCATCTTCATATGAGTACCAAACCAAAGTAGCCCTCACGCAAAAGCAAAATCTCATATCTTCCCAGATTTACCACATAGCACCAACCTCGGGATTAAATAAGGCACCTTTCTCCGAATAGGCAGCAACACTGCCAACTAGCCTGGCAGGCAGGAGGATGTCAAAAAAGCACATTTTCTATCAAGATGTGGCTTTATCAGTAAGTTTATTTATTTACTTAGGAATGTGGTCTCTCGGTGATTAATGATAAAAAATTCTACCATGACAAGTAACTTATCCTTAATGCATCCTGCTCAAAAACAGCCAGCAAAGAACTGCACGTCTCCCTAGATAGTCAGTTGCGTCACCTCAATGAACAGAAAGAAAGAAGAGCTCACCAGTGACAACTGTGAGGGACACAACCCCTCTGGCCTAGGCCTCACGTTACCTAAAAACCGACTACATGTTCACTAGAGCGGAAAAACCCACCAAAATACAAGGCAGATCTATTGCCTTTTTATAGAAAAGAGCTATGGAGAGAACTAGGCTATGCGTTTTGCCTGAGCCTTCCTAAAGTCATGGTCATGAAGACTCTTGACCTCAACAGTGCCAAGCTGCGCTCAACAGGCCTAAAAAAATTCTCCAGAGCATAGGAGGCAGGAGCTTTTATAGTAAGGGAAGGTTCACAAACTCTTATTAACAATAATAAATAATAAGGGAAGCATTAATTCAGTCAACATCAGTAATTTAATTCTAGAGCATTTTTACTCTTAAAACTTTATCTTAAAGTGAACACCAAAATAAATGCTATTTTTACATCTTGGAAACATTTTTTTTAAATCAAACAACAAACATAATTCAAAATAACTCTTAAACATTTTAAGTAATTTCCCATTATAAATTATGCATACATTTATTTCAAAGTTGTTGAGCTTTTGAAAAATCAGTTATCCAGCTCAAGATTCTGAATGGTCACTGCCAGTTTCATCTGCCAAATCATGAAACTTGCTCTTCAAGGTAATCATTTAGTTCTATGAGAGTTTAAAATGAGTCTGCTAAAAAGATGGATCTTCAGATCCAGGGCAAATATGCAGTACAAGTTACACCTTAAGTGGAAATACAAGAGCTGTCTATGACCACAGCAGTTTTCAGGGAATAAACAGCTTAGTTTCTAATACAAAAAAGAATTTACTGATGTTCAAAAGCTAAAATGAAAGTCACAATGTTATATTTAATAGCTACCTGACAAAACATCATGTCACAGATATTTAATCATGGGGTTAAATATCATGTTCATTTTTTGTAGCTCTATTTACAGTACAATGTAAACTAATCTTACAAAGCAAAACGTGTCAAAGACATCCAGGTCCATCATCTTGTAGTTATACTGAAACTGCTTAGTTTATCTGAATTTAATAACTTTATTCTAGTTCCTTTCAGCAGCATCAACATCTTATTGTAAACTCTTTTTTTTTTTTGGTACCGGGGATTGAACTCACGACTGTGCACTTGTAAGGCAGGTGCTTATGCCGCTGAGTTAAATCTCCAGCCCTATTGTAAACTCTTAATAAGAATTTTAAAATAAGTATTCCTGTTAACCACGAACTAAGTACCATTATTACAGTGAAGTTGTGCATAGGTTATTTCATGTTGTCTTAATAGTAATCCTCTGTTCAGTGAGTAACCTAACTTTACACAAGAGAACTGAGAGCTTTATACCTCTGTGCCTAGGGAAGCACAGCCCCGAGCAGTACTCATGCCGGGACTCAAACTCAGCTTCATCTATCCTATGGTTTGATCTTTTAACTTCCAGCGTTTTATCTCATATGTACTTTTGTGATGGCCTAGATACATGCACATGAGGAAATGTGAAAGGTCAGACCTCAGTATTTAAATACAACTCACAATTTAAGATGTATCTTAAATTTTAGGGGACACCATAGTAACCTGAGTGAACAACTTGCACTGCATTATTGTAAAACTGTGGAAAAACAGCCTAGAGTGCTCATGACTTTGTTTCTTTGTTCATTTTAAGAAAATGTTGGTAAGGAGCTGTGAGGGAAGACCAGGGCTTTTCCCACAATATTGTTATAGCGAAAGATGACCAAGGCAACTCTCCAGGGAGGCTGCATTTGAATTTCTAGCCAATGCATTTTCATACAACAGTCTCCTTAAAAGAGAAAGGTAGCCAAGACCAGAAAGACCATGGCAAGGTCTTGACAAATATTTATAGAGGAAAGAAGAGTATATAAATGCGTATATGCTGATATTTATGTAGAAGGGAAAATTAAGTGGGGTTAAGAAAAACCCAGGGTTTACACTAAACTAGAGGCTTCTACAGAGCCTAAGAATTACTGGCCTTTAACATACACGAAGGCAAATGGCCTCATGAATCCATCTTTAGCCTCTCTGTGGGCTGAATTATACTCTGCACGATATACTAAAGACAGCCATGAACGGCTTTTATAGCTTTGATGAATGGTTTTTTACTTTAGGTTGCATTATGAGAACAAAACAAGTGGTCGTGAATCACAACATTTTATGGGTCTGCTACTTCATACAGTTCTCTAAAATTAAGCCGCTAAATTATACCCTGCCCTCATTAGGAAAACAGTCCCAGAAAGAGGGCATAGCGCATATGCAAAGAGCTGGTGGTAGATCTGTTCCCAGAGAGCCTGACTGTAATCAAACTGATGGGAGCAGAGCAAGAAAGGGGGTGGAGGCAGAAGGCGGACAGGTGGGCTGCCCAGGAAGCAAAGGCCGAAGAGGCCACCCATCACTACCCAGAACTGAGGACCCACAGGCTGCGAAGGTTCAGAGACCTGCCGCGTCCAGTTGCTGAAAGCATCCTGGAGGAACGCAGTGAAAGGAAACAATCCCTATCCAAAGCCAGTTCTAAGCAAATCAGTAAGTGTTTATAGAGTATTTATCATCCAGTGAATGCTATGTAAGACTCGGGTTTCAAAGGGAAGTTTAAAAAGGCAATAAAATTAAGGCTGATGTTTCGGCTGGGCGCAGTGGCTCACGCCTGTAATCCCAGCACTCGGGAGGCTGAGGCAGGAGGATCGTTGTGAGTTCGAGACCAGCCTGGGCTACAAAGTGAGCTTAAGGCCAGCCTGAACTGCATAGCGAGACCCTGTCTCAAAAAGACAAAAAAAAAAAAAAAAAAAAAAAAAAAAAAAAAAAAGGCTGATATTTCAAGGTAGTTACCATCCAGTCAGGGAAATGGTAACAGACAAGAAAAGGGAACAATGGAAGACACTATAAAATTAAATGCCTATTCCCCTGAAACATTTGGAGCAAGGCAGGGTTAGTGCAGAAGTTGAAGCAGGGTACCTGAGCTCACACAACACTATCCTCCTCTTTGTGACTCCTACCTTATTACTGGAAAGGCCTGACCTTGACTATGTACATCCTCACTGTGCCAAACAGTCTTGGCCAGTAGCGGCTGTGCCACCTTATTCATGTGGTGCCCCTATGCCTAACACTCAGTAAGCATCTCCTGGTTGCGCTGAATGCAATGGAAGAGTAAAGACAAGAGTTGAAGGGTCTCGGGCCAGATTGTGAGTGATGATCCAATCATGGAGGCTAAAAGCACAGATTGCGTGTCAGGTCAGGAGGAAGAGATGGTAAAGCAGACATGGCTGGACAGATAAGCACCTGCAGTTTGAGAACTCTATGTCTACAAGTGGGTCAATTATTTCATGGCTTACAGATGACTCATTATTATGTCATTACAAACAGAAATAAATGTGAGGGATTATTTAATGCTACTGTTGACCATGTTGCCAGTTAACTGCCAGAAATAATTTGGACACACAGCACAAGAAAGGGGGACATAGGCTGGCCTTCCTTTACTTGAATAAATGCTCCCTGGCACCATTTCTTTCAATAGATTTTAATGTCAGATTCACTGCTCCAGTTTACCAATTATTTAAAGGTTATAGTCAGTCAGACAAAGTTTGTTTAAAAAAAAAAAAAGGAAAAACACAGAGGAAGAGTCTTCAAAAAAAAAGTAAATCACATTCACAAATATTTAGATATTATTAAGAACGACCCCAAATTTTTTAGTTTCTCCTATTTTCTCTTCACTATCACTACTACCTTAGCATCCAATAAATACTGTCACTTTGGTAAATCAAAAAAAAAAAAGGAATGGTTTAGGTTATGCATTCAAGTTGAAGGTTATGTATTACTTTGTGCTTTGGTATTTTTCTGACATTTTTAAAGGAGTTCCATCAATAACTAATGTTCTTGCATTTTCAATATATCTAAATGGTTAACATGCCATTTTTTTCTAACAGTTCATTTCTATTAAATGAACTGGCCAAAGGCTTTCCTTCCTAGTTAAATGGACTCTATCCAAGAATGCCATGAAAGACAAAGAATGCAACTGGTTCAGTGGCTCAATCCAATGAAGCATTCACCCTCGGCCCCTGACAGCTCAATCTCAATGCTTCCTGACAGTATGAAGGATTGCTAATTTCTTACGCTCTCACTGGTGGTTCTTAAATGCTCACCAATGAACCAAATGTGGATCAGTCAATGCCAAGGTATCAGAAACCAAACTGCCAGCATCCTGATTTATACAGTCCAAAGACTGAGGAGAGTAATACCCTACAATTCAGGCTTAAAATCAGATCAAACACTTCAGAACTTACTACAGTGTCTTAACAGATGATTTTACAGTGAAAACAACTGTGAATGCAATTGATAATTTATAAAGAGACAAGATAATATTGTAGCGCACAGTATCTAACATCAGTTGAGTGCTGATTCTGTTTTAGGAATCTTCTAAGGATTTGAGATGCATTAGCTTGTGTATCCTCAGTAAGAACCCAATTGAGATGATATTCTTACCTTACTGATGAGGAAACTACAGCACAGTTTACTAATTTACGCAAGGTCATCCGGATAGTGAGGTATAAAGTATAGAACCATTGATAGAAGTCTACTACAATTGTAGTTGATATACAATACAAGGTGGTGTAATATGAAAAAAGATATAGAATGGAAATATGAAAAAAAACCCACTGATTACAATTATGTGTTTTCACGTGTCATTTCACTAACTGAAAAACAACACAAACTGGGGGTTAGCTGCCTAATTGTGACACAAAGAGGCAGAGAAATTAGGTAACCTGCCCAACAATGCACAGTGGTTGCAGTTAAGTTTGGAGCTCCTAAGTTCTTGGGGTAGCCCTTCCTCTGGGCCTTTGCAGCGCTATGGTCATTTGCTCCTGTGGAACACAGCTGGGGTCTCACTTGGCATCAATTCTCAGGATCTAGCTGTGAGCGCCACACCCTGGCAGTCAGTATTTGCTTTGATAAGGTGATCTTACTTAATTTCTCTGGGTCTCAACATTCCTCATATATAAGACTATACTAGATATGGCTGTAGTGGGAAAAGGAAATAATATGTAAGAGAGTATCATGTGCATTTTAAAGCCGCAGCCACACAACAATCTAAGAGCATCAGTAACAATAAACACCATCATTTCTCAGCTCTTTGGTAGAGAAAGGGGTTGTTATTTGACATGTAATTTTTAAAACAATTTAGTTCACATACTGAAAACTGTTACTGGTTCTATGCCAGCTGAAGTTTCTTTTGCATTTAGGGCAGATTTGCACCCCTCCTTGTAATATATATTCAAGGGGTCACATACTACACTACAATCCTTTTTTACTCCCAAACCAACTTTTCTACTCCTCCCGCATCACAGCAAACAACAAAGAAACAAACAAAACACAATGGAGTTTTATTTTCCTTAGGCCACTAAATATCTATCACCCAATTTTGATGAAGCCCGGGGCATTCAGCTTACATACAAAATTCACTGCTTGTGAATTTTAAATGCAGTAACCTGACAAGGGACACAATCACAAAATGCGAGTCTCATTAACATGCTCTAAATAATAATATAACAAATTTAAACTTTAGTTGTACTTTACCATTATGATAAAAGCCCACTTCAAAACCAATTCGTGGCTGCTTAAGATTTCTAGTCAAAACAAAACCAAAACAGGGTGTAACATACATTCTGGTAGTTCAATTTGTTATGTTGTGGATAGTGCAAGTCTTTGTAGAACTACCTTTCCCCAATTAAGGAACAATTTTGTCAATCAGTTTTCCTGGAGACTCAGCCTCACAGAAGTGAGGGAGAAGGAGAGAAGCAGAGAGTCAGGAGGGTTGCTGTACCTCCTGTCACATCACCACTGATTAAAGAGACTCTGAAAGAACAGAGGAAAGTGCATTTCAAGAACAACAGAACCTTTCAGCGAAAGAACATTCACCTAATTGAAAAGTGGCTCGAAGATGGTATTTTTATACCCCAAAATGCTGAATCATTCTTCAAACAATTTCACAAAAATCAATAAAAGAGAAGTAGTTCTCTCCCAACCCCTTTTCCTAACCACTGCCTCTTTGAAACACTGCCTTTCCTTTTCTCTCCTGCTTAGATATAGGACCAAGCAGCCAAAGAAAGGCAGCAATAGGAGCTCTTTCAATTGCAAATTATATGCTATCCGGGAAAAGGACCCGGTAGATCCCCCATCACCTAACCCTACATTTTACTTCTGAGATTTACATATTGGAATTCTACAGCACTGAAAACAAGTGGTTGAGGATGGGGCTCCAACACCTGCTCCATAAGGATCATATCATTAGTGGCTGTTATTTTATTGAAGAAAAGAAAAAGAAAGGGCAGGCGAAAGGAAGGAGGAAAGAAGCAAGGAAAAAGGGCAAGTCCAGGTGGCACCTGGTTTAAAGTGAGTAAAACAGTAACAAAACATAAAAATCAGAAAAACAGGATGATCCTTTGAGATTGCCGTGACCCTGGCCCCACAGACCATTTTGCTACTTCTCCAGAGCACTCTGGTCATGCCCTGGGGAGAAAAGGTCAAACACAGTGAACACTGCTTGGACACTGCCACACTAGAGGGAACGGGGGCATACAGCGGGCAGCAGGGCATCAGTGGGGTCAAACGGTGAATGAGTAGGAGAAAGTGAAGGGGGCCTCTAAGGTTAGCTACTGAGAATGGCTGAAATAGCCCTTGCTACAAAACTAAATCTCAATTATCTTTACCTAAGTAAAAGGGAAGGATACGCTCAAGACATTTCTAGGAAAATGGATGCACTTTGAGTTCATCCTCTAAAGTGAAATACATCGGACACATGTGCAAATACTGCATCATTTCTCTGGTGAGAGAAACTGAAAGTGTAAATAAGGATCAGGATGTGTAATAGGTATTGTGAAGTAGGAGGAAAATGTCCAAATGGGTAGGAAAATAAGGGAGAAGGGACAGGGAAAAGAAAGAAGGGAAGTTTTAAAAAGAGAGAAAAGGAAAATTTGGAAACAAAGCTTTGTAAATGCAGGGGGAGGAGAGGTTGGAGGGAAAAAAAGTTATATTGTGTACAGGTACAAATTCTCTACAATGAATGTGATCGTTATGTATATCTACAATGTGCAAATAAAATCTAATTCAAAAGAAAGAAGTCAAAGCGAAGCATCATCAAAACAGCTGATCTCATCATTTCTTTCAACCAAGACAAATGATTCAGCCAACCATTTATGGAAGCCGACTATAGGCCACGTATTCTTCTAGGGTTGGTGACAAGAAGGTGAATGAGTCTAAGTTCTTGTCTTCATGGGGCTTATATTCTAGAGATGAGTCAGACCATAATAGATAATAACATATAATGTCACCAGTGATTAGGGCTTTGAAAAAGACAGCAGGTCAAGGTATGTTGGGACTGTTTGTGGGCAGCTTCTACCTCAAACAGGGTGGTTAGCAGGTGTGAAATGACATCTGAAAAGAACGCGGAGGACGTGAGCAAGACAGTCAAAGGGATAGCTGGGAGAAATGTGTTTATGTCCAGGCAAATGAGCAATAAAACAAGAGTCCTATAGGGAGAATGGGCTTGGTGTGTTCCAGAAACAGCAAGAAAGCCAGCAGGGCTAGGAGTGAGCGAAGACACTAGAGATAGAACAGCTTATGTTCCAGGAAGCCATGCTTACACCACATGAAACAATACGTCCCTTCCAGAACACCAGAGAAGAACTGTATTTTATAGCAAGCATTTCATGTAACATGCAGGGGTTTGCCAACTTAAGTGTATGATTACTCACTTTATATAATTGGCAATTGCCAAACCATTTCTATATAATCCAGATTTTAAACTAATTGATGCTAAAGAAGGATACAAGAAATACAAATAAAAACTTATGCTTCCGGCACAATTTGTGGTCCTTCCTTGGTGTATCTTTTGTTTCACTCCCTTTTCCCCACTCCCCACAAGGTTAGGTACACTTGCCAAGTTCCTATATGGTCATTCGCTCCCATGGCACTTAGAATGTTGCCCAACCTCTGTTTGACCCTTGCCTCCTTCTACTAAGAGATCAAACAGTTTCAGTTACCTCTGTAAGGGCCTCCCAGTACCTGAGAAAAGCCCATGGAATAAATTAATGAATGAAAGAAAGAATAAACGAAGGAAGCACTGGACAGGTCCTTAGCTTCCCTGCTTTTGCCTTCCTCTCCCTACTTGGCTTTCTTCCACTTTAGAGGTCTGGATGACTCAGACAGTAGCCATCCTCCTTCCTGTGCTGGGCCTCAGTACTTTATACCACTCCCAGGTTAGGATGACCAGCATGGCGATTTTGCTTAAAAATGGCTTTTCAGGCTGACTATTCTCAGAAAAGATTGTGAAAACCAAAGCAGCTTAAATATTTTTGGAGATGAAAAACAAAAATTACTTATTTATAGATTTTCCTCTTTAATAATTTTTTACCTTTAAGAAGATGTTCTGAAGCAGCACTAGCTAATAGAATTTTTTGGATAAGGCAAAATCTCTATACCTGTCCAAAATGGTAGCCATGAAAAATATACAGCTATTGAGCAACAGAACAGTAGCCAAAGTGATTGAAGAACTGAATTTTTACATGTATTTAATTTTGCTTCACTTAAATTCACATGTAAATAAAGGGTCAAGCTCCTTCTGCAGTGGTGCCCTCTCCTGCAGACAGGTCAAACTTGATTGAAGTGCGGGTCCCATGAAGGCAGGGCCTGGTTTGCCATCTCAGAGTGAGGGTTTGTGGAATGGCGTATTCACAGGAGAACAGATGGTAGAGAGGACAGGAATGGGAGGTCAGGGTTTGCAGAGCCTGCCTGTACTATCTGGATAAGCTGACACTTTCTATCCACGGCATCTCTAAAGCCCTGAGACACTTCTGATGGGAATGCAGTCTGAGCAACCCACTACTGTGCCAGCGGAGTTTTTGTTTATGTCTTTACAACCGAAATCTTTTAAAATTAGAAAACACTTTCTGATATATGGCACTGGACTGTACAGAGCTGAGTGTGCTTACTATAGACCACTGCAGGAGGCACGACAGGATGGAAATCACTCGGCCACTCTTCTGCTTTCCCAGATACCTCAAGTCAGGCATACTGCAATGGGAGGAAAGGATTTTTAACCTCATTTGTGAACTGAGTAGGAAATTAAAACCTGTACACAGGAAAAGAACGAAGGCATGATGCATTTGATCAGAGTACTTTATGAAGAATTTATTATCAGGTAGGAATATCAAATGAGAAACAGCAACTGCACAGAAGCCCCAATAAAACACTAGCATTTGACAAAATAAAATAGATGCTGATGGGCTTGAGCTGTTGATGGCTGAGGGATAAGAAAATAAAAGGAGGAAATTAGAACAAATAAGATGGATGAAGTAATTACAAACTGAAAACGGGGAGAGGAAGAGAAATTTAAGCTTGTTTGCCATGGAAAACAAAAAAAAAGTCAAAAGCTATTTCAACCTTTTAAAATAGAAGTAAGGCATGTTTAGGGTTTGCATATGTCATATGAAATCTGTATTTAAATATCCCACATCGAGTTGGGCCGCAGAGGTCTGAGAGTTTGCATTGACTGGCATCCTGTCATTAGTATATAAAACATCTCCAAATATAAAGCGCAGATCACCTTCAGCTGTCTGACATTAACTCTGTACTGCTCCCCACTCCTTGTTCTCGTCTGATTGCCTTCAAGATAGCCCAGTGGCCAACATAAAAGGATTACTATAGCAACACAGGAAGCTCTTTTATCGGCCTGGAGGAGGCTGCATGCGGTAGGAAATCCAGAGGGGCGAGCAAGGAGGAGTGCCACTGTCAACCCTTCCTGGAGAGTCTTCACTGGAGGATGTGTGTTCCGGAAAATGATTAATTCTTTGAGGGAAAAAAATGCTCTAATTGAACATACAGTAATTCTGAATTTTCTTTTTGTGTGACAGATAAGATATAATCATTGAATTTCTTTCTCCAGAGGCTTTGGAGAAAAAAAACCCTTTGTGGAAGCAGTATCTTTGGTGTCTGAAAGATAGTCTTTTTATATGAAACAAATTCTGCATTGGGTTACTAAAAGCATCCACCTGCTTATCAATCTAAAAGCTGCATCTTTAAAGGTCACAAGTGAAGGAAAATCAGATAGACTCATTCTAATTCCTAGCAAACGGGAGCTCATTTCTCACCAATCCACCCTGCAGCGCTCAGTAGCATGACCTTTCACTTACAAAGAGAACAGCAGATTTCTGTCTCTCCCATGCTAGCCTTCCTTCCTCTTCAGGAATTAAATGCAGTTTTGATATTATCATTATACAGTCCCATAATATTCTCCTAAAAGGGGCTATGCATTTACATTACTTTGCCAAAATGTCCAGTCAGATCTACCCCACCGTTACTTAGACTTGAAAAGTTATTAATTAATAATACTAAAATATAGTTTAGTATAACAGTACCACACAGTCAGAGAAATCTTATAAAACCCGTGACTTGCAGCAGTGAGCAAATAAAAAAATTAAAAATGAATATTTAATTGCATGTTGCTCTTTTAAATTTGGCCTGACAAATTCAACTGGGAAAATTATTCTGAGAGAATACAGAGCAGCATTTCTTTGGCATTTCTCAGAATATAGGTAGTCTGAGTGGCATTAGGAAGTAATCAGTACACTGGGAGCCTATGGTGAACATGACCTGGAGGAAAATCTCAGGCCTGAGAGTAATGAAGACTATGGGTTGGTCTTCTGTTTCCTGAGGTCCACTGAAACAACAGCTGGAGGGGTCAGCAAACTAGTGTGATGGCAAAAACACTTCCTTCCTTGCAGTCACTGATAACCTTTTAAATTGGTACCAGGGATCGAACTCACAACCTTATGCTTGCCAGGCAGGCGCTTATGCCACTGAGCTAAATCCCCGGCCCTGATAACCTTTTTCAAGTCTGAAGTCAAAAGATTCTAAATACATACATGCACACCAAGATGGCAGTATTATACAGATCAGATCAGAGGCGGTTGTGTTTTCATTAAAATGGGAAATACTTGTGAGACTATCATTTCATTTTCAGCAGACACCTTTTCCTGTAGCATTATGCAGCAGTTTTAAGCAATCTGAGTTTAATTCATAATGTGTACTAAGTTTATTAGTGACATGCAAGACAAAAGGATTTAAATGGAAAACAAAAAGCATTCAACTTCATTTCTATTTGCCTCAACTTCCCTAACCTGAAAGATAGGAGCTGTGTCTCACTGTTATCCAAGTTCCATTTAAATTCTATGTGGGAACCAGAACAAATCAGATGCTTAGTACATGTTAAATTAATAATAATTAATAATTCAGAGACGACAGTTTTTTCTAAAATAATAATCATCTACACTTGTACAGCATGTCATGGTGTACTGAGTACATTACCACATTCAATACCTCTCAGAATCTGCAGGATAAGACACCAGAATGCCCACCTGGCAGATGAGGAATATGAAACTAGGAGCCACCTTGCAGCAAAAGACATGTAAAAGAACCACCCAAGGGGGAGCCAGAACCCAAACCTATCAAACCTTGATAATCCAGTGTTCTTATTATCTTGAAGCAGGACTAACATTTACCAAAAATATTGTTTTCTTTTTGCACATGTTAAATCAATATTTATATTCTAATTTAGGAGACAAGGCTGTTCCTTGCTATTTGCATATTGTAATAGCCTTCAGGATGATTATGGGATAGATCTTTTGGGAAAAAAAAGATGATTTTGAAAAAAAAAAGGAGCCACATGTTTATACTACTTCACTGCTTTTAGAAAAGTATGATATATGACATTTACCAAATGCTGCAGCACAATTAGCCATTATTTGGAGTACTGTGAGGAAATCACATTACAAGAGGGAAACAGGTAGAAAACCCAAATTTTCAATGAATTCTTTCTTTATAGCTAGAAGATTAAAGATAACTATTCTGCCCTACAGAGATTCCACAAAACCTCTTAAGGCTCTGAAGGGTTGCCATCCCTATCCTGCACCGCATGAACAACAAAATCGAACTTGTACTTATTTCATACGACAGTCTCATCTAATCCAAAATGATTAATGTGAAGAAAATGTACAAAATATTATATTATAATGCTCTGGAGCCAATATCACTCATGATGAGACAATCATAGTAGTTTTTGTCTCACTATTGCTTAATAATATTATTATTGGCTGTGATTAGTTCTGTTACTATGCTTCCTAAACTAAGAATCAGTCCAAGATTTTGTAGACTTTGAATTAGTAATCAACATAAAGTACCCAATTTATCAAAGTCCCAATCAAGAATCAGAAAACAAAAGTAAACTTTATTTCTAAGCCAATAGGACAATTATTCTTCAAAAATAATTTTTGTGTTTAAATTCTAATTTACAGAGGTACATAAGGAAGTGAAAACGAGATATCTTAAGCTATTTAACAAGTACAACTAAGGGATAATAGTACTAAGAGCTGACTTTGGCTGTCTGGTATCGGCCCTGGTTCAATTTAGAGTTTAGACTGGTGAGTAGTATCTCAGTGCTCTGGATAAAACCAGGCAGCATTCACATGGCTATTGATAAAGAAATGCAATCAGGGAGCAATGCAGCCTTAAAATCCCTACTCACAAGGAATCTAGGCTGCCTGCTCAAGCCATGCATTTGTGGAAGGAGGCCTTGGCTTACTTATACCATGAGAAACAGCCTTTTCTTGATTAGTGCTGAGCACACTCTGCCTCTACTTACCCACCAAACTCTCCTTCCTTCAACTCTTACAATTTTCTTGCAACCAAACTACTGAAACTACTCTTTCAAAACAACCCCCTCTTAGACATCCCAACTAACAGCCTGTCTTCATCTACTTCGATCTCCTTTAGGATTCCACACAGAGCTGATCCATTCCCACATCCAAAATGTCCTTTCAATTGTGGGAGCCCTCATTTTCCCAGCTTTCCTTCTTTCTGGCTATTTTAGACTTTGCACCTCATTCCCCCAATTCTTCCTCCTCTTCCTGTCCACCAAACATGGTTATTTTGAGAGTTCTTATAAGGCAACAGAAAAAGAGATTCAAGAACACTGCATAGAAATCTTACTTGTGATAAAACTCCTTACTGCTCTGTAGAATTACATCAGCTCAAGAAGATGACAATGCTTATTGCTATTTAGTAAGTGTAGCTTGCATAGAGACATTTATCAGATGTTATCAATTCAACTATAATTATAGAAACACTTTGATACATTTCACTCACTCCCACATCCGTGCTGACAACAAACTCCTGGACATTTCCACCTAGATCAATGCACATTCAGCAAGTCCACAACAAAATCTATCACATCCATCCATCTACCTGCCCCTCCTCCTGGCCCTTCATCACAGTTAAGGGCATCCGTTCTCAGGAGTCATTTCAACTCCACTCTTCTCATCAGCTGCCCTTGTGCGCTCTACCTCTCTGAGGTCTTCATCTCTGTCTCCCACTGCATCTACCCTGCTTGAAGCTCTGCTCTTTGTCAGACTACTGCGATGGGCCAGTCTTCAGTCTTTTCCTTTTGTAATCTATACCACTTCCTTTCATCAATATGTTAAGAACCATATAAAGCTTGCTAATTCTCCTTTTCTTAGGTCGGCCATGACATCTTGTTTTCTTCTGAAAAAATCCAAAGTTCCTAACATGATATTTCTAAAAGATCTAATACAATCTACTTTTCCATCATTATTTCTCTTCCCAAGTTACTCTTCCCAAGTTTCAGTCAGATTGGCCTATAACATGTTAGTCTCTCAACACGACTCAGAAATTCCTATTTCCAAGTTTTATATAAAAGGATAACTTCAATTATTCTTATTCTTACATGCCACAAATCTTCCTCACTTGTCAATGTTCAACTTAAGGGTATTTCTTTTCATAAAGTCGTTTGATTTTTTTCTTTCTTTTTTCTGGTACCGGGAATTGAACTCATAACCTTGTGCTGACCAGGCAAGAATTTTGCCACTGAGCTATATCCCCAGCCCCTGAAGTCATTTGATTGGCACAAGTAAAAATGAATTTTTTTCTCCATGGGAGATACTTCCTAAGTATCTATCTAAGTATTTCCTTACTGAAATCAACATATGTTTCTCTTATAATTAATCTGTATGTATGTCATCTCTTTCTAGGGTAGAAACTGTATCTCACTTTTGAATCATACATATAGCCTTGCACATAATGGTTTTGTCTTAATGAATAAATTTGTGAATTCATGACTTCCTACTACCAGAATTTTTTACACAAATTAATGTTTAGTAGATTATGGTATGTACATAGAAAAAGTTTCTCTTGTATCCAGTCAATATAATTCTCCATGTACTCCCAGATTCTACTTGCTATATAGTATTTTGCTCTGAGGAATAAATTAAAACAAGGGCTTCACTGGATATGCAATAAAAAATTAACTTCTCATGAAATGGTTCAATTGAAGTTTATTAGAAAGCTCTCAGTTTTACTGTTTTGCTTTGCAAAAAAATCATGTTAACTATGATAAGAAACTATAGAAAGTAGAGCTACACTGACAGAACTATCTAGGATCAGAGAGACCCGGATGATGCAATTAAAAGGTGGACAGACAGGTAGACAGATGTTTGGCTGCATGATCAGGAACAAGACTATATAAAAAGGCTTCTCTGGTCATTAGAAATACTGCTGTAATGAAGCCCTGGATACCTACGTGGTATTTCTGCCGGCTCTCATCTCCAGCAGGTGTCTTACAGAAAAAATAAGGAAACACAAACAGATCCACTGCCAGCTAGTCAAAGCTGTTTGGCATTTTTTCCTGTTGATTAAGCCACAAATAAAATCATACATGTTGTGCTTCCGAGAGGGAGAGTATGCAGTGTATGAATCATTACAGAATACTGCTTTCTAAACTATTTCATCAGCCATTACACTCTGCTAAAATCAAGAAAATACATGTTCAATAGTGTATCCTAATGTGATCCAAAATATCCCCAAGGGCCTAGAACATGACACAAGTGGAAGCGCCAACATGGATTTAAAAGTCATACAAAACATAGGATATATAGAATCTGGAAAATGCAGGTAAATCGTGAACCACTAGGTAAAACACTAGGGCTTAAGAATAGTTAGCTCTTGGTTATTTAGGAGACTAGAGAACTGATGTGGATCAGTGAAAATGGCAGAGCTAAATGCCATTCATATTTGCCTCTGGAATGCACTACAAGGTTCCTTAGCAATAATGTTGGCTTTTCATTTCATTCCTACTCTACTGAAAATGAGAGTGTACTATGATCACACACACACAGAGTACATATTTTAAATCACTGCAGACTCACCACCTACTGACAGAGGTGTAGGTGCAACACATGAACTGTCAGGGACTTCAGTGGCAAACAGGGATTTTCTTGGGAATAACAGTTACTGAAAATAATCCACAAAATAGAGACCTGAGCAACAGTCTGTGCACTGTTAGACACCCTTCTGTATTACCATCTCTTCATCCTGTGTTACTCAACTGAAGTACAGAAACAACTGTAACACTGTTATTTGATATGGATGATGTGCTATAAGAAGCTTTGTGACTCATAGTAGCATCATTTCCTACAGAATCTGTTGATTGCTTCTGGTTCTAGAGTTATTGAGGGAGAAGGAGAAAAAGAAGACAGGGAGAGAAAAAAGAAAAGATCCAGCCACTAAATTCTATTTTCTATGGCTTGGGGCACAACAGAGGTGAATGCGTCAGCTTTCAAAGATGGATCATGCTTTCAAAGACAGATGGTCTTCTTTAACCATAGTTTCTCCTTCTAGAGTTATCACTTCATCTCATAAAAGCCTTTGGTGCTATACATTTATGCACCATTGATCCTGTTATAATTGTCACTGCCCTGCTCTGAAAGATCTAACGGCATACAACAACATGGTGGGTCTTTGATGAAGACATGGAAAGATACATTTTAAGTTACAGGTCAGACAATCAAGTAAGATGCTGTTGTCCTATATCCTCTACATTTATGGTTACAAAGCTCTTTTCAACACACTTTAATTAGTCATCAGTATCATGTGGCTTTTGCTAAATATAGAAGTGCATCACATTGAGCAAGAACCACATGCAAATATAGCCATGCTGCTTCTCAGTTACCGTGGCTCCCTCTCAACTAGATTTCCATGGGCACCACAACTTGAATCTCAATGTTATAGCCCGATCTGTGATGTTACCTGAACACTGTCAGGCCAAACTTTCTTTGAATACTAATATCAAGAGGATCACCATGACATCTGCCTGCTGTAGGTAACAATGACCAACCATAAAGGTAATCTTAAATTGGGTTTTCTTGCAAGATATTACTAACTCAAATTGCTTTTGTCGTAGTTCTTTTCAAAATATATTTTCAATTTAGAACTGGAAGGAAACACGAAAGAGTGGGGCTGACTGCCTGTGAAGTTCATTGCTATTGCAGTGCTAAATGGGCACAGACTGGGAAGACAAATGAAATAAGACAAATGCACTCTCCCTTATGTTCAAGTATGATATTTAATACAGCTGAACACTGTATTTATTTTTATCTTTGACAGGACCAGAAATGGTCCCTGACTTTATCTGCAGATGGGATATTCTCAATAATATTTTCCCTGTCCCAAAAGAGAACAAATGTTTTTCAGAGCTCATCAGCAGCAAAAAATTGATGAACACTGTGTATGTACATTCCCTCTTCAACCATCATTAAAGATTAAACATCAGTGACTCTTAATAAATGCCAGAAATAACAGCTAAAAATGCATGAGAATGGCAAGACTGGACACCAATATGCATCATGATGGAAAGCCATTTACAAGGTATTTCCTCTAAGTTAGGAGCTATTTATACAGTATATAGAATCTCAAAGTTAGGCTGCCTTATTATTTGAAATTCGTTCTTATATTCCTGCAGAGTTTTGCAATTTGACCTATTTGTCTTAAGGTTGGACTCCATTATACATTCTTAAGAAGCAGAGGCAAGACAGAGATGGCCTTGAAAATCACCATCAACATTGTAATCAGCCTCTTTGATAGAGGTGATTCAGAGCACTGACATCTTAGTCGCCATTTTCTCTTAAAATGGTATTCTCATTCATTTGAAGACAGCAGCGGAGGCCCTTGCCTTAAATTTGCAATGTTTAAAAATGGAAGAAACACCCTATTGGACTCAACGACCAGATATTAACAAAGTGAAATCAAGGAATCTAAATGAGGGCTGGGGAAAGAAAAAGAACACTTAAGTTTGCCCTGATCTTTCCATTAAGGTATCCAATATTCTTCTCTGATTGAAAACTGTGATTTCAGATTAGCCATTCTAACTATATTATAAAAAGCAAATGCAAGACATTTTTTAAAAAGTTGATCCAGCCTAAATTAGGCAACAAACAGGAAAGAAAAAAGTTTGTTTGCTTTTTTTTAAGAAAGAAAATACAACCTAAATGGATAGCATCCAATTCTCAATACTATTAGTTTACTCAGTGATGATCAAGAAAAACATTTTTAGAGATCTACTCCAAGGGAAGATTTTTCAGGGGGCTCCCTGGTCTAAATTATGGCAATAAATCTTCCCTTTTCATCGTGAATAATGCTACAAACAGAAACTCATTTCCTGGGTTCCAGGCTTCTAATACTCCTATCTCCACTTTAAAGATGGAACCTATCATCTGTCTTTAGAGAAGAATGTCTTTTCTAAAGGGAAGGAAGTTCTAATATGCTGCCTCGAAAAGGACCAAACTGAGCAATCAAAGAATCTAAAATATAGTCTCACATTGATATTTGATTCCCTTCCTTTTTTCAAACTAACACAAAATTGATCTTACATTTTAGGCACATAAAATAAAATGTGTAACACACAAAACAAGTGCTATCCAAATTTTGTCCTGAAGAACTCTTGAAACAAAATTTTTAGGACTAATATTCCTCAACTTACAAAATGGGAACTTTCGTACCTCCTGTTCACCATTTATCTTAACAGCTGAGACCTGCTAGTACTGAAATGAAGCAGCCGAACTACAAGGAAAGATGGTAAGAAAATGTGAACATGTGGGGCTGCTTCCTTAGGGTCATCGCTGTTGACAGCCATCCTGAGGAGGTGAATGCATCACTTAAAATTGTAGGCTGTGGGTAAAAAGTCACATTTCTTCTAGTTATACCCAATGTAAGGTGGGGTTCCAGACTGTGAAAGTTTTAAGAAAGGAGCATTTCAAACTATCTATGAACCACTAGCTTTTCCCTAAACACAGCTCCCTCAACCCCAAATAGGTTTAGTGGTTTTATTGCTCATAGCTTCTTTTGCACTTTAGGGGATTTATTCTGAGTGATGGCAGAAGAATCTGTAGTCTAAAGCAAAATTTCGTATTGATATTTAGGATGATTTGAGCATCAGCACACTAAAGTGAAAGTGTGGGTGAAAGATTCTAGTTATTATTTCTAAAGCTGATTCACCTTCACTGAAGAGCCCACAGCTACTGGAAAAGATTTTATTTTTCAAAAGAGAGATAGGATACCACTAGGTGACCATGGCAAATAGAAAAGCTAAGCTTCACTTTCAGTGGATATGATACAGCCTGGGGGAAAATAAGCAGGGCAGTAATGAGTACTGGGTTTTGGTAAGTTTGGTCCTTAGAGCACTCATGGTTTAAAGCTGACCCAAGGAGGTATTCAAATCAGTCTCCTTACCAGACTTACCTGAAGTCAAAAACAACAGAAAAAATGAAAAGAAAAAAATAGGTTTAGTCTTCTAAAATCTTTTGAGAGTGCAGCACATGAAATATCTTGTGATCCTCTACAAGATGCAACATCATGTTTAGAGCATCTAACACTAACATGAACACCTTTGTACTGAACTGGAAATACAGCCCCAAGCTATTTTCTGTGAGCAGTAGAATGGAAGAGGGTGCAACAGTTGGGAGTTCTAGGTTTAAAAGCGGGTTCCAGCCCAGGCTTCCCTGTTTACTAGGCATGTGACCTTGGCTAAGTTATTCAGGTTCTCTAAGTCTTTCTCTCCTCAGCAAAATCAAATGAAATAATGAAGCAGAGAGACAGAGAGAGAAGTTATTATCCCATGTCATTATGACGGTGTATTTTGTGGTCACTGAGCTGTTCTGTATCTTGATTCCATATATATATATTTATTAAAACTTATAGAACTGTGCATAGAAAGAAAAAAGGCAACATTTTACTATACACTGATTTAAAATGAAATAAAAATGTGTATGTACCTATAAATAAAATGCTGGATAAAGCATTCAGTACACACACACACACACACACACACAGAGTTTACCATAGTGTTTAGTACAAAATAAGCATTTGAAAATGCTCGTTAATCATACAGTATTTGCTGCTGCTGTTGTTAGTTAGCTGCATAGAACATATGCAACCAGGGTAACAAAAATAAAGGGGGCGCCTGGTTGGCCTAGATAAGGTTGTCAATGAGTGAGACAGAGTGATGGAAGGAAACAGTGCTGTGCCATGCGAAACCCAACACTGGGCTCCAGCTGGGAGCCGAGCTGTGTGTGAGTGGGAAAACACTGCCATCTCTGTGCCACTCCCAGGTTAGGAAAAAGACACATTACCAGTTGCAATTACAAGATGCCAGAAGAAAAAAGGAAAGAAAAAGAGCAGCTATTTCTGCTGCTAGACATGAAAACAAACCAACTGAGAAAAGCGCTTTGATGAGCACAGTGTATGCTGCTGGGTGTGTGGGCTGGATTCTACCTCATCCTCTGAAAGGGAGGGGATGAATAATCCTCTGGTTCCGACTCTAATGGGTGCGGTACATAAAAGCCAGCCAAGTATACATTCTATTCTTAATAACATCGAATTCTGCTCTCTTTTTTAATGTAAAGGTTTCAGCATAAGAAGTTGCAAAAGAAAATGTTTTAAGGAAGCAAAGGATAGGGGAAACAATTCAACAGTAGGTTCTGGTATGCATGTAATCAAAGAGATTTTCTATGCCTGCATTTTAAAAAATGATGTTTTTGCTCAAGAACCAATAAGCCACTGGCTGCCACAGACCATATAATGTGTTGACGCTCCCTGATGGGCAAGCAGAGGACAGGAAAGCTCTTATCTGGTTGAGAAAATGCATTCCCTCTCAATATGCAAGTCGGTTTTTCTTCCTGCAATAAACTACATTTGTTTGATGTGGTATCTGATAGTTTTATAGTGTTTGTTCACATACTTACTAATTTGCAAGATTGGGTAATTTGCAATGGGTCTCACAGGTCATTAGTGCAAACTAACAGCATTCTGTATGAGATAAAGCAAGAAAAACGGGTGCTCTGACACAGTGTGGAGCTAAACACTGTATTTCAACTTAGGAATCTGACACCTTTGAATTCACTCTTTCATAGTAGGAAAGTAGATCTTACTACCCATGCCTTCACCCCTCTGCCCTATGGGAGGTGGGAAGCATTAGTAGAAGAGATTTTAATCCACCTCTTTAATCTCTAGGTTGTGATACACTTTGAAAATATACAACTGTATTAACATCCTGGCACTAGTCCACCCTAAACAGTTTACTGTTTATATTTGAACCTGAAAAGAAGGCACAAAGGCATCCTTCCTACACAATCCCCTAGGCCTTCTTTTTGGCATGGAAAGCACACACACAATTTTGTAAAATTACTCAACATATACAGCTGCATTCTACAGTTTTCATTAAGAATTCAAGAGATGAAAACTGCTGGCTTCCATAGGAAGGTGACTAAATCTACAGGGATATTATGTACAAATAGTCTGGTTAGAATAATAAATGCTGCATGTGCTTTATAATGTTAGACATGTGCAACATGGATTCATTTGTGATCTGAGTCTCAGATTTTAAAAAATGGATCCTTGCCTGCCTTGAGATAAACTTAAGTAAATAATGTTTGCCATCAACTCTAAATGAAGAATGACAGTTAAATTTTATAATCATCTTCACAGCTTCAGGACTTACTTTATATTTTCTCAGGCTCATGACCCAAAGGTTGCCATAGCAACTAGGAAATCCTACCTTATCAAGCGCTTACATTTACATTCCTTGCAGCAGCTTCCCTTTATGAATTAAATCCATCATGGCCTTCTATTCTCAAAATAAAAAGTTCTTAGGATTATCTTGCAGAAACAAGGATCAAATGCTTTGATAGAAATACACTATGTAGAAGTTAATTCAATGGCGGTTTTTCTTTAGGAAGAGATGTAACTATGGCATAATAAACAGTTTATGTCCAAACTTCCTGGCTTCAAAGAAAACCTAAATAGAGACATTGTGGTAAAAATGACACATCTACTATCTATGTATTTTATCCTAGAATTATCAGAGAAATCATATGATTGGGATATCATACTTCAAACAGGTATACAGACATACAAAGAATTAAAACTGCTTAAGACAGAGCCCTACTGCACACACAGAAATATTAATACAATGGGTAACGAATGTGCTTAAACTCACAATTCACAAAAAGAAAGAAACCAAATGACGAGTTTTGCTTGGTTAAGTCCTTATTTCATACAGTATTTGTCCCTGCTTTTGGAGTAGTCACAGTACACAAAATATGATTATGACTGCCTTTGCATTTCTAGTTGTACATGATAATTACATAAGCATTGAAGAGCCTATATCAACTGCCCGTCTCTGAAGGACACTGAGAGGAAAGGGAGGACGACATTTAGAACTATAATCTAAGACTGCCTAGACTGTCCCATCCAGGCAAGAAATAGAAACTTGGAGAGGAGGCACAGAAGCTCAGACGGTGAAACAAGAACTCATTCAACTAAGTGAGCAAACCAACCTCTGAACAACACACTAGAATCCAAATCCACTGGAGCCCTCAAGTCACTGCCGGACAAGAGCTTAATGGAGATGATGTCAAGATAGAAAAAAATTGGATTTTAGCCTCACCTGCCATGCAACCCCCAGAAGGCCAGAAGATTATCTAGACTCTCTTATGGGTGCTGTCCAGCCCAGACAAGTCCTGATGATGTACACAGACCTCAACCCAGTTTGCATTGTCAGAAAGAGCTTTCCTTGCTTCTCGTTCTGTCCAATGTTATCTTTGAAATGCTTCTCATTTGCTATGTTTCCAGCCCTCTGCTTCCTGTAGTCAGTTTTTCACTTTTTTGTCCTTTCGGTCTCTGCTGCTTATATGCACCTTTGATTCCCAATCTTTTCTCTCCTGTGTAGCTTGAAGAGTCACAGCACAATGTGATAAAGGATAAACAGAGTATATTGGCTGGCTACAATGGAAGAGAGATTCTTTAAAGTTCTATTAAAACCTAGTTCCTTCTACCACTACTAGCTCCTTCCCTTTTGTGTTTTCTGCAGATAATAAGGAACCGGCATCTTGACTTCAGATTTTTTTGGATGGGCAATAGCCCAGCTCTAAAGTGTTCAAAGATATGAAGGATAGGGATGCTCTCAATGCTTTATTAATGACACGAAGTGGATTTCAACATATTTAATTCTGATCAAATTCTACTAAAACCATAATAAAAAAATATGCAATGTAGACTTTTGAGCAGTATAAAACCTAATTCTGATTATATAAAATTCCTGCATATTTTTCTACACATCAAATTTTCATCAATAAAAGTACCAACATCAAAACATCAATTCAAGTACATTTGTGGGGGAAATACATACATACACATGCATACTAAGATTAATGATCACATATATAATAGTGCCACTGTTATTAAGGATTTCCATAGATGCTGATATAAAACAGAATCTGAGAAAAAAATTATTCGTGTTCCAAAAACAGTACAAAAGATCTGTTATATAAGTTGAAGGTTTCTGAGTTATTGAGTAGGATTATTATTAAATTAGTGAGCAAGATAAACTATTACAAGATACCTTCCTTAACAAATTTAGATGTTAACCAAGGATTTAATTTGGATCTATCCAACTGCTAAGTTATAAGATGCATGCATCCCTGGATAGTTAATGATGTGGCCCCACAAGATTATCAACTTTTAATCTTATTATATGATCTTTAGTTGTATTTTTGATGACCTGAGTGCACCATGCTATAGTGTGGATTACATAGGCACAGTGTAAATGCTGTTTATGGGAAGGACAGAGTGCCGCACTGACTCTGCCTCCCACACAGGCCTTACGGTCTGGCTGATTGAAACCCATGTGTATCAAACATTACATGAGCTTGTCCAACATGCCAAATAAAACAGAGAGATTATTGGTAACAGCATTTCATTGCTTCTACATGTCAGTGCCTATGAAGAGAGGTGTTAACTGTTATTAAGTAGACATGTAAATTTTCTTGATTTTTTTAATTATTAAACTTGACTTTCACCAGCCCAGACATTGATACATTTGTCTTAGTTACTTTTCTCATTACTAAGACAAAAATACCTGACACCCAAAGTTAAAAGAAGAAACATTTATTTAGCTCACAGTTCCTAAAGGTTTCAGTTTATGGCTGGCTGGCCCCAATGGACGGTGGCATGGCAGAGGGGCCTCCCAGAGGAGAAATAGTTCATGGAGGGGTTCTGGCAGCAAAGTGGTGAAGAACCAAAGCAGCAAGCAGCAGTGACAAGCAGGGATTCTCTTTCTTTCCCTTATATCCTATTCAGGGTGTAGTAGCCTTAATTCTAGCACCACATTCTCAATCCCAGTGTTATACACCCTAGATCCAGCCACCATTGAAAAGTCCCCTCTATGACTGCATAAGGGGGGACAAGATACAAGTCATAACAACATTAGTTTTACAAAAACAAGGTCAAATATCTCAACAGTTTTATGTTTATTTTTCCCTTCTTTTTAAATGCTCTAATAAAAATACATTCAAAAGGAAGTTTTGTTAATTATATTATATATTTTACATGCAGCCAAAGGCCATTTCTTTTCACTCAGTGTGGCCCAGACAAGTCAAAAGTTGGACACCCATGGTGAAATACTAAGGATATTTCTGGAAAATTTTTTTTTAATGAACATGACTTCACTACATTGTAATGACATCCATACAGATATGGCAATAGGTAAACACAATGACATGCAAGAGTTTTAATTCACTTAATTCACTCATTACTGGGTCCTAGTAAAAATCTGGTATCCAACCTATGGATGCATTGTTTAATTACTTGTGCTTTACTTTTCAAAATGAGGAATATTTAAGTTGCCCATCAATACTTCATATAGGACAGCAATCAGGACTGAGTGAGTGAGACAGATACAGCTAGAATGTCAGAGAGCACTGGCACCATGCTATTATATTAACACAGGTAAAGGAAGTATCTCAGGCCAGTCCAACATCAAGATAGTTACAACATTATATTTTAATGCACTTATTTTTACTGAGCTAGATAGATCTCCATAGTTGAGGGCAAATTTAATTCCTACATTGCAAGGATATTTGTCCTACACCTACAATGTTCACCATATTTGGTAAAAGCTTCAAGCAAAAGTAAGCATTTATGATAACTAGAGTCTAATATTTTTTGACAACATAATTTTCCTTTGCAAAAGTAACTTGAATAGGTAAAGTGTGCTAAGTAGCCAGATTTTGCAAATCAAACAACACATGCCTCAAAGGGCCCTACCTTCCTTCAGTTAAAAGACCAAAAAAGCAATTACCTTGTTTTCCATGAAAAAGAAGACAAAAAAATATAAACACAAAGGAAAAGGCCAGGAAAACATTTAAAAATGGATTTTCAACTATTTAAGCAAAAGGGGGAAATGCTTTGGGCCGATTTACTAATACCACCTAATGCCAAGGCTGACATTTAACCTTTCTGTTTGTTTCAGCACTACAGGATTAACTAGCTCCTAAGGATCCAGGTTCTTTTACACCTATGAGTGTGCCTCAGTCTTCAAGTTTATATAAGGTAAGAGTTAAGTTAATGAGGTTAAAACTTTTAAGAAAAAAAACACTAGAATTTATAAATTTAAAAACTTTAGGTATGAACTTTCATAAACCTCGAACAGGCAAATGCTGACATTCTCCCACATATTTTGAGCTACTTCCTTAGACCCTTCCACATTTAAACTCCAGTGATTTACAGCTACACCTAGATTTTCTTTGTTTTAAATTCACAACTGCAGTGTCCACCTTGAAAACATGATTCCCAATTACTTAGTTTCAAATACATCGAATTGCCCTAAAGGATAGTGATCTGCTCCCACTGAGACTATTCAAATACCCAAACAAAATTCATAAAGAGAAGCTAAAAAAGATGTTGGCCAATGGCAGCCTCAACAAAGTAAGTCTATGTGAGCTTCTAAAATGATTACTACAAAACTAAGAATGTATGTTTTATTTATTTTATTTCTAAATGTTTTTTGTTCTTAACAGATAAGAATGTTAAACACTACAACAGAAAGCTTCAATATTCTGGTGCAAAGCGTTCTACAGTCAGGTGAAGAAATATATCGCTGTTCTCCAGAAATGCTTTTCAGGAACCTGATGCTGAAGCTCAGATATAAAGGGCATTAAGTCATAGATAGCAGATACTTTGTATACAGAGAAATTTGAACTACTGTTAATTTTAAATCTGTCTTCTCATTCACTAAGTATACTAGAAAAAACATTTCAATGAAGACCATGAAAGATAATTTCTACTTAAGGCAATGTTCATGTAATGGGCCCCAAAGGAAAATAATAGTATTTGACTAAATTCTTCCAAAAGGTACTTCATTTTTCACATTGTAGCATGGTATAGGCATCAATAGTATCCAAAACTTTTTTTTTTTTTTTTTGAGGAATCAGTCCATACAGTACAAATGCTATCACATCATCCTTTTACTCTTTGAATGAAATTCACTCATTCCTTCTATTTAATCAGTCAACAAATACTTATTGAGGCGCTGTGCTGGATGTGACTGCAGATGATAATTTACCTCTTTCAACTTCAAATTACCTATATAGACAATAAGCATTCAATTAAACTACACTTTACACAAAAGGTAGAGATTTGCTTCCACAACCTGGCAAGAACATTTAAGCATGGCATAAACTGTATTCACAATTTAGAAAGTAAATCAGAAATGCTCTGCTGAAACCATTAAGTTTGGGTTTCAATTTTCTTTTATCTTCTTTAGTCTAATACTAGCTATAAATCATATCACTACCCATTCATTATTCTAAGACATGGGAACATTTAAATGAAAGTTCTGTGTATTCTTTCACCAAACCAGTGACTAAATTTAAATAAAATGTTCTTGGGGTTAAAGAAACATGCCATTTCTTTCAAAGTTGTCAATCCTCGAAGAAAGTTAAAAAGAAAAACCAAAAGACCATCAATGTATAATTTTAAACATACAGATTAGCTTTAACCCATTGAGCTTTCAATATATAATCCAAGTATTCGGTCAAAGTAAAAAAGAAAATAAAAGAGTTGGTGAATGGGGAGAAAGGTATGATGAAGTATTAGTGCTTTTAAAGTAGTTCATTTTCTTTGAGCTAGACAGTTAATGCCAATTCGATCTCCCAGAGAAGTTTAATAAAGGATTTCAATTAGTCATTTTTTTCTTTTATTTTTGTTAATTAGGAAATTCAATGTCAGTTCTTATAAGTTACATAGAAAAGAAATGGCAACACCATAAATATCAAGCTTCTTAGGTTGGCCAGGTAAGATATGACTTCTGGCTCTAGCCTCTTGCAGAGTACTTGAGGCAAGTCAATCAATCCCTCTGTACCTCTATAGTTTATCTGTAAAGGTAGGTTAAAAACAGTATCGCAAATGACTGCTCCTATGAGCATTACCAGGCATTTCCAGGCAGTGCATGCCACGGTGCTGACACTAGTGACACTCTGGAGAATAATCCCAAGGCTCACACTTATAAACCTAGATAGGAAGGGGAAATAGATGCTCATATAGTTTTGTCTTTTGGTGGCTGTGGTGTATTATGGGGACATGGAGATTAATGCAAGGTAGGATGTTAAAAGCTAAAAACACAAACTTTGTGGTAAATTCAATATTCAAGACACCTTAAAACAGTTCTACTGTCTAAAGATTTATTTTAAATTTCTCCAAGGGGAAAAAAGGTACAAGAGAATCATATACGCACAATTAAGAAAAGCAACATAAGAAAACTTACTCAAAATGTAAGGCAATGATTATGCCTTTACAGTTAGCTGAAAATGCCAAAAAAAGGAGAATATTCAGTTTAATGAAATCCTTATGAAGATTATCACTGAGTCAGTTTTTCTAACTTAAACTATACTAATGAAAAATATTCTAAAAGTTTATATAGTACCTGCCTTCTTAAATTGAATGGAATAGAAAAAAAGAATTCACATATATTGCTGACTCAGGTCAACATTTACCTCCTGCCAAGAATTACCAATGAATTTTTTATGCTACTTGAGGCAACTCGCATTTTGCATTACTCCCTCCCTCCACCCCCAAACTCTCAAACCTTAAATTTTCTAGTTCCATTGTGCTGTGGTTGGAGAAAAGATAACTAAGCTCAAATTTTGTGCAAGTTTTATAGGATTTTAGAATTGAGTTTTTAAAAAAATAATATAAATAAGCTTTAATGCAAAGACTTGTGACATCATTTATGGTTGCCCAAGAGATCGTTCCCATTTATTCTCAAAATTCCAGAGAGTTGAGGTTACCTAATTTATGACCGCTAGATAAATGTACATCCATCGCTAGGTCCTAGAAAGACTTGACAAAATTCTCTTCAGTGAAATACTGGTGCAAGGGAGTAACTTCTTAAATACTTTGAATTTCTGTTTTAAAATTAAGGAAAATCAAGAGTAGTATCTGTAGGTTACACAAAACATGTACAGCATCCTATTATTTTCACTATGCTCTAAGCAAGCTTTCAGAACCATCTGATAGCAAGAGATTCTATTAGTTACATGTACTATGTACTAGAAAAACACACAAATGCCACTTTACATAGTTCAGTCAGTTCATGATATGACGCTGCTCTAAAAAAGGAAAAAAAGACATCCTATTATCTCCTATTTTCCGTGTCTATGTGAACTGTAGCTACATTTCCCTGAGTTCTACTCATGGCAATGAAAGATACCATCGGTAATTTCTGTGGAAAAATCTTAAAAGTTCTGTTTAAGAGTATAACATGTAATACAAACTTTAAAGATTTCATCATCAAAAGAAACCCCTGAGGAAAAGAACCACCCATAGCAATCATGATGATCTTCATCAGTAACTTTTCATTGACTATGGCCTGGGGCACTGGGCTAAGCTCTGGGTACAGTGTCTCATTTGTAACTAACAGTCACTCACAACTCACAAGAGATGAAGTAATTCAGAGTTTGCCCACATTTGTAGACTGGTACCCAGAATTATGATGGGCAAGGAGCTTGCCTGAAAGCTCAGACTTCTTACATCAGAAAATTCACTTTTGAAATGAAAATCTTTTTAAAAACTGACATATGACAACTATATATATTTATATAGGATAGTCTCATAATTCAAAACATGTATATAATGTGTAATGATCAAATCAGGATATTTAGCATTTTCATCTCCTTAAACAGTTATCATTTATTTATTTTTATTTGAGATAAAAAAAGATAGAAAAGAAAAACAAAAGCAAAAGAAACAAACGAACAACAAACCCAAAACAACAGTATAGGTTTCCAAAACAAAATCATAAGAATTTAACAATGGTTGTAATATTGTATATTATTACCTTCAAAAGAGTTGCTTAGACTACCAGATATAGACATGCAAAACTGATCTAATCATATGCGTATTAACTGTTCTTTTCCAAAAACTAACAGAATAAGTAGTCATCTTAGTATAGTCATCTTAGCTATCTTATGCATATACATAAAATTTATGTCTTTTTCCTTTTCACTTCTTTCCTTCTTTCCCCTATCCTAGTTACTTTTCTTTTTTGAGCAGTTTCTTACCCTTACACAGTATTTATCATAGGTTTTGGATCATATTTGCTCTTTCAGTCTCTTACACTAGGGAGACACATGTGAGTTTCATTTATTTCACTTATGAGTATGGTCTCAAGTCATGTCCATTTACTTATATAAGCCTCAATGTAATCTTTCTTTATAGCCGAGTAGTACTCCATTATATAAAAATACCATATCTTTTTTACCCATTCCTCAGTTGATGAACACTCAGGTTGTTTCCAAGATTTGGCTACTACAAACTGTGCTTCCATAAACATGAGCACACATATATTGTTGTGATATGATGTTTTCAATTCTTCTGGGAAAATGCCCAGAAGTGGGGTAGCTAGGTCAAATGGAAATTATAATCCTTGCTTTTTGAGAAACCTCCACACTGATTTTCACAGTGGTTGCACCAGCCTACACTCCCACCAACAATGCATAAGCGTTCTTGTTCCCCACAGTCCCTCCATCATTTATTATTGGTTGATTTCTTGATCTTGACTGTTCTTTCTGGAGTGAGATGGAATCTCAATGCTGTTTTGATTTGCATTTCTCTAATGACTAATGATGCTAAACATTTTTTCATATATTTATTTTCCATTTGTATTTCTCCATCTGAGAAGGGTATATTCATCTCAGATGCCCATTTTTGGATTAGGCCTTTGAATTTTGGGGGCCTGATCTTTTTCATTTCTTTATATGTTCTAGAAAGAAGTGCCTTGTTTGAGGGAGAGTTGGCTAAGATTTTTCCCCAATTAGTGATTTTTCTTTTCACTCTGTTGGAGATTTCTTTTTACAAAAACTTTCTAATAAGATGAGATCCCAGTTGTTGATTCTGGGAAGTATTTCCCATGCAATTTGATTTTTGTTCATGAACTCTCTGCTTACCCCTACATCATCAAGATTTCTACCTACTTTGTCTTCTAGCAGATTTTGCATTTCCATTTTAATATTTAGATCTTTGATTCATTCTGACTTTAGTTTAGAGCCTGGTGATAGATATGAGTATAGCTTTACTTTTCAGAGCATATGGAAAGCCAGTTTCCCCAGCACTTCTTATTAAAGAGGCTGTCTTTCTTCCAGTGAACTTATTTGGCCCCTTTATTACACTGTTTGAATGTGTTTATAGTTGTGGCCATATCTTCTAATCTATTTCTTTAATCTTCAGGTCTGTTTTTATTCTAGTACCATGCTAATTTTATCATAGTAGCTTTGTAGTTTACCTTCAAGTCAGGGATTGTGAAGCCTCCTGCCTTGCCTTTGTTGCCCAGAATTGCCTTTGCTATTTTAGATCTCTTCTGGTTCCAGATGAATTTTGGGAATGATTTCTCTAGATCTGTGAGGTATGCTAGTGGTATTGATTGAAATTGCATTAAATCTGTACAACAATTTTGGTAGAATGGCCATTTTCACAGTGTTTGTTCTTCCTATCCGTGAACAGGGACTGTCTTTCCATCTTCTGAACTCCTTCAATTTTTTTCAGAGTACAAAACAGAACAAAGTCAATTGTATTTTGGTAGCTATTATCCAGCTTCCTTTAAGCCTTGTCCCCCTCTTAAATCTTGGCAGTCTCTAGTTTCACCATTGTAGTAGTTACACCTATAAAATCAACTGATTTCTCTTAAAATAATGTCCTCCAGTTACATCCACATTGCTGCTAGTGGCAGGATCTCATTCTTTCTGTGACTGAATTATATATCACACTTTAACCATTCACCCACTGATGAACACCTTGGTTGATTCTATATTGTTACTATTGTGAAAAGTGCTCCAAGAAAACATGGGGTTCTGGTCTTTACCATCGCCACTGGAATTTCATCTGCGGTTCCTTCAGGTCTTTTTTTTTTTTTTTTTAAGATAGTAAAATCCAACAAAACAAAACAAAACAGAACAAAGTCAATCAAAACAAAGCAGTAAAATTGGTACAGAACTTCAAAGCAGGATACTATGAAAAACAACATAGCTAACATAGCATATCTTGTTATCTTCACAACAGTTGTCCATTCATTAGGTATAGCAAAATCAAACCAAAACAAAACAGAATAAAACCAATCAAAACAGAATATTGAATAAAGTAAAAACAATCAGAACAAAAGCAAAGCAAAACAGTGAGACTACTGGGTTTCAAAGCCAAGACAGAAGAAACTCCTCCATATTTGCCATATTGCATACTGTCATCCTTTCAAGAGGTGCTCAGACCACTGGCCCCAGGCCTACAAAATCAACCAAAACACTACAAGCATTTAGTTGTCTTATGTACCTCAGCTGCTATCAACTCAGCCTGTCCTTCAAACCCCCGGCTCCTTAATGGGAGAGTGGGGTAGATGTTCGATTCTCAGCCGTGTGCCAGTAGGCTCACAGGAAGTGGTATCTGATGTTTCTCTTCCTAGAACATGTGCAGCTTACCAGAAAAGTTGGCTAGCTGGCTTCTTGTTGGATCCTCCCAGTCCCAGCATAGTTGCTTCAGATATTTTGCTTTCCAATGCAGACCCCTTCAGATTTCCAGACTATGCAGTGAGCTACTGGTTTTCAACTTTCAATTATATACCTTTCTGCATTCTTCCACTCCTGATTTTACAAGTGGATACTGTAAGCCTACTTTGTAAATTATATATTTATATTATTTTATATTAGATATGGTCCTCCAATGAACTGTGATGGATTCAGTTTTATCATTTTTAAACTAAAGTATGTGCTGAATATTTTTGATTGTGTTAAAAGATAGGGAGACAGGCAGAGAAAGTTTAAAAAAAAAAGCTAAAAAAAGTAAAACATTCCCTATAGACAGAAATACAAATACCAGCCTGTGTAAACTTTCAGGGAATATCTTTGTAGTTTTCACCTAGTGGCAGAGACAACAGATTTTCCTACCTTAAAACATTTATCTGTCTTTTAATTTGCTCATCAACTGTTGACTAATGTACTATGCAAACCTGAACCAAACACATTCCTTTCTTGTAAGAAGCTCAAAACAGAGTAAAGAAGACAGAAATATAAACAGAAAATTACATAATAATGTATCTGTGCAATGAGAACCATATGAGATGATACAATAAATGATCAAGAAGTGGATAATGGATAACGATCACAAAAATCATTTGGTTCTTGCTCCAATGTCACTTTAGATTTCAGGGACTCTGTTTTTTAATAGCTCAGTTTAACATAATTTAGTCATTAGGCACATTTGAAGACATTAAAAACAGGTTATTACCACCAATAGACAGCTGTGTTTTCTCCTCATCACCTTTACCAAGCGGTTCTACACTGAAGCGTCGCATGCTTTGATGACTGGAGGGTAGGATGTTATATAAACATGTTGTTGGAATGTACTAGTTCATTAGTGATAGCCTCAGAGTGGTTCTACAAACAGGGCCATGAGCTTTGATGAATCACATTCAAGAAATGCTTCAAAAAATACTCACTTACATCTTATGCAGGGTCAATGCTAGAGCCACAAGTCATACCTAGGATAAGTAGATTTAGAATAAAACTACCTTTTACATAAAGTCACACATATTGACCCTAGCTTAGAATATACTTATTTCTTGTCCTTTTCTCACCTAAAATACAACAAATCTCAAAGTGATCTGGGTCTTCACAAAACTAAAATTAAGAGGCTGGTTGTGTTTATAGTTTAAAAGTCAGATGATTATCACATAAATTCTACCTTTAAAATAACATTTATTGCACAGCAAGAACCCTGACAATCTCATCTGTGGGAAAGTGGAAGAGGAGATTAAAACCAATCTAGATATAGATATAGATATAGATATAGATAAAGATATAGATATAGATGTTTAAATGTCTCAAAGATCTGGCATATTTCAACCTAAGTATCTAGAAGACTGTTGGAAATATAATTGCACTAAACAATGTAAGCAGAAAATCAGACACTGTTCCTAAAATCTAATAAAGATAAAGGAAAATATACTATAGATGATTTTTGTGATCACTGGCAAAAATGTACTGGAAGAGCAGAGGGAAGTAATACTGGTAACAATTTGTCATGTCACCTCAAGAACTGTTTCTTAACAAAGATTGTGAATGACAACCTAATTTTCCATTAGGCAGTGACCATCTGAATGCACTAGAAAATAATATTTATAGACACTGGCAATTATGCCTCTGGGCATATAACAACTACCATACGAAGAGTATATGTAATATATTCCCAAATGAAAAAAATTCCCAATTTCCTTATTCTACTAAGCTTCCCTGAGACACAAAAATGGGAAAAAAATGAAACAAGCATTCAACTGTTGTATAGCAGTAAACATTTGTCAAGTTGATGTACACTGCAATTTCCAAGGATAAAAACATGAGTGTGCAAACGACTGAGCCCCCTGACATTAACCCAAGAATGTGAGCTGACCACTCGGCAAGTTATTACAATTATCTTTATAAATAGCATATGTCCAAAGAAACTAAAGGAGAGACATAGACATAATCATAGATAATCATTATAGACAATATTAAGTGTTAAAGCCTAAGATGAGCTATGGAACTTCACAAAAGAAAGCTGTAGGACAGTTATGTGGTTAGAAAAAGCCTAAGGTCCAAGAAACTAACTGTCCGTTAAAATCATTCTCTTCTTCCACACAGCCTGTGCTGCAACTGTGTTTCCCAGAGCAGAAAGGACACATCCTACTTCCAGCCTGGTGCCAAAAGAGATAGCTGTTCCTCTTTCACTTTCTGCCTTCAGAGAGGCTGACACAGTGTGACTAGAGTGGTTCCAGAAGCTACACAGAGAAACTGCCAGAGCCACCTATGAAATAATTGAGCGGGCCTAACCTAACCACAAATGTGGAACACTGCATACTGACTACTAAACATAAGAAATAAAATTTCTAAACATTCGATCTACTTTGATGCTTTCTATCCTCGCCAATAAAGTACCAGAGAACCACTTAAAGGGAATGAAAGGTATTGATGATAACATCATTGAAATATTCTCAGCAATCTGGTCACCAATGACCTGCTAAATGTGAAGGTCAACCACTAAGTCCTCTGGCACTAGTTCTCCAGGATAGTTCTGTACAAACAACACTCCTACCTTGGCTGGTTGTAGACTCGCAAACACAGGGAAGGGCAGAGGTAGCAGCCCTTCTCTTCTGGCTTCTATCAGACTTCACTGATAAATACCGTGTAAGGGTACACGTGTACATGGAGAGAAGCATGATCAGGAACCACTAAATCACTAAGTTAATGAACTCAGGTTCCTATAATGCATCAGGATAATCACTTTTTCCTTATCCTCAATGAATTATTTCTACTATGAATATAAAATGTTCATACACAAAATAATTGCCCCTGCCCTTCAACTTCAAAGGGCATGCCTTTCCATAATTAATAAAGTGAGCCTTACCACAGTCTAAGAAACATGAGCAAGGCAGACGAGTGAGCTCTCAGAGTCAAGGTCTGGGCCTAAACCCTGTGCATGGTCATATTGGAAGTACTTATTCTTCTCTCATTTATGGAAGATTTATTTTAAAGTATCCCAAGTACTTTAATGCCACAGATACGGTAGTAAACACAGGGCACGTAATTCTTGTGTTTAAGAACTCTTAAAACTGGAAATCCTGGCGCCAGCTTGTACGATAGACACAGCACCAGTGGGAGACAAACAGTAACAAAAACACCCACTATGCAATCATCTATAAACCTTGCCAGGAGACATAAAAACTGTGAAGATGATTTTGTTTCACAGAGAAAGTGACCATACTAAAACAAATAATTCCTAAAGCTAAATCAATTCTGACCATGACATATTGGCATCTAGAACAAATGGTCACTCTGAGCAAGAACTTGTTTGGTAAATTAGGGGAAGAAGTACATGAAATGTTAAAAATTCCAGCCAAGCAACTGGGATGTAAATTGTGATCCGATTCAGAGTTGACATGTTAAACAGTTTAATTTAGGTACAGCTCTCAGCAGCACTGGGCATATGCAAGAGACACAGATGCCTTGAATCATTTCAAAGTACCTTCCTGTCAGAAATGTCCTTTGTGACACTGAAATCAATTTCCTACGCCTTTACTAACTGTTCTACCAAAAGAAAAGGGGAGGAGGAGGAAGAGGAAAAGGAGCCTTTTAATCGAATGTCTTCCCACTGAGGCAAAATTAAATCCAAACCTATTAAAAGAGCACAAATTCATGTTCAATTTTTATAATTAGTGTTGCTTTGACAAAAAGGAAGGCAATAGAAAAGAATGGGACATAATGAATTTGTGTTGTGGAGAACCAGGAAGTTTCTGACATATCCTGAGAAAACAAGAACAAGAGAACGAGGGTGGTTATGTGCAATAATGAGACTCCAACTCCTACCCACTCTGACCCAGAAAACTGCCTGAGAACAAAGTCAGTTTGTAAAAATCTCTCCAACACTAGAAGCTGTCACACTTCCTCTCCTGTGGACTGTCAAGCCCACAAGGCCACTTCTCCTAAAAACTCAGTGTCTCTTTAAATATATTCTAGGAAGGGTAGCATACAGTTGCATTGGAAATTTAATTAAATGCAAATCTCGTAAGTTTAAGAAAAAAATTGAAAATCAAAACAGAGATGGGCACACACATGGAATATCTAAATAATGCAGCTTGTCCTCTCTCTCTTCAAGGAGGAAAAAGTTGTGTGGTCCCTCTACCTGGAACAATACCAATTAAAACAAAAACAATTGTATTTGTTTCCTATTTTAATTATTTTGACCTACCACAAAAGCCTGTACTTATGCTAAAAACAGAATAATTAATAATACAGTGACATGGTCGTTCTGGTGGGAGAGCATTTTCTAGCATACTTCTCTTCCAGGTTAACAGACAGTCATAACTGTCTGTCCCTCTATCCAGGCATTCTGTTAAGGGACCTAAAGTCACATTCTCTAAGAATTCAAAAAATTTCTGTCAACTGTGATTATGCATGAAATTAATCCCATTCTTCCAAGTAGAAGTTATCATTTAATGGAATAAAATACAGCCTTAATGCTCAGTATGTAAGGTTTTCCAAGTTTTTTGGATTTTAGGGATTTACCCCTACCATTTGGGAAAAATGAGTTATGTTGTATCCTACAATGTCAGATCACACCTTAGCTATGAAAATCTTCCCATTGACATATGCATGGTCATTGAGAAAAGCAGTTTATCAAGGAAGAATGAACAACTCAGTAGCAAAGGAAGCTCTTAAGCATCTAAACAAGGCTGTTTGCACTGATGCTTGTTGGTATTTTTCATTCTTTCTGTAACTGCTGAAGAAAAAAGGAAGAGGCAGAGGTTTGGGCATCAGGGTGTGACAGTTCTGAAACTGAATTCTGATTCCTTCAATCTGGTACCTTTTCTTGCCAAAGCCAAGAGGAGGTACAAATGCTAAAAGCAGCATTATGCAAAGTCAGAAATTTTATCTGGACACAAGCAGAAATCAACTCATCCTTAAAATGTCTAAATGAATCTGACAGTCATTTTGAGCTAAACCCCAGGAAACTGTTCACTGATTTAGTGAGGTTTCTGATCACCTTTAACGCAATGATGTAAATGCCACCAATCTCTACCTAGGGTCTCAAGCAGATTCAGCATGTTGAGCAGCATTACAAGCCATGTTTAAATTCCTTGGAAGTGGTCTACTATCATCTTTTTTTAAAAACCAGGAATAAAATTGAATATATAGCAAGATAACGTGGGAGAAAACGCAACATGCCATACTGACTCCCTAGTCAGCAAAAGTTAATGAGTTGCAGATCACGAGCAACTCAATGTGAAACCACAGTGTGTGCATGTTATGAAATTACTCCACAAAAGATTGCTTAAGCAAATTTACAATGAAAAGCAACATCAAAACACCACAGAAGTGGAATGAATATAAATATGAAGCACATTTAAACACCTTGTTTTAAGCAAAAAAAAAAAAAAAAAAAAAAATCCTCAACCCCTCCGCAGTGAATTTTTCAAACTACAATGCAAGATCAGATCAGCACCCAGGCCTTTCTGATAACAATATACAGCTTACACAGGCAGGTAAGCCCAGCCACAGAAAATGAATCTTCAGTTACCCCTGCAGTCATGCAGACAGCATGCAGAAATCCATGCGTGGGCACTCTTCAAAGGGGTGAACTGAATATACAACACCTGGAGATGAGCAAGAAAAATTTAAATGGGGCCCATGGGTCTCTAAAGAGCAGTTTTTAACTAGCCTATAAGCTAATAAGAGCGGTTATAAACTGTGAACAACCAGTGCCCTACCAGGAGGAACATTTATCACACTAACATGCCTGTGAAGTGGAGAGGGCTCATCCACACGCTCTCTGCAGTTCCTATTAGAATGTTAATTGTTCATGCTGAAGAAAAGGAGGCATAAGGAATGGCTTTTACCATCATGTGTTAAGTTTATTTTTGTTCCTCTGACCAGTTCCCAAGGGGCAGAAGGCTAATGACTGTTCTTCATCATCAACTGCAAAGGATATTTACATCCATCCTGTAACCATGACAGCTGTGTCACTAATTCCCTAACTGCCTCCACCACATGAACCAATCATCTGGCATGAAGCTGCAAGATGGAGTGCCCTGCAGTCATTATTCACCAAGCACTTTCATTAACAAACTGCCCTTAATTACAGTGGTAATTGCAAAATTATTTCATAGCAGCAATTATTTTTCTCAGCCAATCCAGGCTATTTAAGTAGGACACTGCCTATGAAAATGGCATAAAGCAAAGTAATCTATGACCAAAGATACATTTTAATTGTACTACCAACTTAAGTTTCAAAACACTGTATCAGAGGACCCTGAAATTATACAATCCATTACACACTACATATACACACACATACAGCCAATAAAAGTAAAGCTAACCTTTTCTATTTCTTTAATTTGAAAACAAAATGCATTCATAACACTCCCATTAAGTATCCAAACTAATGCAACCGTCTTGCAAAGTAAAAGTAAGGAGTTTCTAGATCTAAACCTATTCTTTGAGAACTGCTGAACAATCTAACCCATCCATTAGAACTAGACATCTCTTCTCTACCCATTCCTTTTACTTATGAGCCCTTTGTTCCTTTGGATTTATACAATACACACTCAGCTCTGATAAAGAATGCTGGTATATTTATTTGTCTGTCTGTTGACCTAATAAACAAAGTCACAAAAGAGTTTTCAGAAATCATAATCTAACATTTAAAATTATAGGCTGAAACACACTTATGCTTAGTTACCTCTTTAACTTGAAAATCATTTTTAAAAATTACCCTAAGGATAAAATTAGAGTCGCAATATCTTGGTTGCAGAAAACTGAGTTTCCAGTGAAGCTAAAGTACAAGAAATGTGTAATTTAGAGACTAAGGAGATGTAGTTGAATCAAGATAAAGCTTTTAACACTGCAGTCAGACAATATGTAGACAGAAATATCATTCTAAGGGCTCTGGATGCTATCTGGTTAATAGAGAAGACCTGCAGAAGACAAGGGATGAAGTTTGAATTCAGATAATGTCAATGAAAACAGAGGGAAAGGTTAGAGAAACCCATGAATAATTGTCCAAGTAGTTCCCCTCATACACAGTGACTGTTGTATATACACAGTAATAAAGACATGTGCAAAGACTGCTCTGAGCTTTGCTGCTTGTGTGAACGGTAAGTGGTTACTGAGAGAATGTAGTAAGAATCTGTAACACATTTGAATATTTAAGTTTTAAATGCCTACAGGACATTAACCTAGAGATATTAAGAAAGTAGCAAGAAGGAATAATAATTAACAATAATAATAATACTGCTTGCTTATATGCCAGGCATTGTGCTAAAGGCTCTCGATGCATAAACCCACATGATATTCGAACAATAGGATCTTGAATTGGATCTTATTTTTTCAATCATTTTTATACAAGAAAGCTGAGGCTCAATGAGTTTAAATTGCCCGAGGTCACTATGACAGAGACTGTTAGTTGCCTAGCAAATAACCACTCTTCCCTTTGGCCTTGGAAACAAAATTCCTGTTTTTTAGCTGTCCGTGGTTAAGATAACATTTCCCATCTCCCTCATATCTAGGTTGTAAGCTGTAAGTGGAAGTGCTGTATGATATGGAAAAGAAACCGGTCCTCCTGGAAAAGCTCTTTTCTTTACAGCTGCCTAGGACGTAGCTGCACAGGCTGAAGCTCTGAACCATGAGATGACTTCAAGGATAGAAAGATGGCGAAGCAAAAAGGAGCAAGAGGCTGAATTCTTGAAGATGGCTGGGAACGCAGCACTGGCTCTGGATTGACCATCTAAACTATTTAGGTGGAAGAAAAAAAAAAAAAAAAGAATCAGTGGTTTAAAGTCCCTGATATAAAACTGTGAGTGAGTGAGAATGTGTGTGTGTGTGTGTGTGTGTGGTGAGAGGAGTTTCTTAAAAATGGAAGAAAATTCCTAAACAGAGTTAGGATCTAGTTCTATAAAGGAATAAAATGAAGTATGTTTTCATAAGAAAATAATTTGTAATTTCCCTTGTCAAAATCTTTCATAATTTATAGGCTAAAATCAATTATTACTTTGGCTGCCCTATGCAGAGACATATTTATAAATATTTCCCTTTATTTTACACAGCACATATTACTAAAAGGTTAATAATCTTTTATTACAAGAGTTGCAAATTTAGTGCTTATACCTTCAGTTTGATCTTCAATGCTTGAGTATCTTAGAGTTGGTAGAAATCTAGAAAAGAACTGTTTCGCTTAATTAAATATAAGTTAGGTCTCCATGCATGCATAAAATCTGGAAAGATGATATAGTCATGTGTTTTGAGACTGACAACACACTTTGAAATCAAAGGGAAGACCTGCTTTACAGAATTTAGGAAAAAATTTAGCCTAAAATGTGGGCTTTTCCAAAGAGCAATTATAATTCCTTGTTAAAATATTATTTTTGAAGTTCACGATTGAACCAGAATTCTAACTTAGCCGTTGTAGCAGAGAAATCAGACAAACGGATTTTCTATCTAAAGCAACTATCACTATATTTTAAAAGACCCACATAGTTCATAGTTTTAACAACATTACAACCTGTAAGTGACTGTATTTCATTTTGATGACTTCATATATTGTATTAATGAGGAAAATCAAGGCATATTATCTTAGAATCTAAAACATTGTGCAATTACAAGTTTTATCCCAGCTTTCAAGCAATTTAGTTTTTCAAAGATAACAAAGGGAAACAGAATTTGTGCTAGACAGTCTTCTTCAACAATGAGAGAAAGCAATTCTACTTAATGGTTTGGTGTTCTTCTAAAGTGTTGCAGGATTGGTGAGAAGCACTGGATTAATTCCTTATTTCCCTGCTTGTGTATGTTTTTAACATCCTCTGGTGTAAACATGCTATCAGTAAGCACACAGTACTGGGGTGAAGAAGACACACTGTAGAACATTCTCTGGGCCCTCTGCAGCAACTGAGAGCAAACACAATAAAATAATCTGACATAAATTCAGTGCTTTTCCATTTACCAAATCTTCTCCCAGCACTTTAAAACATGCAAATCATATTCTGGTGCATTCTTAATGTTTGACCCAGATTACACAAAAGAATACTAAGGTAATAAAAACCTTTGCATACTTATATTTGCAAATATTATTACAAGGTAAAATGGGTGGTAAACTGCTACAACCATAACCATAATGTCATAGAATCCTCCTCCTAATATCCTAGTTTCATTAACTGCTAACTACTAGAACTTTCTGTAGTATTTAAGTTTTCTAAGATTTTAACTACACCATTACCACATGTTTGTCTTCCTAGAAATTTTGCAACAGTGGCAAAACACTCCATAGGGTTAGAGTGCTGCTTGAGGGAACCAGAGGAAGGCAATCATCATCCACAAATGCACCATCTGCTATGTCTTACTGCTTAATTAAACTAAAACTGGTAGGTTCTTAATTCTCACAGCTCATAAAAATAAAGGTCACAACAGAGCACTGGCGTCATGCATCACTCACATAACATATAACTGCTAAGTATACTCTGCCAACATATCATTCAAAAGGAAAAAGAGAAAAGAAGAAAGAAAGAAAGAAAGAAAGAAAGAAAGAAAGAAAGAAAGAAAGAAAGAGGTAAGCAAGTATCTAGCTGGTGCCAAAGCATAGCATGATTATCACCTAATATCAGATCAATGACAGGACAACTGAACTATCAGCCTGAGCACATAAAACAAGGGAAGGTTCAATTATTGACCACTATTCTTTACCTGTCACCCCAGGCCCTTGCAAATAAAAAGAAAAAAGAAAAACCAAAAAACATACTTATACACATTATAATATGGGTTTATTTGTTCAATCATTCAGATTCATTCTTCATGGATACATTTACAGATATGTACATCCAAGGCATTTGTTTAGTATTTTGAAAGTTACAAAGATGAATCAGATATAGCTATCAACAACTAATGAGTTCACTATATAAAACCTTATTTTTATAAATCTATCATATACATTAAAATAGCTTTGAGATGTAATTCATATGCCACAGAATTTCCACCACCTCTGATGTACGAGCGAGTGCTGCCCAGTGTATTTTAGTACATTCATAGGACTGTGCAACTATTGCTGCTGTCTAATTTCAGAATATTCCCTTCACCTCCAAAACACATTTCAAATCCATAAGCACACACTATCAGTTCTCCTCTTCCCTGCCCTGGCAACCAGTAATTTACTGTCTCTACAGCTTTGCCTTGTTTGAAGATTTCATATAAAAGGAATCACATTACACTCAGCCTTTAAAAAATGCATTCGTATATGTCTGCACACATAATAAATATATTCACCCTTGAGTACACAGACATATTGCATTTTGATTTTTTTTTACTTCCCCCTCCCCTCCCTTTGGCTGCTTTCACTCAGCATATTTTTAAAGTTCACTCATGTTATAGTATGTATAATTACTTTATTTGTGACTTATTATTCCATTCTGTGGATATTCCACTTATTATTGACCCATTTGCTAACTAATGAACATTTGCATTGTTTCTGAATTTTGATTATTATGTGATGCTGTTACAAATATTTATGTACCTGTTTTTCTGTGGGCATGAGTTTCAGTTCTCTTGGGTACATGGCTAGGAGTGGAACTGCTAGATCTGGCAGCTCTGAGCTTAACACTTGCAAGCTACTTCCAAATTGGCCACACCACCTTATGTTACCAGCAGCAGTGTATGAAGATCTCAATTTCTCCATACCCTTGTCAACACTTACTATTGTCTGTCTTTTTTATTTTAGCCATCCCAGTGGGTGTGAGGTGATATCTCATTACAGCTTAAGCTCTGGTGACGTAAGTTGAACATCTTTTCATACTTGCGTATCTTCTTAGGAGACATGCACTAAGTATTTTAAGAAACTTTTAATCATTTGGCAAAAATATATGAAATATCTTATTTGGAAACTTTCTGCCAAAATGTGACATTTTGCATCAAACAACTAATACAATTGTCTTAGCCTCAAGTGTTTTTTGGGTGTTTACATAAAAAACTAACAGTTGCACTAGATGCTGAGAAGCACCCATCTAAGTGCTGTGATTGAGCACCCTGCTAGAGGGACTGTCATGCTTCAGAACTGGGAGGTTACAGAAAGGAAACAGGTCCTGCTGGCTGAATCTGGACAGTTATTCTTGCATGAAGTCCTGTGGAGGCCCTGACAGCTGTTCTGTTGTCTTAGGAGATTATAGGGACCTCACAATGTGATGGGATTCTCTTGAAGCACTGTATTTCCGTTTTAATGGTTTTATCCAATTTTGCCTTCCCAAGATTTTTGTTCTACATAAAAAGTCTGTAATTCTTTTTAATGTTAAACATTTTAACAAAAAAAAAGTTAACAAAAAAGTCTGGAAATTTTATGAAGCAATTTAGCATAGGGGGATATGGTTAGGTAAAATTCACTTGACTAGATAGTTCTTTTTAGCTAACAGTCTAATTTGCACATCTATTGGAAGTTGACTAGTAAGAACTCAGAATGATGTATAAATTCAGTTTCAGAACAAATAAATTCAGAAATGTTACAGAGGCAAAACAATAAGACTAGACTGATTTGGACTTTAGAGTACTGAGATAACGAAGATTTATTTTCAAGGGATGATTGAATTATGTTGCCATTTGCCTAAAAAAAAAGAGGGAAAGGAGGAGAACAGAAACAAAATACAAACACACCAAAGGTAGACTAGTCACGTGGCAATGGTTTTTGTTATTCTTTTAAGAGAAGACACTAGAAAAATGGGGAGTAGTAGGTGACATGAGTCTAATGTGGGCCACAATAAATCTGGGGTAGGGTATGTAAGGTGGTGGAACAGGGCAGGGCAGGGGAGGAGAGAGCCATACAAAGAACTCAGCAGGATGCACTTAGAGTTCACCAAAGGGTCTGGGGTTAGAGATGCTCCTGGGAAAAAAAAGAGCTCCAGTCATTCATACAGCAGGGAGAAAAACTACATTGTTCTTAACTCCTTTCAAGCCAAATCATTCTAGTTTGGAACAATGGGGAACTTAATTCAGTGATATAGTTATGAGAAGCTGATGAATGAAAATAATTGATCCTCATTATCTCTTCAACTTCTTTAGTGCACCCGTAAAAGTGATCATGTGTCTTCCTTTAAGCTGCTCTGAATTGAATCGTTCAGCTTGAACTTTACTGCGTAGGCTTTTTAACTTGCTAACAAAGCTCTCCAAATACGACAAACAGAAAAAAACAAAAAGCAACGTAAACAATAGAAACGATGATTTGGACGCATGCTCTCTATAAGAGACAAAGGAAAGCAGAACTATGCAGAAGGTAGCAGTAACTTACACAGCTACTCCTTGGCCCCCAATCGATAACTGCTCTCCTGCATTGGTGTCGGTGGAAAAGGCGCGCGACAGCAGAAACAGACAGCAGCCTTAAAAACAACTAAGGGTGAGGAATCTCCTGCCAAACGGCTAGTACAGATATAACCTCCCCTCCCCCAGAACTTAGCCTTATTCTACGGCCAAGAAGAGCTTGATAAATGTTGTACAATGAACAAGTGATCAAATTTATGGAAACTAAAGATGAGGAATGACCAGTGGGAGGTAAAACCCAGGTGCTTCAGAGGCTAAACAAGTTTATTGTGCCCCCTATTTCCTGAAGGTGGCGCCAAACTCCTTGAAGAGGAACTGGAGAAAGCAAAGTTAAAAGGCCCCTGTGTGTGTCTACACTGAAGCGCTGAAGAATTCGCGGGTGAGTTGGCAATTCCTCCTCCAGGACAGCTCTTCCCGGGCTGGGCAAGCTCTAGATTTCAGAAGTGATTCACCTGCACTGTGTGTTTTATGAGTTACTTTTTTGCTCTAAGTGCCCAGCCTCACATTACCAGTGTGCCGGGCTTCACGGCAGAGCTCAACTGTCTCTATCATGTAAATTGAAGGTTCATTAGAGCATCTATTAAAAGAATTTTCAAAGGTAAAAGAGCATTTCACAACCATTAGGATCTCTTAAATTCTAGAGGAGAAATGCTACAAAACTGCTATTTAGACTCATCGCCACTCACAGCTGCCTCAGGTAATCAACAGTAACGGGGGTGGCCTTCCTGGAGGGCTCGCACACCCCCACATGCTCCTCATCTTTCAGGCCTGAGCAGGACTTCATCAGTGAGACCCACAGGAGCGTATCTGAGGCATGTATCCCCTGAAGCGGTTGGGACTTGGGCTTCGGTGGAGGCCGTGGGAGTAGTGGGGAGGCAGGAGCTGGTCAAGCTGGAACAAAAGGACAGTGAGAGCAGGGTGTGGCCCAGCGGGCTTCCAGAGACAAGCAAAAATTAGGAATTTTGTTCTAGGTTTTCAATAGCATTCTCTAGATCTAATTTTTATAACAAACAAACAAACATTTGCTGCCAATCTCCTAAAATTTTTAAAGGACAGTAGCTACACTGATTTCCGTTTGGCACAATTATATAAGACCCAAGCAGTGCATTGCTCTCATTTTTGAAGCTTTGTTTTAAGCTCCCTCATTAATCTTTCAGTCTTTTCCCATCTCCGCCTGACTATAACTGCCCTGAATTTATCCAAGCCTGCAGTATGCTAGGCTCACTGGTGTCTAAATCACCAAGAGCTAATACACATTCTACTCATGGGATTCTACATTTCCATCAGAAAGAACCAATCACAGTTTCGGAGAGGTAAACCTCTTTTTAATTGTATTCTATGATACTAACAGGCATTCATTACACATGGACCTTAAAACAAGATTTGCTCTTGGCTGCTCATAATTGTATTTCTACAGCAGTTTAAACCACTGGCACCTGCAATTGCTAGCAGGCCTAAGCTAAGAATTTCTATTATCCCAGTTTCAAGGGTTACATTTAAAATAAAACTCAGAGGGGCAAAACATTACATACACACATATTTACACAAATTAAATACTATGCACAAGTCAATACCTTCTGCACACAAAACTGCATTAAACTCAATTAGCCCTAAGCAAAACTACAGGAAGCAGGCTTTCTGTGAACAAAAAGAGCTGTTGTGTATAATAAAGAATATAAAAGCAGCTAGATTATATAGTTCTGCAGAAATGTCAAAAATGCTTTAAAAAATCACTATCAATGCTGATCTCTAAATTAATTACCTTAAGTGAAATTAACATAAACATTTCAACCCAAGAATTATATACAAATATCCTCTGACTTCTGGTGCTAATAAAGAAGGGTTTTTATGAACATATGTGTTGTTCAGAGCTTTTCTAAAAAGATGCTTCTAACTATAAGCTACAAAACAATCACTGAACTAAAGTACAATGTCCTTCTTGTTATGATTTCCTACTTGATTATGACCAAAATTAAATTATACAAATATTTCACTAAATATCTGCTCAAACCTTATAAATATTAATATGAACTCAATCTCATATGTGCCCAGCATTTAAAAATCCATTTAAAAATCTTGGAAACTAATTTAAGATTTCCATCTAGAATACAAATGAGCAAGTCCTCTTCTTAGCTCTGTTTTGCTCAGCACCCATATCTGCACATTTAGTACTGAATGTCAGTTGGTAGCACTTAGAGATGATGAATATTAAAAGCGTGTTTCTACCTGCTAACATATTAGAGTTCAGCAACCACTGAGTTTGTCACAAGCTAAAAACACCACAGCATTCTGTACATTCCCAAATTATGAAAAAGGGCCGAGTGTGGTGTGCATACTTATAATTCCAGCACTTGGGGGGCTGAGGCAGGAGGACTGCCATGAGTTCAAGACCAGCCTGGTTTACATAATGACCAGCTTAAACTACATAGTGAGACTCTGTCTCAAAAAACAAAACAAAACAAAACAAAACAAAACGGAAATCCTGCGAAATACAATAACCTGGATAAGCTTTAATGGCATATATCATCACAAATAGACAAATGCATGATTTAACACATACAAACTTGTGAAAAGGATATACAGAGGGTGAGGTTTTACTATGAAATATATTATCTGGAAAGACTGAACAAAATTAAAATCTTTTTAAAACTTTTCACCTTATACTATCACTTGGCTATACTTGTTAGTTAAGTGTCTGAACAATAAATAATAATGTCAGCTACTATTAACTGAATATTCATTATGTGCCAGGCTCCAGTAAGCATTTTACATAAATATGTACATGCTTTTTATACATATGCTTTTAACTACATGCCACCCTTATACACATACTACACACATATGCCATCTCTACACATACCAACATCATCATACAAATTCTCCATTCCATAAAATAACTGGTTTTGTTATCCCTGGAGAGGTCAGATGACTTGGTTAAGGCATTAAAAAATAAAAAGTAGAATAATAAACAACCTGAGACTCTCTTTCCATCCCCATGTAAGCTACCATGCAGCCAAAGGATATTGCTCACTCTTTTGGGTTCAAGAGCTTAGTACTTATTTTAAATCTGTATTAAAAAGTGTTCTATATACAACTCTTCTTTCTGCAAAAATTCATCCTTTTAGAAAACTAAACAAAAGCACACTTTTGAGTGGAATACATAGGATTACTTTTACTTAGATTATATTGTTTTACTCAGTTAAAAATGGCTTGCTGAGATCACCTATTTAACTGTATGGAAACCCAGCTGGGTTACTTTGCCAAACCTCTGTACCACACACCTACTTACACCTAAAGCTTGGCTTGGAAGGCAGGAGAGGATGGTTAGTGGAAATGAGTCCTGAAACAAAGCTCAAAAAAACAGTATACACCTCCTAATGACCTCATGCAACAAATCCTTGATATACACTGCAAATAATGCTAGATTACCAAGTAGATTAACTGAAGGATATATATATATAAAGTATTATACACAGTAGGTACTCAATGCATTTTAACTGTTTTCTTTCTTTGACGTGTTTGATTTTAACCAAAAGCTCTTCACTACTTTCCTTCAAATGCTATGTAGTTCTTTAAGTTGTCTCTTTATTAAGAATTGTTTTACACTCAATAGGTATTTTTTCTACTCTATTTTATACCATCAGCTCCAAAGCTCTCCAAATCATTCTAAATTATTGTTCTGTTTTGAGAGATTCGGGGGGTTTTTTTCCCCAAAAATTATATATTAAAGTCTCCTTTTTGTGCTGATTTTTCTGACTCCTTAATCATTTCCATTAACCTCTGTTTTTTTTCTTACCAGATTGGCTAGATTTTTCTCTTATGAAAACATGCAGAAGAACAATCTGAATTAACCCCTTAAGAGCCTAAAAATTAGGACCCATTGCAGTCCGGCCTGGTTTCTGCCTCCCTAGCAGTTACCACTGTTTCATTACTGCATGCTCATCTGGACGCTTCCTCTGTGCCTCACGTCACAGCGGATGTTCTGTCCAGACCTCAGTCAAATTCTCTCTCCTTCTCTTTCATAATAGGAAGACACAGTGCAATTATTTGTGAAGCTATTACTTATACATGAAATTACAATTTCCCAGTGTGTAGCTAGTTAAGTTACATATATTTCATTCATTCCTTCAACAAATATTTCTTTAGTTCCTTCCATGTACCATGGTAGGTGGTAAATAACATATTTAAAAACAGAAAAGGAAAAGCTGTATGTGCTAAATTTTGGTGTCTCCTCAGTCACAGTTTAAAAGTAACATTACGATTTTTAAGTCTAGTTAATTAAATATTATTTAGAAATACGTATTTTTATTTGTAAACTCAGTGTTGTTGTTTTTTTCAGGGGAAAAATTTCTCAGTGGACTACAAAGTCCCCATGAAAACTGTCAATGGATTTTACAGCATGTGCTAATGTGATAATAAACCAGAGTCTGCCGACAAGAAAACTAAAGGGCGAGGCACAGTGGAGAGGCCTGTAGTTCCGGCTGCTGGACAGCCAGGGCAGACCACTGCTGGACAGCCAAGGCAGACCACTGGTTCAAGGACAGCCTGGGCCACTTAGCATGACTCTGTTTCAAAATAAAGAAAGAAAGATAGCATTGTAGTTCAGCAGCAGGGCAACTGCTTAGTATGAACAAGACTCTGGCATGGCAGAAAAAAAGGGGGGAATGTAGAATTGCTTTTGTTCTCTGTAGCTGCATGGAATTACAATGTCTTATTGTTTTCTGTATTGACTTTTGCAGGTATCCCATGTTTTACTTTTATTAGTTATAAAAACATTTAATAAATTTTAAAATATGTACCTACTTCATGTAACCTAAAAGGCTCACTGAAGTTTCCTTTTACTGAAAAATAATTTAGCACTTTTACTTCCCTTTCTCTATACCTAACAGTTTTTTTAATTATCATAATATTTTTTAATATTAAACTTAACTTGAAACTGACTGGAAGGTCATGTGGGGTATAATATCCAAGATCAAGTCTCTTTTAGATCTGAAAAATGCCTCTCCAAAAATTATCACAGTTTATTCATTTGTTTTGCTTAGTATTGTACAATACTGTCTATCACTTCCAGACTGTGTCTGTGTCTTCTAGATGCCTGTTTGCAATCTGGGTATTTCCTTCATATTGATTGGGGCATCTAAATAATGGCTCCCTTTTATTTCCAATGAAGGTTTATTTTTTTCTTTTATAGTTTTCACTTCATTATACTCTTTTAAATTCTTATTTACTAGCTGTAACTTCTTTAGGTGTCTCACTGCATTTACAAAACAGAACTGTTTAGAAAAACAGTTTATTTCATGAAACAAATCTATTTCAGAAAGATTTTTTCTGCAGATTTCTATACCTTTAATTTGGAGGTGTAGTTTTTTTTAAAATTATTTATCCGTAATATGTAGTCTGGTGTCTTTTTCTGTCCTTGAGCTCTTTGTCTCCTGACTTCAGGGCTTATCACACCTGTCTTCAAGATTTGTCATACCTACGGACTGCTCAAAGTTTTTCCCAGCAATTTAGTTGCATCAAGGAATGTGACAAATTGCTTCAGTGCTTACTATGTGTGAGCCCTTTCTGTGCAATAGGAATCAATGAGAAAGAATTTCCTCCAAGCCCCAACTCCTTCTTCCCCACCCTAACGCATCTTAGAATTTAAAGAAACCAACAACAAAATCCCACTGGAGACTAAATGTAAAGAGACGTCTGCAGATGACCTAGTGTCCAAAGTCATCCCCACAAGATGTCTGATAGCAGGTGCAATTCCTGGTTGTTGACTTTCAGTCAACTTAGGTCATAGACTGTCACCCAATGAAATCAAAGTAGGTCTCCCTAAAGAATAAGTAATTCATCCAAGTAGCTTTTTGATTTTCATTGCAGAAAATAATTCAGGATGCATCAGAGACAGGCGCAGATGGATTTATTAGGCAGAGTCAGGAAAAGAAAATAGGAAAGGGACTTCAGCTTGAGGAGCTGAAGAGGGCACAGCTCTACCGAAGAGGATCCTTAACAAAGGAATGAGATCAGCTTTAACGGAATTTTCTGGGTGGTCGAGGGTCGATCATTCTGTCAGCTCTGGTTTTACAGTTCTGGGTCTGAGCAGAGGTCTCTATCACTTAGCCTGGTTTGCAAGAGATGACTACTTCAGTTTCACAGACAGAGGCTCTGCCTGAATCCATAGATTTAGGGCCATGCCTAGAGAGTTCTGGGTGCTCACTGCCAGCTGAATGTCCTTGCACTCTGCCTTGGTGTCCTCAGTCTGAAGGAGGATGATGGGATTAATCAACCTTGTACTGTAAACTTTTAAATAGTTACCCTCAAAATGGGTAACATGTTTATATGCAGAGCTCAGAAGGGATCTGACTCAACATTTAAAGGTAATAAAGCAGATAGATACAAAATGAAGTTCACGTTTTGTTCTGCTTTTAGTTACCTACTGGAGAACTATAGGACCAAGTGAAGATTCATTGTTTTTTAGTTGTTTTCTTTTGCTAGTAAAAATAGCTTTTAAGTACCTGATTGTCTCAGAAGAAAATACAAATCATGCTTTCAGTGAACAGTGGGTTAAGGAAAGGAGTGTCTTTTTGGTGGTCTCCAAACATGCCAAGACCAACCCAGAACCTGCCTGGGAGTCAGGAGTTAGTTCAAGAACAGCCCCGTCCCCAAGGCTGTGCCCTAGGAAGCTGAGAATGTCGAAGTGTGAAAAGGTGGCCAGCTACTTACCCCAAGCAACTAGAACAATCAGCAGTGCTGGAGATGAACAAAAGAGTAACAGGTCAACACAAGAACAGCAGGATTCCATGAGGACTGAAGACAGAAAATGGACCAAGTGTGAAGTAGGAATCAGCTAAAGAAGGCAGGTTACTACAGAAGGGGCGACTCAATCTAGTTTCAACCACAGGAAGGTGTAGAAGTTTTCTCCAGCAACTGGAATGGGCTAAATGCCTGATACTCATTGTGGTTACTTCTGGGGATTTGTTTCCTTTTCAGACAATTTCATGGACATTTTAAAGGAAATAAGGAAGGCATTGTTCACAGCACTTCTACTTACTGGGCAAACACTCTTGGAAGTCAGTGGTTCAATCTCAAATGAAACTTCTCACTAACTTTACCTTTACCTATTTATGCTCTCTAGACAATGAGTGTTTTTAAGCAAAGATTTTCTAGCCTATGCAACTAAACAAAAGAGCCTCCCACACAAAGATACATTTCCATTTCGAAAGCCCTGCAGGCAGATCTGTGAAGCCTGCTGTCATAAGATTCATTTACTTTTAAATTAAATTAAGGGCCTAAAAGGTAAGCACATTGTTCAGGTTATTCCAACTAAAGTCCTCAACTTACAATTTCAATGATTCTCCATCCAACTGATGACTCTAACTGTAATAAAGAATTCATGAACCATGGAACCAACTGGCGAAAAACAAAATAAATAAATAGCCCTCACAGCTTAGAAGAATAAGCATTCCCACAGTCCAGTTCCTAAGTCACAAAGATTAAGCATCTGGGGGAAAATTTTCTCAAATCTATAGGTAAAAGGAAGAAAGAAAAGAAAAAAAAAAACAGGCACAAGCACAATGGATAAATTCCTAATAAAAACATACAAAGCAAAACAGTCCCAAATTTCTGATCACTATTAGCACGTACACACACACACACACACACACACACTCCTAAGCTAGTTGAGATAGTAAAATGTACCTAAAATGAAACACACTTTTTGTTCATCACAGTTCAAATGTTCCTCTCCCAAGTGTATAGGGATGAATCTGATAAATTCTTTTATTTGACATATATATTGACACATATGTATTAAGTTGCCTCAGTTTTTCTGAGCTTTTTAAACAATGGCCACCACTTGAAAGTAGGAAGAAGCAAATAGATGACAGGGAAAAGAAGCTGAATTGGAAATTGCCAAATAATACTGCATGAAGACATCCACAAGACTAGTGCTCTCATGATCAAACCATGTGATTATTTCTGAGCTGGATACAGAAGCAGGCATTTTAAAGGGTTGTCAGCCTCCTCCTTCCCTACCTTCCCAGACAGGAAAACAACAGAACAGGCAATGGACAGAAAGAAACAAGATGGTTCAGGAGAAACAGAAAGGAAGGGCCAGATATAAGAAGGCTCTGTCCAAGAGGAAACTAATAGATTTTGAAACACTGAAAGCAGAGCAGATCTATGAGGTGTGACATGTGTGCACAGCAGAAGTGGGACAAAGATAAAGGTCATTTTAGCTGAAGGATTTGGAGAACTAGGAGATGTGTATATTAGAAAAACCATCAGTAGGAACACTACACTTTTGAAAACTCTGCACTGAATCATTGAGGCTTTTTTACAGTAGCCATGGTTCTAGAATCATTAGTGGGTAGGTGAGGGGGTGACAGTAATGAGATATTTACAAGTGGATCAGTACGGCACTTACGTATATAAAACTGCTGCAGTTTGGATCTGAAATGTTGCATGAAAGCTCATACATGGCAGGCCCCAGGCTTAGCCCTCAAGACTGTGGTGCTGTTATGAGCTGATGGGACCTTTAGGAACCGCAGTCAGGTAGAAGGATCTTAGGTCGATGGGAATGCCCTTGAACAGCATATAGGGGCCTCAATCCTTCCCTCTCTACCCCTCCCTCCCCGCTGGTACGAGATGTGCGCCTCCTTTGCCACATGCTCCCACCACGATGTACTGTGTACCACAGTCCCAAAGCAATGTGACCATGTGACCAGGGACTAAAACCTCTGAGACTAAAATAAAGCTTGTCTCCTTACAAATTGCTCATCTCAATTTGTCACAGTAGCAGAAAGCTGACTAATATATATATGCTTTGATAAAGTCCTCATGTCTAAGAATGGGGACAACTGTAGTGATCCCAGGAGAGTATGCAACCAATCCTTCTTTTCTTTGGTGCCCCCACTGCCTTGGAGATAGATCACAGTGATTTATGTAAATTTCATGGATTGAAAGTAATTGAGAAATAACAAATACTCTGATCCCAAATAACAAGGGTCATGAACTATACTTAATCCCTATTTCTCAACCCAGGAACAGAATGACAAGTGATGCTCCTTGGCCACCTGTGGATCCTCCTGGGTCACTCTAGCCAAATGCTGTTGGTATTTCCTCTCTTCCATCCCCAGCACTCTTCTTCATCTCTCACTCTACCCACCCTAAGCAGTATCATCACTTTGAAAGCCTGAAACCAGTCAATCATTTGCTGATCTTGCACTCTGGGTGTTCCATCATTTCTCCAAACCGACTGCTAAAACTAAACTTAGAGCCTTCCTGCTTTTTTCTGCTTCTATTCACATGGTCAGTCAAGCCAGAGTCATCATCAAAACCTTTTTTCTTTACTTTCCTTCTCTCTCTACAATGCTAACTAGTAAACAAATTCCAAGGATTTCAACTATTTTGCAGGCCTATTTTCTCTTCTCCATTCTGACTACTACAAACTTACAGCCCATGTTTTCTCACCTGATTTTCCAAATGGCTTCCTACATAGCTTTCCAATTCTCTAAAACAGTCTCTATGCTACCACCTGGGTAATGTCTCCAAATAACAATCTCATCAGACTGCTGGCTCACTGAAAACCTTCAAGACTCCCAGTACCCACTGGATGAAATGTAAGGCCTCTTAAACTATGAGTCACAACGTATGTGTGAATGTGTGTGAGTGTGTGAGACAGTGTGATGTGTGTGTGTGTGTGTGTGTGTGTGTGTGTGTATTAGTAAGAGACAGACACACAGATTTCCATGCACTGGATCAAATAAAAATGTATGGAGAAGTACATTCAAAACTGTCGAGCATTATCTAGTGATTCTTAGCCTTTATGAGGTCATAGTCCCTTTGGAGAGTCTGACAAAAGCCCTGGAGTTTTCTCAAAAACACACACCCATTCAACTATAAGTAAAATTCAGTATCCAATTTCAGAGTATCCATGGATGCTCAAAGACAATCCAGATTAAGAGCACTCACTTCGGTATTTACTATTTTCACTTGGTACACAGAATCAGAATCAGTATCATCTTGATAGCATTTCCAGCCTTCCAAACAAGTATGCTGCTCTCCTCTGGGTGGTCTGATTCTTCATGCAGATGTCTAAACTATTCATCAGCAGGGTCACTGGGTACATAGTGAATATAGGCAAAAAATTAGTACAGTAGTTAGCATATAGGCTCACAGTCATTTCGTCCGGGAACAGCTGTCCCTACAAACAACTGTTTGAAAAGAACAGGTTATTTTGAAAACAATCAGCTGAATTGAGTCAAAATACTGGCCCGTAGGCTTTCATTTTAACTGAATGAAAATGAAGTGCCGTTCCTTCCTTTTCACATAGCTCACGGATGCAAAAAAAGACCCACTGAAGCTATTCCGTAGCAGAAATGTTCATTATTCTCAAGCCCGTTCTGTCCAGCTGCATCTCTCCTGGCATGGTTGAGGCTCAATTTGTCTGTATGTCCCTCACATATTTGTGCATACTGACACTATGTGCTTCAAATTCTTAAGAAAGTATATACGCAAGGAACAACATGTACTCTGCATGTTTTACAGGAAATATCACCCAGCATTACAGGGATACAGTATTTAAGGGTGGCAAATCCTTCACCAGAATGTAGTCCTAAAATTCAATCATGAATAACTGATTAGTCACTTGTATAGGGTTGCATAGCTATAATCCCAGCACTGTGGGAGGCTGAGACAGGAGAATCGCCATGTCAAGCAACTTAGTAAGACCCCATCTCAAAATAAAATGTAAAAAGATGTAATTCCACGCAAAGTCCCTGGGTTCAGTCTCTAATGTGTGTGTGAGTGGGAGCGCGCATGTGTGCGTGTGTGATCACGTAATTATTGATTTGTTTTACTGAACTATGACGGACCCTTCAGTGACTCATAGGTGATGACACCCTACCAAAGTAAAATGCCACCACAAATACTTCCCCATATTTCAAACAGTACAGATACTACATTCCTAAGCCTATAACATAGCCAAGAGGCTCTGTGTACTAGGAAACACACATACTGAAAATGAAAACTGAACATGTCCTCAACAGGAGGTTGGCCTAAAACAAATGTGAGCCCTTTAAAGTAAGCGTTTTTTTTTTGTTTTTTTTTTTTTTTTGCTTGCCTCCTGAAAATTAATATTTTTGGCACTAATATCCTAAGACATAATCTTTTGGAAATATGAACTGCTGCATTTTTTTTTGCTTGATAAACTTCCAACAATCAGTCCTTAGCAATCATTCAAAGGCTTAAAAAAATAAAAATAAAAATAAAATTTTTTAAAACCCTTCTAAAATACCTGCATGTCCCTATTTTGTCACAAGGTGGCGATCTCATGCACTGGTAAACCAGAACAAACTTAACTCCAATTTTAGCACTGTAAAAGTGTGATTCTCAAACTTTGTGGTGTCAGGAGCATTTTAGTCTTAAAAACTATTGAGGACCCCAAAAAGCTTTTGTTTATATGAGTTTTGTCTGCAAATTTTCATTATATTAGATGTTAAAACCAAAAATTTAAGCATGTTATTATCCACTTAACAATAAATACATTATTTGGTAACAAAAGCATTTTTCTAAAATGTAACTACACTCTCCAAAGCAAAATGATTAGTGAGAAAAGGTCTATGCAAATCTCTGTTTGACGTCTGTTTTTGAGAAGTCCTCAGGATTCTCAGTTTTACTTCCTTAATCCTGTGAGTCATCTCTGGCCACACACAGATGACTAGTTGGAAAGAGAAAAAGTATTTTAATAGTCTCTTTCAGATAATTGTGGATATTGTCCATTGATACTATGCTCAAACTCAACAAGTGATAGTTTCTTAACAGTAAGTGGGTTTCACACCAAAGAACTTTCAGTACTTTGTTGCATTAAAATCTGTTGATCTATCTTGCCGTTGTATTTATGCATCTTTTACCATCTATGATGTTTTATCATCATGCAATAGTCACTCAAAAAACATCAGTTATTTATTCAGTGCTAGGAATATCACATTTCTTACTATCACTATCAGTGTCACCGATTAAGTCTTTAAATATTAGGAAGCTACCAAGTTCACAGTGGAGGATGTAAATTTTTAAAAATTCTTCTTTCCACTGGAAAGCTTGAATTTTATTTCTGACAACAAATATTGTTCATTGTTTCTCTTTAAATGACAGGTTGACTTTGTTTGCTTTCCAGAAAACCTCTGTCTTATACCCAAGTCAGAATAACCATAGTTTGTTTATCGTTCTGTCAAGACAAAATGATGCTTCATGAAACAGCCAGCTAGTTCAGTTCACAACTCAATCTCATCACTACTCCTTTGTAAGACAATCAGCAGAAATCTTTTATTTCCCTTCTTCTCAGATGATGAAAACTCAAGATCAAGGTTTGATACAACAGTAACCTGCATTGCTTCATCAGGGAAACTCCTTTTCACTGTGAGTACAGCGAGCAGAAGAATACGGAGCCTGTTAGGACACTTTGGTGCCACTAACCTGGGGCTCTGTGCAGTCTTTGTGCCTCTGCTTATACACCATCAACCTACCAAAACAGGCAACTCATATTTCAATACTACAAGAACAGTGCTGATATCATGGATTCCCTAAAAGGATCCAGGGTACCCCCTGGGATGGCCCACACTTGGCGAAAAATGCTTCAGAGTTATTTTAATTTAATCCTAAATACTTTGTGAAATATGTAAGGTAAGTATTATCATTATCCTCATTTTATAGAAAGCAAGGCTCAGAATATTATTTATTCAAGATGATACAAGCTAGAAAATGACATGGAAGAGATTTAATTTAGAGGTTTTGTTCAGCCTATATTCTTTTCAATATATTACACTGCATGGAAAACTAAAATAGATTTATGTCAGCATTTAAAAATAAAACCGACTGCCACATTTGGGAAACAAGAAGTAAAAATTCTTAGTACATAAAATCTCTATTTCTAAACACTTGGCTGAGAACCCTCACTTAATTTTCTCATGAATTTTTCACTTCTACCTACTTTTGGTTTTTACCTTTCTTAAAAATTTAAAATATATTAATTAGAACAAAAATAAGAACTCAAGAAACACCAGATATCAATTCTTTCTTGCTATATACATTCAAAATGTAATCCTTTTTAAAAGATTACTAGATCTCATAGCCAGAATTAGAAGCACTGTCATTTCACTATAGTAAAGCTACAAATAAGTATAGGAGTATTTTTCAAACTTTTTCCTAAAGAAGTGGAACATTAGTTAATATTTTGTGGCCTCTCAATATGGAAAAAAAAAATAAAATTGAAGTTTTCTAACTGGTTGAAGCATACTCTGTCAGTGCTATTATTAGTAACCATTCATTAAGTACTCACTAAATGTTTGAATGTGTAAGTACTTTACATAAATTTTCCATCTCATTTAATGGTGCATTCGGAAGGTGCCATCTTATTAAAATTATCACCATTTTACAGATGAGGAAATTGAGGAGCGGAGAATTAATTAGGTTGGCCAGTAATACAACTAAGAAGCAGCTGAGCTGAGTTTAAAACCAAGTTTGTCTAAGCTTGATAGACTTTGCAAATGAAGTTCTTAATTCCTGTCTCATTTCAAAGGGTCCCATGGCCAGCAAACGCGGAGATGCACCCCAGGCAAGATCCCTGATGCTCTCTCATTAGCAGGTCTCCCCCTGAAATTTAGCTGTAATAGTCAACAGTTAATGCATGTGTTAAATTAATATGTTATTCATATTAATTCATTCTTTCCACAAACTTCATTCTTTCCACATAATTATCTTTTTACCTTCTCAACTTGTTATTCAATTATTTCTCAGCAATAACTATCTTTTCCAGTATAACTAGGTTACTACTTATGGTTTCTTTTTAATACATCAATTATTGTTCTTTTACCATTTAGCCTGCATCCTTTCTTTCAAATATTGAGATCCTCTCTTCTGTATTTCTACGGAATTGTTCTCCAAGACATGAGGCAGGTGGTCTATCTACTTTTTCTACATCCCCTTGGCTTTTTCCTAATGTCATTTCTTAATGCTATTTAACTTTTCTTATGCATTTGTTATTATCTTCTCAACTAAACTACACTTTCTTCACTTTTTGTCCTCTTTACGTTTATTCCCCATAACTTCAATCATAATGCTATACATAAATTAAAAGTTCACAAATGTTTTTCAATTAATACACTGTAGAGCGGTGATGATGCTGTTTTTGAGAATGGTTTATTACAAAACCATTTTTCTGAAAACTTGTAATAAATAAAAATGTTATAAGAGGGTTAGACTGGTGCATCTAGTAATAAATCACCTCAAGATGACCAGAGAAAAACAATTACTATTACTGAACTGAAGGTAAATTTCAGGTCCTGCTCCCAAGAGATTGGAAAAGCCGGAGCACGGAGCTGAAGGCAGGCTGGTTGGCCCTGAGTGGGCTGTGAAGTGCTGGATTACTAAACACTGGGCTGGAGGATTAGTTCTTCTGGAGGAGCGAATGACGCAGTTTCTACAACTGTGAGGAGAAGGAGGGAAAGGAAGCAACACCAGCACCACCCTAATTGCTAATGTGTACAATATTACTATGTGCAAGGCTCGCTTCTCATCATCTGATACAGATCAACTCATTTAATACTCACCAAGACTCGAAGAGGTAGAGACCATAGTTAGCTGCATTTTATAGAAAATAAATTAAGTCACAGAAAACTTTATTTGCCTCAGATCATTTACACAGGTAGTTAGTAGTAGAGAGCTGGGATGTAAAAAGCTCTCTGAAACTTGCCTAACACTAAATTACCTACTGTGTATGTCTCAAATTTTGAAGAAACTATTATTTGAAGAAAGAGTTAAAGAATTGCTAATACTGTATCTAGGCACACACTGGTGTACTATTTAACTTTGAACTTACTGTCTTTTTAAAGACAATTATAAATCCTTGAACTAACATGTTTTCAAGTATTATAATCACTTAAGCTTTCTGAAGGCGCCTACTGACCAATGGCAGATGATTATAAATAGGAACCATACTGTGTAGGAACCACAGTCTGCTTGCTTGCATAATTGGTCTCAGCATCCCTATGCTGGTCTATGCCACGGCTCAACTCTCCTTGAATATGGGGCAATTACATTTCACACTGCTTTCGCTTCGAATATCCAGATTCCTTAACTTTTCTTGGCATAAAAATGATAAAGAAAGGGGAGGAGACTACAAGTGCTGTGTGCTTTGTAAGATTCTATCCTTTCTGTTTCAAAGAGGTTATTCCATCATTTCTTTTAAACCAAAGAAAGATGCAATTAAAATAGCAGATAATTTGGATTGTTTTTATGATGCTTTTCTCATGCCTGCTTCTTAGGGATTGCACCCACATTTTGCCTTTTGATTAATTTAACTTAATGCCAAATTCAGTTTTTGTTTCTAACTTATACTCAATTATTTAATAGTTAATGGTCATATAAGCACCCATTTTACATGAAAGTGTAGAAATAAAAGAAAGAGCATTAGATTCAAAGTTTAATCATCAGTTGGGCAACTTTCAGCACTCTTTTCACTCCCAGGTAAGAGAATAAATTTCCTTTCAATCTGTAACAAAGAATGTGTGTATCAAAGGTTTTCCCAGCTCAGATGTGAACACCTTCTTCAATCTACACCCTCTGAATCCCAACTGAGATTCAGAATATTTCAGTTAAAAAGAGGTAGAAGAAAAAGTATTGATTCTTCTAGGTATTCTAAATTGTATCTATGTTTCCAATACAATCATTAAAGTATCTCCAATTCAATTTAAAATCAGTGTGTTCATCAGGTCTGCTTTATCATTCCACACCAGGGCATCCAGGATAGCATACAGGGTTGGGATTCCACACTGTCCCACAGCCAGAATATGACTGCCCTGCTGTGCATCCTGAAGATTGGCTGGCTGCATCTTAGTCCCCTCCAATTATGCCTTTCTCCCTCGAAGATTGAGAGATTCTTTTGGGCTTATTAACTACATAACATTAATATCCATACAAAAAGTAATTATTAAAAAAATAAAAATAATGTGTTGTACATTTATAGCTGTATTTTTGCTTTTAGGGCATCTAGGTCATTTCTGTAGTTACCTTTGTTGTATTTGTGGTCACAAAAGAAAGCCCTATTGTTTCTGAGGAGATACAAAACTTCAATGACAATCTCTTGTGATGTGTCTCTCTTTCTAGGAACACTATGAAAAACAGCTAGAATCTGCTGGGTGTGTGTGGTTAGGCATGCCTGTAATCCCAGCATTTTGGGAGACTGAGGCAAGAGATCAAAAAGCCTGGGCAACAGTGATTTGGTGAGACCTTATCGCCAAATAAAGAGTAATGGTACGGAGGATCCCTGGGGAATGAAGGCCTTGGGTTCAACCTCCAACAAAATACTAGAATTTGCAGCACTAAAGAAAGTTTTTAACGAGAAAACTTTATGCAGTTGCTCAAATGTGTAAAGAGTTTTAGGATGGGGATGAAGAAAGAAAAAAATTCAGATTGTTACTACAATGTGGTATAAAAGGATCTATTTAAAATCAAACTTCCTATAGACTGAAAATAGTCACTGAACAGCATACATTTTCACTATAGGCTAATAGAAAATGTTGGTATGGAGTCCATAAATATATTTCAAAAATAACACTAATATGAATTCCCATGCTTGTTTAAAGACTGATGATGTATCATAGTTCAAAAAATTAAATTAAATTAAAACATTCTTTGTAGCTAAAATTTAAAAACTGGAAGTGCCCAAAGTTACCAGTTCTTAGACTAATAACAATATCTGCATATTCTGAACATTTTTTCTTAGACATACTATCTTAGGGTTTAGGGGTGTATGGCTCAGTGGCACAGTGCCAGCCTAACATATGTGAAGCCCAGGATTCCAACCCTAGCACCACAAAAAAAGAGGGGAAAAAAAACTCTTCCACACCTTGCTAGGCCAGAGATACAATCATTTTTTTCATTCAACAAATATTACGTATTTTTCTGTGGCCAGAACCAGATATATTTTAGTGAGCACATTTTGATCAAATTAAATGTCTTCCTACTGAGCTATAACAAAGCAAAAATAAATAAAACTTAGTAAATGATCAGTAATGATAACTAACTAGCTTTAATTAATGAGATTTGCAAGCCTTAAAGAGGCTATTTACTCCACCTGCAGAAAATTTAGAGCTAAGTAGAATATAAAATGAACTTCAAGATAACCTCTTATATAAACCACTGCTCTCCACTGGGGAATGTGAGAATTGGCAAATTCTTTGTTTTGCAATTTTCCGTTTGAATAAGATAACAAAGTTTATAAAGAAAAGCTGTGTTTTTACTTAGATAAAACATTAATCTAACTGTTGACCTAGAAATTCCAAAAAATTATAAATTTGTCAAATGAAAGCTTTAAGGGAAACAAGCACCATAAGCAGATTAGAGCATTGGTTAATGGCAGATCAGGGGTGACTGTGTGTTCACTGATATATAGCAGAAAAGTCCTTTTATTCCTTTTTTTTTTTTTTTTTTTTACTATTTTTGAGCAGCAAATAAGACCAAAACTTCTCCTTTACATTCCAGTGTCCAAGTCTAACACATACTGAAATGACTGTCAACTCTTATATACTTAAGTTCCACAGCAATGAAAATTACCAGTACAAACTTAGCAAACTGGGTTGCATATCATTACACAAACTGGATCAGATTATAATTTACTTTTTGCTTCTCAACATAAATGCTTTAACATCTAGTCCAATGCTTTAAACTGAAGTTTTATGAATTTGTAAAAAACACATACAAAATATACAAGATCCCTGGTTATTCCCATCTACAAACCAAAAATTAATTATGCCAGCCATTTGTCATAACTGTTGCTGAAAAGTTAAGTCACAACTGAAAAGGCTTTAACTCATCATAACAAATGTGACTATATTAAAACACCTGTACTTGCAAGGCCTTGTCACAGACTACAAGAGATTAACTTTTCTTCAGAGCAATCAGATTAAAGAATCACAGAAAACCTAGAAACCAAATTCCAATTTGACAAGGCCTGGAGTTGCACATATACTCGGGCCTGAATTGGTCTCAAAGCATGATCAAGTATCATATTTCTAAGAGTAACTGCCTGTGTTCCTGAAGGGGATGGAAGGAGATAAGGAGATTCTAGGGAGAGAAACAGGGTGAATGGAGAGAAGATAAGCTCCTTATTAGTCTCTAAGTCTCCAAATCCAATGGCTGGTCTGTACATTTAAACCCTAAGGAGACAGGGGCAGAAACAGTCATAAAACCTGTCTTGCCAAACTCAGAATCCATCCCTTCAATCAATCCTTATCTCCATCTATTGAAATTCTGTGCAACAATATCCAAGTTTGTCATCTTCTGCATGGGGCCTTCCCTCATTTCCCTCAGTCAAAATCTCTCTTTTCTCTCTCTCTCTCTCTCTCTCTCTCTCTCTCTCTCTCTCTCTCTCCCCCCCCCATAGCACTCTGTCCCTCCTCAAAGATGACGCACACTGCTTACCTAAGCACATTTTCATCTCTCAATTCTCCACGCTAGATTATAAAGCCAAAATAAGGAAATGTTCACCCTTCTATGACTTATTACTCCTAGAGTGGTAAACACAGCCTATTATATATATTTTTAAAAGTTCACTGCTTTTCAAAATACAAAACCATAAATTTGGAACTTTCTGAAAGTCAAGAGGAACACACCAATTCCATTTTCAAGACTTTAAGGCAATATTCATAAAGACAAAAGTTTTGGGGCATGGGTGTTCACTACATCACTACTTTTAACTGTGATGATTATGATGATAATAATGAAAACTATTATCTTGTATCCTTGTTTGAAATCAACCACCAGAACACTTTCCCGCATTGTCTCACTTGATTCTCACAGCAGCCCTACAAGAAAGGTATTATCTAAATTCAGAGACGGTAACTGTCCAAGATCAAATAGTCAAGGTGGAGTTAGAATTTGAGCCCCAGAGGTCTACCCCAAAGTCTATCCTCTTTTATACATTTGAGCTTGCCAACTTCCAGAAGATTATGCTAAGAACTTTACATATCCGTAGTCAATTACCTTCACAGAAACCCTCGGAGGTAAGCCACTGTTCTCATTTTATAAATAAGGAAACAGACATAAAGGAGGGAAAGAAGGGAATATAAAAAAATTAACATGTGTTCTGTACATGTACCAAGTCCCCATAATGAATGTGATCGTTATGTACCACAAATATGTACTAAGAAAAATTAAAATTAAAAAATAATACAAAAAACAGGCAGATTGCTGCCTGCTATTCCATGCCATGAATTGTTTCTCCTCTGCTTTGGAGCCAGCTGACAATGGACTGAAATGTGTACAAACTGTGAGCTAAAATAAACTTTTCCTTCTCTAAAAACGTTTTTAAAAATTCTCTGAACATTGGAAAAAATACTGAGCTGTATATCATAGTCATTAAAAAAAAAACTTATCGAAGTTCTCACAGATAAGAAATGGTGGAGTGTGCATTTAAATCTAGGCAGTCTGACTAATTTATACTACTTTTCCTATTTATAAGAGCAATGACTAGAAATGACCTAAATATTCAGAGACTGGTTTAAATATATTTATGAGTATAGGAACCACGCAGCAAAATGTAAAGGGCAAAACACTGAGGACTGTATCTCCATTCCTCCAAATTACTCTGTCAGATTATGTACATCATTTATCCTTTATTTCTATATATAAAGTTCAAGTCTGTATCATATATATTCTGGAAAAGATAACACAGAATAACAGAAGAAGCATGTAGGAGGAAAAAGCACAAGTCCTGAATCTCAGCCCCAATCTTACCATTTGTTATTTCTGAGATGTTGTGTAAAAACATCTCTAAATCCAGTTGTTAGAAGCAGGAGTTAAGATTGAGTTTCTTCTTAGCATCAATATTTTATATTATCTCAAAATGGCAGAAGTTAATCTTTTACCGAATGCAAACTACAATTGGGCAATTAATAAACAATTAATTTAGGAATTTAAAATAAAAAGGGCTGACAAAATTTTGATAAAAATTTTTAAAATGTCTAGAAAGATCACTAAACACTCACCTATTTCCAAATGATTACTGTGAACACTCACAAGAAGATAAAATGCTCACTATATATATCAACACTGACATGACCACATGAACTCAAGCTGATCCCTATTAATTTATGGGAAGCTTTTCTGGCTCTTCACCTGCAACCAAATGGCAAGAGTAAGATTAACTATCAGTTTTATGCAAACCACCTCCAATCTGAATCGCCAGCACCAAACGCATTTCAAATGCCTCAGTTTACTGGATATTTCTCCTCTATCATTTTGCTAAAATAGGTCAGCCAGGCTTAAATACCAGTCATCATTATTTATTCTTCCAACATCCTGATTTTCCACATTTCATTGGTGTCCCTAACTTCTCATGCTTTTTGCATTGTGGATTATTTGTACCAGGGGCAACATATACACAGCAAAGGTACAGACATACCCTTCGGTCTCAGCCCCTACTACAGACAGAACTTTCTAACTTCCTGTCACAGAACTTCAGGGAGCCAAAGACACTGACTGCGACTGGGAAGTGAGTTGAGACCCATCACTCACCGTGGTCTAGCTACTTCTCTCCAGCCACTCTAATAAAAACCATTTAGTGTGCTACAGCTAGAACCTACAGCAGCCCTCTAACCAGACGCTCTGACTCGAGTCTCCTCCAGTCCATCCCACATCCCTTTGCATTGTATTCAGCCACTCTTGTGGCTCCCCACTATGCTACTTTATCAGAAATTCAAGATTCTCTATGATTTGTTCTAAACCTTCCTTTCTGGGCTCATCTCTTGCAATTCTCCAATACTAGAGGTTGTCATGTATTTTTCACTTTACAATTTATTTTAAAAATTTTAGGCAAAATCCAAATAAATAAAGCTGACAAACCTAGGTGTAGGCAGTCACAGGACTGGAAGCCCCTCATCTCCTCAACAGGGGCTGAGGCTGTTTTGCAGAGCCCCCAAGAAGGCCTGCTACCACACTGACCAAGAACATGAGACACTTATGAGTTAGACTTATCCAGCACTGGCTCATAAGCTCTCCTGAGACTACAAAATAAACCAAGGACAGAACTCATCAAAAGATCCCAACACTTAAAACCGAATTCCAGCAAAATACATAGGCGTACCCCTCCTCATACATAAATTTAACATGATTTTCTTCTGCTCTGAAAATGTCAGTGCTCAGCAAGGGACAGGACAAGGTTAAGAGATTCTGACAGAAAGAACTGGATGGGGTTGAAAGCTGAAGTCCTGGAAGTTTATCTACACAAGCAGCACAAGTTCTCCTGGCATATTCCCAGCTCTGTCCAGTGCCCTCCAGCTGAATAGTACCAGTAATTTTTTTAAACATCCTCATTCTGTCCGACCACATCTCATAATGTGTAAAGCCCAGCTGGACACTGTGTAAGGCTTTGTCAAGCTGACTTGAATCTTCAGCTTTACTTTCACTCCTAACAACTGAGCTGGCAAACACTTCAGATACTGATGTTTACATCCTGCTTGTTTTATTACTCATTTCCAAGAAGCACTTCCGGTTGATAGAGGCCAGTGGCAGGGGTACTATTTGTCAGACTAAACTATGGTGCTACAAGATCCTCCCACAAACTTTTGTTTCACCTGCTAGATGTTCAAGCATTTCTCGATTCAGACTGTTTTTGTTTCAACTTCAATTTGAGAAAATGGACATGCATCTGTTTCTCTGAAAACATAATAAACAAATGATTTTTCATTCATTAGTTTTTGAGAATGTCCTTTTTATTTTAAATCTTATATGATGCCTACCAGTTGTGTGCATTACCTTCATCAGAACCAGAAAACCTCTCTTAAAGAGAACCCTTCTGCTTAGGTGAATCCTATCATTTTAAAAAGATCTTGTCAGAGATCGTCAGTTTGTAGAGTGGACAAGAAGTACAGTGGATGCAGTCATCTCTCAAATATCCACGTGTGGCTCAGCATTATACTCAAGCCTTTCATTTCAAATTGACTACCCTGTCACCCACTATATGGTTTGGCTTATATTTGAAAGATACATGCTTGCTTAGGGACTGCAAGCAAATGTCAACATGAGAATAAGCAAAACAGAATTAGCTTAACCTAGCAGGGAAGAATTTTATAATACATTATAAAATCAAGTCTAAATAACTTCAGGCTTCCATTATTGAAAGACATTTCATGAAGCCTTTCGTCTGCTGAATGATGGAAAGCTGACCAGCATTCCTTTTGGACCTCAGTGTCTCCTGAACATGTTCGGATGAGTAGAGGTGCTCAGGGAGAGATACTTAAGTTGGGTCAAACAGACATTAGCTATAAGATTTTGCTTGTTTGTTGTCCACAGGATAAACTGCCAGATTCTATACTTCTTTTGCATTCAAGGAAGAGCCACAATGAGAGTCAGACTTCCAGGGCCAGGGACACCCAGCTTAACTCACAGGGCTGCAGTGTTAGCGCCCATACCTACCTTCTTCTTGGCACATGGCTGACTCCTTTCCCTCGCTGTTATACTCACCCATTCAATAACTTGATGAGGCTGACATAAAACTGAGAGCAGGTGTGTGCAATATGTTGTTTTCATCTCCCCACTTGCAGTTATTAGCACCTCCCATCACTCAATTTGGCAGGTCCGTTTTAATATTAGCATCACACACAAGCTGTATCCTTGAGAAAAGAGGCCATTTCAGACCTTTCTGGTGAACTGTTACTTAGATAACAGAACATTTATTTCATGTCATTATAAAATTTAACCTTACCTCTGGGTCTTTAAAAGGCTAATAGTTCAACTTCTCTTTTAGACATGCAGGAAGATTCTCCTTACAGGAAAATATGAAAGGGCATTTTAACCACTGTGACAATTCTGCTAGAATGCTTAGTACAAATGACTATTTCCCAAAAGTATAAAAACATGTATATTAATATACTTTTTAAAACCACACCATGTTACTCAGGTAAGCAAGTTTCAATGTCCTCACTTTATTGCCATGCTGCAATAGTTCTACATCTCAATTACATACATCCAAAGTGGTTTCAAAATCATTTGCAATGTTGATCGTTTACCATGGCTCTGCTTTACCCAACCGCATCGTCTGTTACACAAATGCAATCAGTCTAAAGAGAAAGAAAAACACCTAACAAAGTGTTGTATGAAAAAATATGGTAGATATAATGTTCTGCTGCCTTTTGTGTAATTTTCTGCATTCTGAGAGAGTTCTTTGGGACTGTGTTCAGAAGGAGAGAACATTCATTTTTGAAAGTTAATTACATATTATTAACTTCCAAGTATCATGGGGAATCAGCTGGAGCACTTGGGTTGTGCTTGAGGACTGAAAAGACAAACCCCACCAAGATTTATTTGCTAAAGGGAAGGTACGTTTGTGCTAAAGTCACACATATCTCCGGTACTTCTAGATAAATTAACCACCAGATAGAATTGATGAAGGTGAAAAGATTACTATTAAAAGTTTCCTGAGTTTGCTAATAAAGACAGTAAATTACTGGGCTGAAATCTGTCATTTGTTAATCAAATTTAATAGTAATTTCTTTCTGCAGACACATGCAGAAGACAAATTATCAATTTCTGTAAATCATAATTAGTTCAGAGGCAGATTCCAATTCTCCTACAGATTAGCTCAGCACAGTTTAAATGAAAGGCACTCAGTTACCATACAAATTGTAGAAAATCTTAGCCTTTAACTGAGGTACTTGAAATCTTGGGTTAGGACCACTTGAAGATTTGCAGTAATAATTCAAAATGCTTTTACTTTGTTATATTCACTGATGCCAATTTTCACTAAGTGCACAGGCAAAAGACTGTGCAGAGATGCATCGAACACAGTTCTTGTCTGCCGTGTTTTCCCCCACGTGCATGGCTTTGCTGCACTGAGATGCGAGGCCCTTTCCAATCTTTTAATTTTCTTCAAGAGTGGATAAGTGCCATGAGCAAAACTGCTCACCACTGCTCTTGAGGTGCTTATTTAAAAAGAAATAAAACATGATTAATTTCGAGTGCTTTACAATTAAAAATATATGACAGGAGGGTCATCTGGGCAATTCAACTACACTGGGAAGGGTCACAGGCCTATGGAGTTTGAGAAACCCTGAGCAAGACTCAGTGCATGTATTTATTATCACTGGTAGCATATTAGATTATTAAAAGGGACATGCTAATGTGACATTTTACTATTACAAAGGAAACTAAATTTGGAGCATAAATCAGGCAGATATGCTCAGTCTTCTACTCATCTCCCTTTATGCATCAAGGGGTTATATTCAATTTCATTTGTATTTATTTGTTAACTGTAAGGGGTATGTTACTTTTTCCTAAATTCAATGTGAGTTAGGAAAATTTAGTGTCTCCCAATAAAATAGATTAAATTTAATGCAGATAAAGCAAGGAGATTAGGCTATCAGAAAACTACACTGTACTTTTAAAACTCAAGACTAAAACAAAAACTTATTAATTTCTGAATATTTATCCAGATTAAAATTCATGGTGATGATAATTCCCAAGAAAGCCCTCTTCTTTAATATACAAAAGGATTTATTCCCATAAAGTAGCTCAAATTCCTTGTGAAAACAGCATGACAACCCAACAGATTTTGTTCCCAAAACAATGGCTAGTTTGGAGATACAAATGCCAGATGACGTAAATTATTGTCATGAAATAATAAAACACTATAAACACAAAATAAACAAAAAATAAAAACACCTCCATTGCCTCTGCTGACTAATGCATAATTTCTGTCTGAGCCCGTATTGCAAGTTTGAAAGTCACCAAATTAAATTAGTACTTTTCATTCCAAAGTCTGAGTTCTGATATATTTGCCTGGAGGAGAAGGGAAGCCATTTCATACTACCTCAATAATTCAAAAGAGCAAAAACTTGTCACCTTTGTTGCTTAAGGAGTAAGCTATTGAAGAGTTTGGCCAAGAAGAGGACTACAGGTCAGTTCTACAGCACTCTCCTCCTCTGGACTTCACTGTTCAAGGTCCTACCATCAGCAGATGGATGAATGACTCATATTCCGGTCAGTTACATGTCCATAAAACTGTGCAACAGGCCACTCATATTAACAAGGCCAAAGTCATGGGCTTAAACACCATGTGAGTCAATTAATGTGTTGCACAGCCTTATCATCTCTAACATTTGCTATACCACAGCACACGCAAGCATTTGGTCAAGGAGGTGATTCAGGAAGTTCATGAAAATGGTTTAGTGGATACTTACCATTAAAGAAAGAGAAAAGGAGGTAGGGGAAAGAAAGGGAGAGAGACAGGGAGAGAAGGAAAGTCCTGTAGAAATCCTAAAAGTATTCTGCCTTTTGCCTGAGAGGCTATGACCATTAGTTTGTATTTTTATAAAAAGAACAACATATTCAGGTCATATGTATTTAAACATCAAATAGGAATACACAGTGATTAAGAAAATGAGTAAGTAGCTAATTTATTCTGAATTTCTCCTTAGGCTAACTTTCCAAAAAATTAAATCTAAATAAAATAAACAATGCATATGAATTAAACACTATATTTTATGACTTAAAAGAACTCAGCACTTTAGCAATTAGCATTTTCTTTGTTTTGAATTCATTGAATTTATATCATCCTTCAACACTGTTTAGCTAAAGCAAACAAAACAAGAAAATCACATTATTCTTTCTAAGCCGTATAAAAGTGATCTGGAAAGTCACGTTTAAAATCGCTATCATGGATTAGCTTAAGGCAATTATTTCACTTGCCGCATTCTTTTACAAGAAGTTGAAGAAAAAAAAAATCAAGCTTCTTGCCTAACAAGAAAAATGAAATCCCATTAGTTGTGTCTCCAGTGTATATTAACATTCCTTTTGTTTAGAAAGGTTAATATCCCCCAAATAAAGGAGCATACAGTGCCTGTTAAAATAATTACATCATGACATTTTAGAAAGGTTGGCAGATGTGGTTGCAAGCAAAGAAACAACAAAAGTAAAAGCAAGTACTTTTTAAATTATCCATGACTTCAAAAACTGGAAAGCACTGGAAATTCCACCATGTTTGCAATTTCCTGTAAGCTTGTCCAGTCTCTGGTATTCGGATTTTCTCCTTTTCCTTCAGTATCTGTCATAGAAACTTAGGAAGACGCACCTTCATGCTGCAAATCGGATGATCTACTGTCTGAAAAGGAAACTACAAATCTGACAACAAAAGAATTTCACAACAGATTGCTGGCTGATAGCATAGGCACCAACATTAAACCCAAGTATTTCATGACCACTTGAAGTCCCATGAGGCAGTACTTTGTGTCATTTTTTTAAAGGGTTTTTCTATCCTAGGCAAGCTCATATAAGGGCACAGGATCTGAAAGAATGAAACCAATGACAAATTAAAGTCTTCAGCTTCTTCTATATGAGACCTAAAGAAAACACTTCCCACTTTATGCAAACAAAACATTGAACTTTGACCCTAATGCTTGAGGCAGAAAGAAGCAATTCTCCACATAAGTAAAACAAATTATCTTTCCAACCTGTGGATATAGCAAATATTTTTAATCAAAAATAGGCACAGTAGTAATATAAAACCTAACTGGCTCTCTTTCTATTCTCTAGGGCATTGAAGCACCTTGGATCTCCAGAAAGGGGTGTTCTGTTCCTTCTCACTGCTCCCCTCAAAATAGTAAATGAAACAGGCAAAAGACAAAGATGAGGAGAAAGACAATGACTTCCTCAACACCACTTAAACCATAGAAAGCTTTCTCAGCTAATGACAGTTCAACCTCTGGACAGCAGGTCAGGGAATCTAATTGAACAAGTACTTTAAGAGGCTTATTAATATTCCCAAAAGTCATAGAACACTTTACATCAGCAATTCCCAATAATACCAATAACAAATTGTACATATGTAATGATGAAAAGGCCACTGCTTAAGAGTCTAAAAAAGAATCTAATAAAAACAAATTAAGAGTCCTATATAACCATAACAAAATGCCCAAAACAGTAGAAAGCTACAAGAGGAAATTCAGTTGCAACAGCTCACTTGACAGTCTCATACCAAAACTATGAAGGAGAGCCTGCCCCTGCGTTATATAAAACAGACTAGTGGTCCCTTCTGCAGAGGATGTTTCAGTATCCAACAATGCTCTGCAGTCTCCATCTCATACAAATACAGTACCTTGCTTAAAAAGCAATTCCCATGTATTTTTAGATGAATGAACAAATGAACGATTTATATGGCACAGTCTTCCAAAACAATGCCTAACATATCTAAACTGACATTTTTATTTAACTGTCACAAGCTATACAGAATGCTCACTAAAACAAGAGAAAACGGGTTTTATTCCTAGAAGCCACTTAGAGCTTAACTCCAGGGAAAGTAAATTCTTTTCTTTTCTAAAAAGAATAGGTGCATTCTAAGAGAAGAGCATGATGATGATGATGATGATGATGACGACAATGACAGCGGCGGCACACGGAAGAATTTGCTCAGTACCAGGCACTTCTGGAAATGTTTCACACAGTGTAGCTCACTTCTCACAACTGCCATATGAAATAGCTATTAATACTACCCCCTACCCCCATCTTACAACTGAGATAAACACACACAAGCTTCATTCCCTTCCTGGATGACCAAGCCAGATTCCAGGCCAGGCTGTGGAAATCCAGTCTGCTATTAGTATGTATTGCATGTGCAGAACAGCACTGTTTGACAGAATTGTCTGTAATGACAGAAAAGTTCTACATCTGCATTGGCCAATACAGAAACCTCCAGCTGCATGTAGTTGAGTGTTTGGAATTGGCTAGTACAACTACGGAACTGAAGCTCTGATTTTACTTAAATTTAAAAAGCCATATGCTGCTACTTTCACTGAAGTTTAATTCTATAACATGAACAATTTGTTCAGTTAGAATGTAACTTTTTTTTATGTACGTCATCCTTTTTTGCAATCAACTCGGCAATTTTCACTAGTGAGCTCACACGTCAAAGTTCAGTGACTACTTCACGGGCCACATCCAAGGGGTCACTGGAGAATACAGTGCCACCCCCACTACCAAAATGCAATAGCAGAAGTGTGACCTGCCACAACAACACAACCATCCTAACATACATACACTTTTGTAACCTGAACAATCTACTTTGTCTATAGTTCCTGATGGTGGCCGATGTGACGGCAGTGAGTGGCAGTAGCAGACTTTCTGACAATCTTTAGGGAAACTTTCACAGAATTTATTCAACAAATACTTCTGAATACCTATATGAATTATGGTGAGAATAAAAGGATTCACAAATACATACTCAGACACCACATACACATTTTTTTGCCCAATATCTGATACACAGTATGTACCCAAAAGCATTGGAAAGATGAACAATGGTTAGAGAAACCAAAGGACAAATGTTAGGATCTTACTCTCAAGAAGCTAAAAGTCCAGGAAAGCGGGCAAGACAAAATTTTTATCTTCTTTCATAAACGTCCTCCTTTAGTGCTTCAATCTTTATCAGCAGCACCTACTCGAATGAGCCAAATATTAAGAATCCTTCTCAAGTCACATCGATCTTGTGTCCTATATATTTCTCAACCAAGCTCTACTCTTGGTCCTTACTATAACTACCCAGTTTGGACTCATTGCGTTCCATTTGAATCTTTGTAACAGTCTCTGTCCTGTGTTTTCTGCCTTCAAAGTTGTCTTCTTTAAATCTATTTTCCAATTTTCCCTGCCCCCAAATGATATTAGTAAAAGGCAAGCCTGATGTGGGTCTACTTCACAGTAATGTCCTTCAGTGGAAACTACCAAAAAGTAAAATCCAAGCTCTGTGTATGTATGGCCAAGATAATGTAGCCAATTACAATCTTTCTAAACTTCCTACTCACTAAATTTTGCTCTGTATTGTTTTGAAAGTAGAAACCCTTTGCAATGACTTGCTGATGTCTGTAGTAGTCCTCGAGCTTCTCAAGGACTTCTCTAGCACTAATTATAGTATGTCACAGGCAACAGTCACTGAATGAACCGCGCTTTCTGTACAAAGTAAAATGTAACAAAATATACATGTTATATTTGCTAAAGTGGATTCAAATAATATATAAACTGCTTTGGACTGACAAGGGTCAGGAATAAAGAGTAAGGAAGGTATTTTTCTGAGGGGCAAAATGAGAGCTCAAGGTTGAAAAATACTGATTAATAATGAGCATGCTGAGATGGAAAAAGTAAAATTTAAAAATTACATTGAAACTACTATCAATGATCACATAACAGGAGTATGGCAAACTGACTTATTATTAAATTTCTAACATATAATCCAGCTTTGCCTATGGCCTTCCTAAATACTTTATAGCTCCTTGGTAGGAAAGAATAATTTTTTAACCTGTAGTCAGTCCATGGCAGTGAGGGTCACTGGGTGTGAAAGGTCAAGCATTCAGGTTCAGTGCGATGTATGTTTCGTCCACGTAGAACTTGTTTGGGGGCTCCCTGTAGTACACAGCCCAGCAAGGCCTCCCTGGAGGCAGATGGCTGACCCACTGGCACTTGCTGCTACTTACCTCCTCTCTTCCAACCTAAACTTAAGTATGGTTGATCAAAATAAAGCCAGATCCCAAGACTGAGATTTGGAACAAAGAGAGAAGTTAAAGGTATCAGCTGGGTTCAAGTATAAACCCACAATCCAATCCAGCTTTTATGAGAGCTCTGCTTTGGAACCCAGAGTACTAGTGATCAGATCTCATTCTGCTCTTTCCCGCATTAGGAAAAGAGGGAGGTAAGTGAGCAGAGGTGATGGATGAGCACAGCTTGACCTTCCTGAATATCGGGTAGCTCATCCCAGTTTCTAACAACTAAGAACAAAGCTCTGCATTTGTAAAAACTGAAAGTAATTAGAGGGAAGTGGTTGATGATAACACGGAAAATACAGGTTATGGCCAGAATGACCAGCAACCTAACTGTATTCTCTTTTTAGGTTCAAAGCAACGATGGGTGTAGTAGTTTAATGGTCAGTTTAAGTAGGAATGTCCAGTTGAACTGAGTCGGCATGGTCCTGGGTGTGGAAGACCCACCTGAGGGTTGCTGGCAAGGGCATAAAAGGAGAACTAGAGTGGAAAATCGTATGCTGTTGATTTGCCTGGATAAGCTTGCTGTGGCTGGTTTTCCTGATATAAACTCAGCTGTTCTCCTTGGAGGAAGAGCTCAGGTCCTCCCTGTTGCCAGGGATAGCTGCTATCGTCTGGTCTCTACCTTGAATGTCACTTCCTGATTCCATTCAGATTCCTCAGCCTAGTGGCACAGATCTTCACCCACCAGCACAGACTTTCTAGCTTTCACCACTGACTTTTGGCTCTTCCTCGCAGAGATCCCTGATACAGACTTCCATGAGACATTGCTGTGGGCTCTGTGACATCAGCAGGACATTACCTCTGGGTCCAGGCCCTCAGCTGTATTCTTTGGGTCTCCAGCGTGCAAACAGATATTCTGTGCTCTTTTTGTATTTGATGTTTTGGGTGGATATTATAAGACACTCCTATAAATATATATGTCCTGTATCAAATCTATTCCCTTGCAAACCACTGACTATAACAATGGGGTATTTATTTGTTGGTTTGTTTTAAAACACAAAACACAAAAAGTTTAGTGCCTAGCACACAGTAAATAGTTTATAAATATTTAAACAGAAAGCAGTATCTAACCTGAAAGCAGAAATGACTAACAAGAGTTAGGAAAAGTAGTTAAGAGGCTACTATAACAATCTAGTATGGAGGTGTTTTAAAAACTACTAACAGGGTAGATTGATCAAAATAATGAGGAAACCATCCTAGAATAAGGATTGACTATGTCCCAACCATCATGCTGCTCATTATTTTAATTAGTTCTCATAATTCGGTATACTTTCAAATGAAGAAATTGGGGGTGAGGTGTAACTCAGAGGCAGAATGCACACTCAGCTTGCACAAGGCTCTGGGTACAATCCCTATTACCATCCAAAAATTAATTAATTAAAAGACTAAGGCACAGGAAAAAGACCAAGGTCATATAGCTGAAAGAGACTAAATGAGTATACAAACCTAGAACGAAATGCAGTATAGGAATAAGCAACCTGTTTCTACCCATTCTACCCTGATATTCTCAAGTAATGGAAATCAAAAGCAGTGTGAGGGAGAAGAACCAAGAAATACAAGGAGACTGCTAAGCCTTGGTGGTGGGCCTTTCCAGGGAGTCAGCCAACACTTTAAAAGCACTGAAGACATCAGTTTCAACATAACATAGTCCTTGATTTGAGGGAATCTGTAGGTGTCTGATAAAGGTGACTTAAATGCTAAATAATAACAGGGAGGTCATATGGAAAAAGTAAGTTTATGTGAACAAAACTCTCTCCTCATACTATAGAACTATAATAACTAGAAGTTATCAAATAATATTTAAATTAAGGGTAACCACCTGTCGTTAGAGTACCCTTCTATATCATTAAAAAGGACTCTCAACAAATTAGCAATCATTAACTTAATTATAAGATATTATGCATTCATTTTATTCATCACCAATACATTGCAGAAAGGAGTTCCCTAAATATCTCAATTATATCCTCCTCCTACGCCAGTCAAAAGAAATCTTGTTCATGGGCCTTTCCCTAGAACTTGAACAAAAACACTCCTCTGTATGTAAGAGATGTTTAATTGGCTAGAATGACATTAATAGAAATTATCAAACTCCACAACTCAAAACCTTCAGCATTTTCAATCCAGAGCATAAAGATAAGAAAATAATTAATTCAAAAGTCATCTCAAGAGAAATCAAGTTACAGTCAAAGTACCTACGAATCAAAAACTAAACAGATTTTTAGTTCAACTTCAAATCACACACAAACAGACACACACACATACACACACACACACACACACACACAGGTTGGGGGGGTAGTGACCCACTCAGACTGGGTTGATCACTGTTCTCTTATTCTTTACACCTTTTATTACTCTCCTCCTAAAGTACATTCTTTATATTATGATTTAAATAGGATAACAAGTTACTAGCTTACTTCTACAATAAGAGACAAGGACAGTAAGGTCACATAATTTGACTAAAATAAGCTATGACCTTTGCAGAACCGACAAGCAAATATTAAAATATTAACAGTTATGATACATCTACGATCTCCAAAAGCAAAACTTGGAGGAAAGGCCCAATGTCTGCCACTAAAGCAAGTGCCCTTTACGAATATTCCTCCCGGAACAATGATAGCACGTAACACAGACACAGTACATAGTGTGGCCTTAATGACATTTTTCTGATTGAATACAACAATGAGGGAGAGAATATCAATGAATGGTGAGGTCAATCAAATCAGTGGTATCTTCCATTTCCCTAGAAGGGATATTTAAATTCATTTTCATTACTAGATATTTGCGATAGACAGTATCATGTTTACATTCCTGAAGTGCAGTTGGTACCTGCACAACACACATTCTTTTTTCATCCCCTTCCCTCTCCTCTCCTCCCTCCCTCCATCTCGTGGTACCCTTCCCACTTGAGCAAGGTCTATCTTCCTACTTCCTATTATCAATCTTTTGTTTTGCTCTTTACTTATATTTTGGGTTTCTCATGTAGTAGAAATCATGCGATATTTAAGTTCGTTCATCTAATTTATTTCACTTAGCATTATGGTCTCAAGAAGGGATTTTAAAACAGAGCTGTAAAACATTTCAAGTCATTTTTAAAGTAGCACTTACAGATAAAATAGCAGTTCATATGAACTACAATATGAACTCTTATCTAATGATATGTGAGGAAATAATTGAGATCCACTATTGTGAGCTAAACTCAAAACTTTTACTAGTGTTTCTAAATTTAATGCATTACACTCTCTCTCTCTCTCTCTCTCTCTCTCTCTCTCTCTCTCCCTCCCTCTCTCTCTTTCCCTTTCTCACACACACATATGAAAAGCTTATGTTAGAAAAGGTTTATAAGAAAAACTCAATTGCCTGGAGAAAAGATAGAAGTATTATTTGCAGAAATGTAAATATTCGTTGTACTCTACAATTTTTTATAAGATGGTATTATAACCAAAAGGAAGGAAAAAAGTGTATTTCAACTGTGTTATATTACAATGCAAATATTGTAATCCCTTTTTCAAATTTTAATATTGGCCTACAAAAATCAACTGATTTTTAGAAGAACTTAACAAACAATTCTACTATGAAGAAAATTTAAATATATACTCTTTTAATCCTGCTCCTGGCATAAAATTTCAAAGGTGACAATGGAAAAAAATATCTTCAGAGCTTCCAGAAGCTGGGGCTAGATTTGCTGGCAGAAACCCCCATTTCCTCAAAAGCTTTACCCTATCCTGCCTTGGATTCAGCGTCCAGACAGTAGAAACAGTGTCACAAATGATGTGACAAGTCTGGTCTATTCATAACTAAAAAGTAAACAAAAGGAAAAAGATTTTCTCTGAAGAAGACTTTGAGGATTGGGTTCATTTATTAACTTTTAAATGTTTATTGAAACTCCTCTTGTGTTGAAAGAGGGGTGCTAGGAACTGAGTCTTACAACCTTGTATATTTCCCTGTTGTGGCTTCATAAGAGTCCCTTTCACAGAGGCCATAAAGAAATACCAAAGATTCCAAATTCAGAGAATACCATCATACCCTGTAACTCAGCCTTAATTTTAGCATTCTCACCACTGATTAGACAGTGGTCTAGGACATGTTACTCACTTGCTCTCAGCTCTGTTTTCCTTTTATATACTATAAATTGGAGACAGTAAGATTGTCTTTCTCAAAAATAGATTGTAAAGATTCATAAAATATTTGCATAATATCTGGCCCACAGAAATGCTCAGTAAATAGTAACTGTGCTTTGGCTAAATAATATATCTATTTATTCTTTCAACTTTCTTGATGAGGACTTAGAAAAGTGTCTGTCTTCTTGAAACTCACAGTCTAGGATAAAAGACAGATACTAAGCAATTTAGTTGACTATAACATGGTACATGCCCTACATAGTTAACAGCTTTATGTGGAGTATAACTGACACATAATAGACTTCACATAAAGTATATAGTTTAATAGTTTCTGACTTGTATATAATTGTAAAAACATCAACACAATGATGAAAATACCCATCACATTAATCTCTGGCACCCATCTGTAAAAATTCATTCTTACACTACCACTATCTACCATCTCTCAAATGGTCATTGATCTGCTTTCTCTTCCGATACTTGATTTTACATTTTTAAAATGTAAAATTGCTTTGGAAAAGGAATCATACAGTAGGTAATCTTCTCTGGCTTGTATCACTCAGCATAATTGAGACGTACCCGTGTTACATCAATAGTTTTAAAATGCAGTGAGCAACACCATCTCCTACTCTACTATACACAAACCTGTAACTTTTCTTTTAAATATCATCTGTCCAGTCAAATTTACCCCCTGAACTCTGGGCAGTATACATAAATCTTAAGTTAGCCATTTTTCCAAGAGTTTGCTTCACAAATACATTATGCTAAATGCTATTTCCCCATCATTCACTGCCTCACATCCTCATTAAGTACTGCACACCAATCACTATTTTTATTGTCTGAACATAAAGATATTTTGTGCTTCCCACATCAAGCAAACAAAACCAAAATGAGTAATCTTAAATCTATCACAAATGCCCTCTCAAGATAGCTTCATATATATATATATATATATATATATATATATATATATATATATATATATATTGTGTGTGTGCAATATTTTTTTAATACTGCAAGATGAAAGGTACATCTGGGTGGCTTAGCATAAGATGGTAGAAATTTCAAGAAACTATTCTACAGCTGTCCAAAGGCCTAAAATATTGTTCTTACAGAGGTTAACAATTTTCTAGCTGAGTGGCCAAATATACTGCTCAAAGACATGGGCTTCTAGTAGAGAACCAGTACAGATGGCAAGGGGAACAATTCCTTTAACCAGGTTACTAATAGTTTCAGGATACAAAAACTGAATGAAAACTTCATTTTCATCTTAATGTTTAATTTCTTATATTCAAACTGGTCTAATAAATTAAGGGGAGATCATATTTTCAAACAGCAAGCATGATAATTGGCACATAGTAGGAACCTCATAAAGCCTAATAGAAGACCATAAGGGAAATAATCCTAATAGAAGACCAGCCCAAGACAAAGATATGACAAGGTCATATTAGAAATGTTCTAGGAGAAGTGAGTTCTTCCCTTGATTACAGTGTATCCTACATTTTTAATCAGTCATTGTCTTGCTGACTTTTCCCTCGTTGCTAAGACAAAATACCCAATACCCAAAGTTAAAGGGAAAGGTTTAATTAGCTCACAGAGTTTTCAGTGGCTCCAATAATCAGCTGGCTCCAAGCCAGGGTGCTATTGCAGACAGGCATTGCAGAGGAGAAATAGTTCATGGCAGGCAGAAGATAGCAAAGCAAGCAATAACAAGCAATCTGACAAGCTTCTTTCTGTCCCTTATATTGTATCCAGGCTACTAGGATTAGTGTAGTGATGTAATAATCACCTACCCTTCATCCTAGCATTGTACCATGAAATCAGTCACACACTTCTAGTTTCAGCTGCTTCTGAAAAAGCCCCACTTAATGACTGCATGAGGCTTGGGGTGACATCCAGACAAAATCATAAGTCATATAACCATAAATCTATGTAATCACAGTGCTAGTGGACTAATGAATATTTATTACATGTCCACTCTGCCTGAGAGCAAACAAGGCTTTTTAAAGGATCAGTTAGGTAAGATGGCTCCAGCTCAAACTTTGCTGAATGTTCTAAAATCTGATTAGAAAATCTGACTACTTTAAACATAAGAAAATGGCACATGCAAATACTCGTAAAATATCTGCTAATAGGGTAAAACTTGAGATCCACAAAAAATATAAAACCTGACATAATAAAACTTTTCCAGTGCTACTCAATTATTCTTATAGTAGCATATTCTGTTTTGCACAAATGTATTTTTGAGAACCACAAATAACAATCACAAGGATCCATTCACTGTGCCTCTATTATATGTGGCAGGTACTGTTAGGTCAAATTCTGCAACTGGTTGAGAACACAAATCACATAGTAGAGGACATAAATAAGCCTTTCTTTGGAAATTAAATAATATATCAGCTATATGGATATTTACTTAAGTCACATATCCAAAAGCTGACACTGATGCTGTATTTGTTATTGAAGATACTAAATGTAGTCATGTCATATAACTACAAGACAAATGAGCTACTCATACTTTTTGCTGACTTTGTGGTTGTACCATAAGCAGAAATCTACAGTGAAATTACATTACACTGCTGATAAGAGTTTTACATTCTTAAGCATAGAAGAAATGAAGCATTTGCCAAAATGTGCTAACTCTGCTTACATGATTATTAATGGTAACAGGGTCTGTACACAAATAGCATCATATAGCTAATGGGGTCAGGGGGGATGCTATACATATTCCAGATGAAATCCAAAAATTAAATGCTGACACTTAAAAGACATGCAGGTTAAGCAACTGCAGAAGAAGAAAATATTTCAAAGCAGGTACATTTCCTGTTGAAAATTCCTTACATTCCATGACTAAATCCTAAAGGCCACAAGCAGCAGTGCGATCTTTGATTGCGCTGATGCATTGAAAGGGAACGTACTCCTGCGGGAGTGTTGTCAGCAGATCCCCTACACAGCAATGAGGCTTCAATCTTAGGGCAAAACCAAAGATCTGGAGAGCAACGCACATGTTCTCAAAAAAATAAATCAATAAATACATTTTTTAAAAATGACAACTGTGACCTTGAGCCCCTTCCGAAGGTTGTTCTGTTTAAAAATTTTCTTGGGCTCCCGTAGCCCACTCACAAGATTTAACAGCCTTTTTCTTTGTTTTTAGGTTTAAATTGTGAAGTAAGATGAAGCTGCCTGATACATCTGCATTCCTCATGGTCATCAAGAATATTTAATGAGTATAAACATGCTAGGCTTCAAAGTACTTATGAGGTATGATTTTAAAAATGCAGGAAACATTTAAATTTATAAAAACGTATTACAGTATATTATCATTAACTCCCCCTCAAAGTATTTCCCCTATACACTCTGAACACATTTATCCCATCTTTCTTATCACTTTCTGAAGCTCTTCCAGAAATCCACTTTGTGAGTGTCTTTACAGTGTGATCAAATATATGGCAAGTACCCCTGCTGCATGCCAGCAGCAGAAAGGCAGACCTCACTGCACTGCACCCTCTTCCACCTCAGTCATGGCAGGACTCCTGCTCTTCCCCAAAATGCAAAAGACCATGAAAGGTAAACGTTTTGATTAGGCTCAGGTCACCAAGGCAGCCACAACAGCATATATAAAGATACTCACAAGTGTGTTCAAATTGGGGGATTAATGACAATGCATCTTTTACTGAAAAAAATATTTTTTAAGAATTTAAAACATCATATTTTTCAATCATATATCATGTCTTATTTAACCTAAAACTTACATTTTGCCTGAGAATCCCTAAAATTCTGTTTCCATATGTATTTCAGAATGTACTATTTTTTATTTTATTTTATTTTATTGTATTTATTGGGGGGGTAACCGGGAATTGAACTCACAACCTCGAGCTTTCCAGGCAGGCACTTTAGCCACTGAGCCAAATCCCCAGCCCCTTCTTTTTATTTTAAAGAAAAAAAAAAATTCAAAACAATCTAACAGGAGACCAACAATGGTTAATACACTGTGTACTGTTATCTTTAAATTACTCAGAATGCAACATAAAGGTATTTACTTGTCCAGACAATATTAGAACAAAGCTTTCTTTTCAATGAACCAAAAACAATTAGTAATATAACTATTGTCATGATACATATATGTGTGTATACATATATACATATATATATATATATATATATATATATATATATAAAAAATGCTTTTTCCTTCTTTCTTTTTTCCTATCTACCATCTCAGTTTCTTTTTCTTTTTGAACAGTTTCTTCCCATTTTACAATACCTATTGTACATTTTGGATTTTATTTACTCGTTCAGCTTCTCACACTAGGGAGACAATACAATGTTTACATATGTGAGTATGGTCTATTTCACTTATGAGTATGGTCCTGAGTTGAGTTCACTTACTTATAAAAGACTCAAGTGTATCCTCCTTGATGGCTGAATAGTACTCCATTGTATAAAAAGAGCACATGTACTTTGATATGAGAAACCTGATAGGTGTTTTACTTTTTTAAACTTGATATGGTTTCCTGCTTTTCATCAGCCCTTGGTTGATGGGCATTTCGGTTGTTTCCAAAATCTAGCTATCACAAATTGAGCAGCTATAAACCTAAGTGCTCATATATCACTGTAGTATGAGGTTTTAAATTCTTCTGGGAAAATACCTAGAAGGAAAATACCTGGGTCAAATGGGACCTCCAATCCTAGTTTTTTGAGGAACCTCCACACTGATTTCCACAGTGGTTTTACCAGTCTACACTCCCACCAACAGTGGAGAAGGGTTACTTTTCTCCATAGTCCTTCCAGCATTTGTTACTGATTTCTTAGTAATAGCCATTCTTGCTGGGGTGAGATGCACTCTTAGTGTTGTTTCAATTGGCATCTCTTGAATGATCAGTAATGCTGAACATTTTTTCATCTATTTATTTGTTGTTAGTATTTCTTCATCTGAGAAGTGTGTATTCAACTCAGGTGCCCATTTTTTGAGTGAGTCTTTAAATTTGGAGGGGTCTGATTTTTTTTTTAGTTACTACATTTACAGTAACTTACTTCTTAATCAGAAATTCAGCTAAAAAGGATGCAAGGTGCTAGGAGAGAGATTGCTAAAGAAACAGAAAACAAAAAAGCACCTTGAAGTGAGACACGACCACTCATAACATACAGCATCAAATTAATCCCTATCTAATACTTTTCTGTGAAATCTCATTAACAAATCATCATTTTTAAACTATAGCTTCTGACAGATTTCATGACATACAAAGCTGGGTACCTGCTCTTGCCACAGAGAAGTCAGAAGTAAACAATGAAGCAGTGCTGCAGTTAATCTACAGCCCATAAAAAAAATCAGAATGGTTAACTCAGGTTCTACCTGTGACAATCCAGCTCTCACAGCATTTTAAGAGTCCCAGAGTAAACTAAGCACTGTAGCCTCTGAATACACAGAGTGACCTGTGTCTTGTTGAAGCTGACCTTGAATGATGTATGCAGGCCACTGTTTATGATTATTGTTCCTCACTGTACTGTATAACTGTTGGAGAAGGAAGCTGTTCTAAGACTAAAGTGTATTTCAAGGAAAATTCACTCAGGGCCTTCATATTGTACACATGTACATGCAGATCCCTCAGATACATGTATGCAAACAACCACAGCTCCAAAATCACACACCCAAATCTTATCCTTTCACATTCTATTGATTGAGTTTGGATATGGATAGTCTCTTAATTTAAATGCCAAAATAATATTATTCAAAAACAAGTTCTAATAATGGTTTGTAATAAATTCTTCACTGAGTTAACAAAGCCTATATTTAGGGATTATTGATGAGACAGAATTGTGCCTAAGAAGTACCTGGTATAAAGTAAAATGGAACCAAATGCTGTGAATACCCTTTTCCCTTTTTGTACCACTAAGAATTAATGATATTAGCTGGCCATTTGGAATGTTCATTCTCAAAAGACTGTACTTTGATATGAGAAACCTGATAGGTGTTTTACTTTTTTAAACTTGATATGGTTTCCTGCTTTTCATTTATCTTTAAGAAAAAAGACAGCTAAGTACAATTCCCAAAGGTCTCAAGAGCACTAAAATCATCAAAAAAAAAAAAAATAGTTTTAATTAACCAGCAAATTTGTGGCTTAGTTTGTAGGAAATTTACTTAAAACTGTTCTTTAGGGAAAAGGCTGCAGAATAATAGTACAAACAGATTATTAGAGTTTATTTTAATATCTCTATTTAGTCTTCCATACCTAGGCAGATTCAGCAGAGACAGATGGAATGAACCTATTAACAAGGCATGATTAAAAGCAAAGGAAAAAGAGGCAAGACACTGTTTAATCCTTCTTTACAAATAAATACCAATAAAGCTATGAGGTCATTGAGTAACCTTATAACCCCAAAGAAAGTAATCCTAGCTGGTTAAATGTATACCAGTAACATCATTATTTTTGCAAATTTGGTGCAGACATTAATTCTTTTAGATGTCTACCTAGAAAACCTGTTCACTTTATCTTTCATATGACAACCAAGCTCCTACTTAGGTTTTATGTGACAGGAACACAGAGTAAATTCTCCCTACTTGTTAAAATACCTGAACTCCAAATTTATCTCATTCATTGATTGCAAGTTCCTACCTACAGAAAAATCACAGAGATTCATCCAGTCCACATAAATCTGCTTGAGGATCAACTGTATGAGCCAAGGGGTACAGACACTTTAACCTCTTGTCACTTCACTCGAATTCTTCTGACCCCACAGAGCAAACCTGGCACCAGCTCCATGAGTAGCAGGATGTGGCACAGTTAGTGCCAAAATCTCGCAAGTATTCAAGCACCAGTGACCTTAAATGGAGGTCATTATTACCATCTCCTATCACCTTCTGACAGTTGGGGGCTGGTCTCTGAATGTCAGAACCTCTAAATTCTACTGCATCTGTGAATTCAGGGACATGGTTGATTTGGGGTGTTCCTTTTCAATATTAAAGAACATGCTTGCTTCTCTTTTTACAACAAAGAAGGATTCAGAAACTGGACAGAGTAATTTAAGCAGCAATCTCAACAACAAAGTTAAGAATAATGGAAAGATCAAGGTGAAAGCAAGCAAAAGCACAGCAAGTGCAAGGTTGTGAGTTCAATCTCTGGCACCAAAACTAAAAATAAAAAATAAAATAAAAACAAAAAAACATAAACAGAAATTAATTTCCTTAGATTTGAGGTCCACAGATCATTTCATTAGTTCAACTAAGAATATCTACATTCTCTAAATGGGAAAGGCTAAGATTCTTGGACTAATCTATTGCTTTCACTGGAGTTGGTATCAAATGACCTTGGCATGCACAATTTTGAAAATATCTGTGTTCCTTCTCAGTGAAATTTCAGGTATGTTCATTCTTACCCTGGCAATGAGGCCTAGTTGTCCATTCAAATATGTTCCTAATATTTACACTGATATTCATCTTTCAGTTTCTCTCATACAGGAAATGTTCCCATTAGCCCTCCCCCCCCCTCTTATCTTCTTTCTCTCTCCCTCTTTCTCTCTAAGTAAACATTAGCTTCAATTAACTCCTTTGCCTTATTGCCAATAGAAACACCTGGACTACACTTGGTCTAGTACAGAGCACACATTTATCATAGCAATAAATGTCACCATTTTAAAAATCCCTGTGCATTTTCCATAGCAGGGGAAAAATAGAAAGCATTAAGAATGAGAATGAGGGAGCCTTTTTATTAAACTTGTTTGGTAGGGCTAGATCTACTTTAGTTAATTTTACACTTCTGACGCAGCATATAGGTATTATACACTTCCAGAATCTATCGCTGTCATTTAAGTGGCTGATGTTTTCACCTCTCCAATTTTATTACACACTTGGCACCATGTTAAATCTACTCTAGAACATTTTAAACAGCATCAAAAGCCAGTCAATTCTTAGACCATACATATAATAAATACACACAGTGGTAAAACAGACTATTTGGAACTTATAACACTAATGTTGTATGTACCTCATTTAATAGATTTCATAATTATATTTGACCTTTTTTACTTGGGAAAGAAAAGAGAAAACAATGCCAAAAATTAAATTTTTATCAGTTTTTATCTAGTGCTATTTACAGATGTTTACAGAGAAACATGACAGGTTTAATCCGACAATGCTTTCCATTTCCTCTATAAAATATGTTAACTGATGCCTACACTAGTTTGAATTGTCACACTCAAGGACATCACTAGCAGGCTGACACATTAAGTCCTACTTGTGGAGTCACACGTTTACAAGTTTACTGAGTTTGCTCCCTACCTCTTCATTCCACTTGAGTTTATTAAGGTAATTTCAAATATTAATTAGTGTGTAAACAAATGACACTAAGTAAACCAAAAAAATGTGAGTGTAAAAAGAAAGTGATTTGTTTTGTTGTCTCTATCAAAATTAATCAAAATATCTGAATGTATTTCATAAAGATGAGTCATTAAAATACCTAAATCACATATAGTTTAGAAACTAAAAATATTTAGGGGTAAAAAAAAAAATCAGTGAAAGTCTAGAAAAACTAGACTGTTTCACAATATCTTTAAATTACTATGCCAATTTAGAGATGTAAAGATTGGAAATCATAAATATCAGCATTGTGTGGGCAAGGTTTTATACAATAAAGATAAAAGGGAATTCAAACTGGGCTTGATCTAACATCAGATATTGGCAAATAACAAAGAAAAATGTATGTGTATAGATTAAGATATATATGTTAAATAAAAAGGAAAGTACATATTTATCTGTTATGATTTTTTTTTTGATTAAGCAACTACTGCCATCAGTCAAACTGATGAGACAACTGTTTAATTACCTTATATTATTACCTGAGGAGTTATCAGTGCAGTAAAAGAAATCCTTTTTTGGGAAACAAATTTATGACAGTTTTAAAATATCAAACGAACACTTGTAAAATGCCTACATTGCTTACAGTGCAAATCCATTTTCAAGACAAGAACATTTCAGGACAAGACCTTTTAGAAATTCAGTCTCCCTGACATGGGAAGACTTTACCTAAGTGCCCCACAGCGGCCACAATTAACACCAGCGCAGATGTCTGCTGATCTGGCCTTTGGTAGAGCACAGAGTAGGTTTACATATGAAGGTTACAGTCATCAAACTGCCAGGATTAATCTACTGTGTGCCAGGATTACCCACTATGTGGTAATATTTTCATCCAGATTCATGGGTTATTTTTGCTGGGGCACATTGATTTCTGTCACTAGGGTCACATGTTACCATATAACCTTCCACAGATAACACTGGCTTTTCTATACTCTGCTCTGACCACATAATACATGCGCATTTGGAATCATCAGAAGCAAACATCACATTTCTCTGCAGCAAGAAACCAGGCGAACAGAAAGACCTGCTAAGCAAATTGCCTGTCTCAGTGCTTCCTTGATAGGAAAAGTCAGGAACCTACTTAAATATTTATTTTTAATTCCTCTGGCTAAGATTCTGACATACAGAAGTACAAAATGCATGGCTTTTTAGTGTTGAGAGATGTCCAAAGCAACAGGCAGCACATTTTACATGCAGGTAATTGTAAGATGGTAGAGAGCTGGTCTTAGTTCTGGGGGGTTCCTATCCTCTAGGGTATCTCAGAAATTCTCCTCCTAAATGCAGAGTTTCTAATGTTTTCTTTTCTTCCATGCATCATAATGAAGAATAAGTCCCTTTGTTACTGAGTCTGTAGAGTCTACATGATATAAGTACTGAAAGAGAAAAAGAAAAGTAGTGGACTCCAGAATGGCTCTGTGTTCAAATTTCCTAGAACAGACATTTCTTCTATAGAGGCTAAAGCAGTTTACCAAGGGAGAGGGGCTGAACAAGAGAAAAGGGAAGAAAAAGGTTCTCTCAATGTATGTAAGCACAGTAGAAATTTGAAATATATAACCTCATTCACCATTAAGTCAAATGCAAAAAAAAGGACCTAAATTAACTTTATCCCCAATATAACTTTCATATAGTATTTCACTAGGAATTAATAAGAAATGGGTGAAAACTGCTGAGCACTTTTTAACTCTTTTACAGGGGAGCATGGGGGTGGAAATTTGCACTACTTCAGCTTTTGGATGAGCCATTCAGTGTTACTCATATATGTCTATGGAAACAAAAGTCTGAATGATGTACGTAAGAATTTCTAAGACTTATCTCTTTAATGACATTCAGAGTATTGCTAGAGATAAAAAAGCAAGGAAAATGTACTGGTTAGACACTACATTTTCTCTTATCCAATACTCATACGGAATAGTCTGTGTAAGAAGCTGCTTGCCATTCATCTGAGTTAACCTATAAAGTGTGAACTATAAGTCAAATCAAAAATTTTCCTTAACATATTCTTTTTAAGTGATCACTTTTCTTTTTATTCTAATTATAAACATAATGCATATTCATTATAGAGAATGAAACAGAAAAGAATAAAAGAAATCATATGAATCCTCTTGCCAAAGTCAGTGACTATGAACATTTTATTGTATTTCTTTCCAGATTTTTTGGTGCAATTTTCACATATTTTTAAATGCACAAATTTTATATATTTTAACATCATTTTAAGAGAGATTCAGCTATCTTCTAATTTCATTTTCTGTGGCTTAATAAATTTTAATCATCTTCCTCTGCAAACTCTAAGGATTCCTTGGGGAAAATAGTAAAGTAACCAAAAGTAAAAAGTACACATGTACAGTGTCCTACATAAAAGAAAACCTCCGATTTTTTTGTGAGATGATCCCTACAAAACATAAGGCTTTTAAAAAATAACTCATTTATATTAACTTTGAACAGTGAAAATGAGATAGTTAAGTGCCAGGTACAGTACTGCATTCACTTACACGTATATGTTCAAACTTGTATTCTATTATACAGCATATTTAATTTAGAAGATGCTTTATTTCCTCTCTTCTCACATTTCCTTAAGAACACTTCAGGCACAGAAGTGTCTTTACTGTCACCAGAATCACTTTTTTAGATACTTTCTTGAGCAAATCGTCTTCCCACCCAGACTGTAGTACAGCTCTAAAATGACACATTCCACACAAGTACAGAGTCACTAAAGGAAAGACGGTACCGCACATCCCGCAAGCGCGTAATTGTCACCACCATAGCAAAGACATTCCTATCGTGGCTTTATCTGTTCTTAAAAAGGCTTCTTTAGCAAAATGCCCAACATATGTAATTGTGAGGTCATGCCCAAATTACCAAATTTGTGTTAAATTTCTCCTTCTAAATTGGATTTTCACAAGTGACTTCTTTAAACATCATAAGCAAGAACTCATGAAAGCCATTTTGATGTTCACACTAAAGTAACTAAAAGGTGGATCTGTAATATGAGAGCCTTTGTAAAAACCTAAATACACATAATAACCTCTTTGTTTAAGGGATGATATTCTGGGGGGAAATCCTAACACTGCACGCATAAGTAGTAACAATACATCAACATCCTGCCGTATTTCTTCTCACAGCTTGTTTTTGGTTGTGTTTTGCTTTTCCTGCTCATCCTTTGATTAATATGACCCTAACACTGAAACCACTACACAGCAACCACAATCGAGGGTAAATGAGTCAGAATGACAAACTGTAGTACAGTACTGAGCAACAGAGCATTCTGAAATGTAGGGAGTCAATGGCTTGCATCTGTGCTGTCTAGTATGGTAGCCACGAATACCTGTAGCTACTGACCACTTGTAAAATCACTAGCACCACTGAGCAGCCAAGTTTTAGCAGCTCCAACCTGAAACAATCATGAAGGTTGATGGCTATCCTGTTTGGTACTGTAGATCGACAAGCAAAGAGCGTTTTTTGGTCCTTTTACAGCCTAAATCCCCACCAAAGTGAAGAGAACCTTTTCTAAAAAAAAAGGTAAGTAGTAACAATTTGTTAGGTGAATCCGATCAAAACAGGCCTCTCTTCCTTAGAAAAGGCATCAGGGACTTACTGTAGGGCAGCAGGTTGTCCTGTGTACAAGAAAACTAAAAGGCCTGCAAAATCCCAATTTCACTATATAGCTGCCACTATAAGATCATTTTCACAATTCAAGCATGTTTTCCCTATGACACTTTCTTTGAAACCTTTGAGCAAACATGAAAAAAACATTAGAGAAGCTATTATTTTATTTTTAAACTGTCCTGGAATTCAAATGGAATAGTCAGTTGACTAACATAAGTCAGTCATATAACTGGACATATAAGATTTTACAACCTTATATCCTATAGGAAGCCTAACAGCTACACATTTTTTTACTTAAAAAAAGATATAATTTTATTTTCAATGACTTTATAGCTGGAAAAATATATCCCAGACAAAAGCTAATAAATTTTAAAGTAAATTAAAATATAAAACTCTAGTTTCAAATAAAATTTTAAGCAAATGTAAGGTCACACTGACACTCGGAATCTCTGAGACAAAAGAAGGGTAATTGGATGCATACAGGATGAGTAACAGAAACAACGTGCAACCACCTCACCAACACGAAATTCCTCACTTCATTGTTGTCCTACAGATTTCACTTGTACACAGTGTCGGTTAAGAAGAAAAAACTCCTGTATGAACTAAGGGGAGAGGCACAGCATAATGCAAGCTACATCATTCTGAAACAGTGCCACAGAAAAAAATGCAGCATTTTTTCCATCCATTTCCATTTTCTTCGCAACAAATCTGTCGTCTAAGACTGAGATGTTAAGATAGGACTTATCCTTGCTGAAGCCATCTCCTTATAAATGCAGATCCCCACAGGCTTGTAACCCTGATCTCTTCCTTCGAATTGTTCCTGATTGAAGCAGATAATTTTGCTCTCTTTAATCCAGTGGAACAAAAAAAGTGCCTGGCACCTCAGAAAGAATTTAAGGAATACAAATTGTCTCTGTGGGCAAGTGCAGGTAGGGTTCTAGTCTCTCAATGCTTCAAGTATTTCTTGTATTCCTATGGAACCTCTTAGGACAGTAAAACATTGAAGAAGAGGGCAGATGTATGGTTCTGGGACCTTAACCACAAACTATGCAAGTTTTAAGGAAGAAGGTTCAGGTTTACAGAACACTGCACTTCAACTACAACTTGAGGCTATTGTGATTGACTGAATGTTCATATCTCAAAATTCATATGTTAAAGCTCTAACTCCCAGCATGATGGCACTGGGAGATGCCATCTTTCTATGAAGACACATGAGTTTGTTTTACGTCCCCACACTTGTGTGTGCATATCCAAAAAAGAGGTCACGTGAACACAGAGCAAGATAGTGGCTGCCCACTAGCTAAGAGTCTCAGACAGAAATTGACTTTCAATAGCTTGCTCTTGGATTTCTCAGCCTCTAGACTGTGACAAATAAATTTCTGTTGCAAAACATCTAGTCTATGGTATTGTTTTGGCAGCCCTAATACAGCTTCATCCCCAACTTGGGTTTTATAGTTGTCTAGCCTATATATCAACCTATGAAAGCAGAGTCAGAAATATCCACAGTGAATACATAATGTTATCCCAATTTAGCTATTAAATACACACAACTTTTAAAACTAATACTACATTTAAAACTAATAAAGACTTCTATTTTCTATCATAATATGAAGTATAGGGGACAGATTTATCTCATCTGCAGAAACAACTAAAAAATGACAACAAAAGAAGCAACAGTTTATTACTAATGGACCCACAGTACAAGAAATGGTAAAGCATATCACCAGGCAGAAGGAAAAAGATATCAGCTAGAAATACAAGAATACAGAGAAGAATAAAGTATATCCAGAATATACTTTCTACATAATAAGCATTTAAGTACTGTTTTCTAAATACTCAAAAATATTAATTTAATTATTTGTAAAGATAACTAATTGAATATACAATAATAATAATGTATTAAAGAATTTTTAGCATATGTAAAAGTAAAAAGTAGGTCAAAAATAGCACAAAGGCTGTACAAACAGATACAAGGGTATTACATTACACATGAAGAGCTGTAACACAGACATATTTTAGTAAGTTAAAATATGTAAAAAGTTTTAAAAGTCATTAAAAACAAAGAATTATAACTACTAAGGCAAAAAATGAGACAAACTAGAATCATAAATAGTATCTCAATAGAAAAAAGGCAGAAAAAGAAGTAAAAAAGATCAAACAACAGATGGGGCATGTAAAATAGATAAGTGCACCTGATAACACATTAAAAGTAAGTGGTGTAAAATACTCAATTAAAAGGCAGAGATTGTCAGACTAGAAGAAAAAAATCAAGACCCAATGACATCCTTATTACAAGAAAATCATTTCAAGCCAGGCAAGGTGTGCACACCTGTAACCCCAGCACCCTGGGAGGCTGAGAGCAAGAGAATTCCAAATTTAACCCCAGTCTGGCCACCTCAAAAAGGTAGCAAATTCAAATTTAAAAAGGGATAAGAATGAGGTACAGTGCAAATTCCCTGAGCTCAATCCTCAAATACTGCACGTACGCGTGCATACACACACACGCACACACACACACACACACACATACACACCATGTAATCACTTTAAACACAGCAATGAAAAAATATACACTGCATCAAGACAAAAGCCTAGTGTAATAATGCTTCCTTTAAACACATACCTTGTGTCTTTAGTATCTTGTGTGTCAAACTCTGCCAAAGAATTTTCATGTTAGTTAAAAATAGTATAAGAAATGTCTATTTGAAGTTTATTTTTTACATATTATACAGAATCATCAATGATATAATTCATTATTACGAATTTCACTTAGTAGGATCATATAATATATTCTTCACAGAATTTAGTGCCAAGAAAAATGTCTGCATACCATGCAAATGCATGGGTTTTTCTTAATCAGATTAAGTATTGTATGAGCCAGTTTTCCCTTTATATCTCAGCTAACCAAAAGCTCAAAGCTTAATGTAGTTCCAAACTGTAAAATTAAGTCCATCCCAGGCACTTAGCAGGATTCTCACTCCTTTCTTCTAATTGATTTTTGACCTTTCCTAAAATTCTTGTACTGCAATATTTGAAGCTACTTTAAATTCCTTTGTCTTAAAGAGGTATGCTTTATAACAGAAAGAACACTATGAATCAGGCATGAGTATTTGCTTTACCACCTACAAGATGTGTGAGCTAAATCACCGAAGTTGAGTAACTGCTTTGAAGTTCCATTTTGCACCATAAATTGAGAATAATGCAGTTACTCTGCCTCCCTCTCAAGAATGGTGATAAAATGTGAAAGTTTGCAGATTTCACACATAAAAGAGCAATTTAATATTAAATGAAGTTAAAGAATTATCAAAATCAATGTGGCTATATTTTTATTCGCAGCCTAATCGTACAGTCATTTCCAAATTACCTATTCTTTCATCTGTTATCAACACTAAATCAATTAAAAGCTAGATGGACCAATACAGATTCCTAATGGTCTAAAGAGAAACAATCAAATGTCAAATCAAAGTCAGGTTTTAGAACTCTGAAAGCAGAAACCTGAACAAGGAAAACACTGGCACTCTCTGTGAGAACTGATAAAAGAAGACATAACCCAAACCAGGTCTGGAGCCTCAGACATGTTAAAGATGGGCCCCCAAAGGCTTGTGAATTCAGGTGTGCACTTGTTACTCCTTTGATTGTCAATTAACATTTCGCATAAGAGGAAAAAATGAGAACAAGGGTACAAGGACAGAAATTGCTCTGATATTTTATCAAATGCAGAGTTGCCCTTGAGCAAATCTACTCCAGTACAAGACATAATGCTCAAAGCAACGAGGATTTTCTCTCTGGCCTCAGGCAGAGCCTTAGTTGTGAGGTTCACCTGTATTTTAGCATTCCAAATAGCCAAAGATAACTGCAGCCTGCTTTTTATGGGAGTGAAATAACTGTAGTCTTTCTATTGAATATGTACAGCAGAGAGTAAAGTAAGAAATAAGAATTCAGATGGCACAAAAGTAGCTCATCCAGAATATGGTCAACCAAGAAAAAAAGGGAAAAGGGAAAAGACCGTATGTATATAGGCATATAGTATGCATATATATATACATATACACACACACACATACACACAAGACAAGATAATTATACTACTAATCTCTGTAAATTCATCAAAAAGAACAGTCTGTGCTCAACAGTTTGATCATTTTTTATGCCTAAATCTTATAACCTGAATAACAATATGCAATATACTAAACTAGTGTTAATTCCCTACTATATATTTAAAATTCTGTATCATTTCAATCTTTTGTTTTTAAAATTAAAAAAAAAAAAACCAGGGGCTGAGGATTTAGCTCAGTGGCATAAGTGCCTGCCTGTCAAGCAAGAGGTCATGAGTTTGATCCCCGGTACCTCCCCCAAAAAGCAGTAAAATTTAAAGAAAAGAAAAGAAAAGTGAGATTATTGAAAGGAAATGAGAGATACAGTTTAAAAAGCTATAACATAAAAGAGTTTAGTGATTCTCATCCTTTAGTGATCCTCAGAGTCACCTGTGAAAATTGTTAAAAATTTAGATGCCAAGCTTTAACTTCCAGAAATAATATCAGTGTGTGTTTGATGTATCTCAGTTTGAGAATCTCCAGTGCTGGTATCAGTTTTTGATAAGAATGAATAAAAATACGAACATGCAATTTTAATTAAAGAACCACGTAGTCCTGAATTGTACCTGGAAGAGTTAAGACGAGCTACTATGCATTTTACCTTTAAGACAATAATACAATGCATTTCTGAGCTCTGAATACTGAAAGGATTTAAAAAAAATGACCCACTCATAGTAATAAGCATCTGCTGTGACCAAAGTATTGTTTCTGAATAGCATTTTCCTCTAAAAGGAAAGAGGTCCTAGAAGAAACAGCTGGTTCTAGATCTGAGGCAAAAATAACACTATGCAACAACTTAGGAGCCTGGAAAATCAGAAAATAAGGATGTAAACAAAAATTCTAGAGGCCTATTAAGAGGTCTCAGGAACAAACATGAAGAAAACTGACCAAAAAAACATTGGAGCATAATAGAAATAATAATTGCGATAGATTAAAACACAAGTATGTTTAAAACTCCAAGTTCAAAATATAGTGGTTCTCTGTATTGATAGTTTCAACCAAACACGAGTTGAAAATATGTAGGGAAAAACTGCATCTCTACTGAACATATACAGACTTCACAAATTATAGTACCTAAACAACACAGAATACTATGTACATAGCATTTACATTAGGTAATGTAGAGATGATTTTAAAAGTCTGGGAAAGATAAATATTAAAAACTATGGGAAAGGGCTGAGGAAATAGCTCAGCAGTACAAGTGTCTGCCTGGCAAGCACAAGGTCATCAATTTGATTCCCAGTACCAAAAAAAAAAAAAAATTAAAAAGTATGGGAGGATACGTGTAGGTATCCTTATCATGGAGCATCATGGATTTGGGAATCTACAGAAGGTGCCAGAACAATCCCCTGTGATATTAAGGGGATAAACATGTAAAACTAAAGGAAAACAAAACTCTATGCTTGCTTTGAAGGGTTCCACAGAACCAACTCAAAAATTTAATGGTAAAGAATCACTAATTTTGCTTTCTGTATAAGTCAAATTATAAGGGCAAGTTTCAGCTTATGACAAAAGAATAAGAATATTGTCATTTTACAGCCCATATTGAAATAATGAATCAAAGCAGATTTTCAAATGGTTAACACCACACAAATGCAAAAAGACACAATGTCATACGCCTACCTTCTAAGTATTTGTGCCCTTCACACACCTCCTTCTCCAAAAGGAAAAAAAAAATTAAAGCTGAATCTTATGTACTATGTTTCTAATTAGATTTGTGGGAAATCAAGAGATAAAGAAATATGCCAAACAACTTCATGCGGATGCAATAAACAAAATCAGATTGTGGCAAACTCTGTGGGACAGAGTCTGATTTCATGAACAAATAAACTGCAAGTAAAAAAGGACTGAAGGAGAAGCCAGCTATAGGTTAAAAGAAACCTGACTACCAGTAGTTGTAATTCATGGGTCTCATTTGGCTCTTGGTTCAAACAAACAAAAATACTTTTCAAAATAACAAAACAACTGTAGAAAATGTGGACATTGGCTGGATATTGTTAGTTCTAAAGGTATTAGTATGTATTTAGGTATAAATACAACATACTTGTGACTTTTTAAAGTCTCTGTCTTTACAAAGGAGATAATTTCTTTAAAATGCCCCATGGGAGGGCAGCTGGATGAGATTATAGATGAAATGACAGTGGCCATGAGTTAATAATGGTTGAAGTTGGGTGATGGGAACATGAGAGTTCAATATACTAATTCGCCTGCCACCGTATGTTTGACATTTTCCTTAATAAGAAGTTGTAAAATGTCAAAAGCAAAAACATAAAGAAAAACTACAAAATTAAAGCATTAAAGTACAAATCTAGGTTATATTTGAGACAGAAGAAAAGAGTAGTACTTATAAGAGGCCATGAGGGAGACTTGTGGGGTGCTGGTAAAGTTCTATTTCTTGATCAGAATAACTTTCAGGTGTATTGCTGATAATTTTTGTTTGTTTTTTTTGTTTTGGTAACAGGGATCGAACTCACGACCTCGAGTTTGCCAAGCAGGCACTTATGCCGCTGAGCTAAACCCCCAACCCCTGCTGATAATTTATTGAGCTGTCCATTTGTATTTTGTATACTTTCTGATGTTATACAGCAGCTAAAAAATGCTTAAGGGAACATTCAGAAACTACACTATTTAGCAAGATAAGCATAAAGAATGCATTTAATAGAATGAAGTATACTTTGTAATGTGTTGTAATACCACATAAATTCACGAATTTTGAGTAAACAAAACAATAATATGTTATAAAAGTTGTGATCTTCAATTTAAAGGGAACTAATCACAAACACAGACCCACAACATAATCAGGAAACATTAAATGTGGGAAGTATAATAGTAATAGTAGTAGTAGTAATAATAGTAGTAGTAAATATAAAGTACCTAACATAGTTGGGTTAAAAGATGGTTATAAATTCTTTTAATTAAGCTCTCAAATGAAATTCAAATACTCAGCAATCACTTAGAATATGAAATTCAAACTTGCCATTATACTAGCTAGTATATTTTATATGCTGATATATTGAACACAAAGATTAAATGATTATCTTTAATAATTTAATACAAAAAAGAAAAATAGCAAATAAATGTGCAAAGTATTTTGAAAAAATCAAAGTGGGTTGAGAGGTCACGTTGCTCAGTGGTTATAAGCAAGATTTCTGGTGTGAGTCAGTCTTAAATTCAAATCCCTGCTCATATACAAACTGTGAAAGAGTATTCAAGAATGTAATCTTCCTGCATCTTAGTTTTTATATTTGTATATGGGGCTATAGTACCATCAACTCCGAATACTGTAAAAATTAAATATTCTTAATTGAGCTCTTAGCTCAATGGGCAGTATATAATACCTGTTCATTTCATGTTAATTACTCCATATTTATTACTGTTATAAAAGGTCTCACTAGGCAATATCCTCCTTGGTAGCATTTCAAATATTCCTCTAGAAAAAACATGAAGATCACAAAATAAGAAGATACTGCCGCATGGATTATGGCAGGGGTGGGGGCAGGAGGAGAGAGGTGAGAGGAGAAGGAAGAGAGAGGGAGGAAGGAGAGACACGGCATAGCAAAAAGTAGATGGCTAAGAATTAAAAAGTAAGGTACGAGAAAAGCTAAAATCCAAACATTATCTCTGTGATAGTTTCAAGTAAAAACAATAAAACTGTTTCTAAAACTGTAAGTTTACAAGCCGAGACAAAGTCAGAAAAAATTATTCAACAGTCACAAGCCACTGGTCGACAGAATCAGGTCATGTGGCACAAAAGCCCATGGGAAACCCAAGAGCCAGGAAAGTACCTCAGATCTTGTCTGAAGCAAGTACCACTTACCTGAGTACAAAGAAATAGTGTCAGGCACTGGGATCCTGTGGGTTTTTCCTGAAGACACTGGTGGCCTTGGTCTCTCTCACAGCTTCTCAGAGCTTACAGGACTTTTAAGGTACTTAAATATGTGGTATATTTTGACAACAGCATGCTTTATAAGTCATTTGTCATCAGCAAACTTTAGACAAGGTTAATGAAAGTTCTGTCACTTTAATGTCTAGCCGGCTTTAAATTACAAATGTCACGCGCCATGACTAAAGAAAGGGCACTGCAATAATACCATAAACCATCATCTCCGGGGACATACAGGTAATTGCATAGCTCATTAAAAAACTGTTTTAATTATTAATTGACCGTGTCAGAGTTGTCCTTTGAAGTCAATTTTAATTTTTTTTTTCCTTGCAAGCATTATGATTTCAAGCTGACCTACAGAACTTTGTGTACCACCTAAAAAAATGGCAGGCCTGGTGTCAAAGAAAGCTCTATAATACTTGGAACTATTTTCAAGTCATTTGCAAATAATTTGCTTATTGAGGAGAAGGAAAGGGTACAACATTTTTTAAGAAGTCAGAGTCTCATGGTGTGAAATCACTGGACAACAAAAATAAATAAAAACACTCTAGAGCTGAAGGAGTACTCATGTTTTTGTCAAATTTCCTTCTGTGATAATGCAAAATGAGGGCAAACAATGCTTTCAGAAAAGTGTAATATGATCAAAACTCAGCTAAAGCTACAAATCTGTCAGCTAGTTAAATTATTTATTTAATGATTAATTCTAGAAATAAGCTGATTATAATTGCCAAAGCTAAATAATCATCATTCAAAATGGGGAGCAGTAACCATTCACATACTTAAAACTATTACTGATTTCTACTATTCCTGTGAAGAGCTAGCACTCATTTTTTAGAAATACATATAAATAAATCTAGAAAATATCTATGGATAAAAGTACACTCCTACAAAAAGGGCCAATGGCAAGCCTAAATAAGAAAAAGACAAGCATTCATAACATCAGGTGGTAGCATTCTCACTGATTTACTAACAAACTGAATTTTCACTTTAAGAAAAAAATTTTTCTCAAAATTTGGATCTCACGAATTAATCCAATCTTTGATGAACGCCCTTCCAAAAAGACACTGCCAACCTTAAGTTTAAATGATTTATTGTATGGTAAATAATCCAGGTGAGCATGTCTGGGAGTGAGTGTCTAAAACAGGAGACTTCTTACAACACAACCTAAAAATCAACTGAGAAAAGTAGTAGACAGCAGCAAAGCTGACCTTAGACTATCTCCATCAATATAAACCCTGACAGTAAGTTTGTGCGCCAAGTTTTCAGGGCCAACAGCTTACAATACAAACCCAGGATCAATTTATGGACTCCTGTTGTTAATGACCATGCAGGAAGAATGACACAGAAAACAGACAGCATCCTCAGGACTAAAGATCATCTCCCAGAATGTGAAAATGAGTTAAGTCAATTCTGCTGCACTGTCTGCACCTTGAGAATTTAAACAGCAACTACCAAATCATAACAGAAACTACTCTCATTAGAAGTTGAACACCTGATTGTCCTTTGCCATACCAAACAGCTGCTGGCAAATAATAGGAGGACAGGAAAAATTCATCCTATTTGTATTTCTTGCATTATGGAAAACTGAGCAAGTGATTTCATAGCACAAACCACATGAGAAATACAAGAAAATAAAAACAAAAATACACTACAAAATGGGACTCTGTAAAAACATGGGCCAACTTACAATTGCAATTCAACAAATCATCTGCTTTTGGACAGCTCCTGAGCTAAGAATAGCTTTACACTTTTAAAGGGGGGGGGTAAAGAATGATATAACACATGAAAATTCTATGACACTCAATTTTCAATGTCTATAAATAAAGTTTTATTGGAACAGAGCCATACTCATTCGTTTACATATTGTCTACAGCAGCTTTCACACTAAAACAGCAAAATTGAGTAGTTGTGAAAGAGACCATATGGCCCACAAAGCCTAACATACTTATATCTTGCCCCTTACTGAAAAAGTTTACCAATCCTTGCTACAGCAAAACAACACCTAAACTCCTAACCTTTAAGGACACATTAAGTGAGCTAGCTCAATGTCCATTCTTTCAATCAATTCTGATAACTAATAATTTAAAGACATTTCCCAAAGAGATTTTGCAATAAATGATAAATATCTTTAGCTAGAGAGGGCAGCATGAGTTTTCAAATTGACAATGAAGTTCTATCTTTGGTATACATATAAAAGTGCAATACAATTTACAATATTCTAATTAAATTGCAGAATAGCTGCACAGGCCATGTTTCTATTAGTCAGGTCTTATTTGACTTAGCAGAAGTAATGAATGCTGAATCAGGTTAAGGTTGTTAAGCTTATCTGGCTTTGCCAATCTACTGAAATTAGGATAATAAAACTGAAGATATGCAATCCTGAAGACACTGAAAAAGAAAACTTGTTTATCTTCAATTAAAATATCCACAATGCTGAGAATAAACTTATTATTCCTCCTTACATAAAGGTTAGGTTGAAGAAAATAGCATATTAAAAAGAAATTCAGCCCTGCATGAGGACTACGGAGTTACATTTTAGAAGATTAAAAATAGCTTGGTTTTCTTATGATACCAACATTTCACACATTTGTGGAAAAAAAACAACAGGCAAAATACTGAAGCTCAAAATATTCTCTAGCTGACAAAATGCTGCACTAGATTTTTGGCTTCAATAAAGCTAAATTCCCTGCCTCAAGTAGAGAAAGGGTGGTAACTGCGCTTCTTGAAATGAGCAAAATTCTGTGCAGGCATGTTAAATTATACACTTGTTGGAAGCACTGGGGAGCTATGTGGTCACCTGCTCTGATCAACTCTACCTTTTGAGACTAAAAAATGAGATTATGGTTCATTCCCTTTTCCAGATTTTATGAGTTTATTGATATAAAGCATAAACTCCAAACTGAAACTATATTAATCATCTTGGTATGCTATAAAATACAGTATCTTTAATATTTATTTTTTGCACCAATTAATTTTATGAGGGAATAAAAAAATGGCAGCTTCTTCCTCCCCTTGCAGGATAGACTGTGTAACAAAATCAACAGATATAGAACATATCGGTGGGGTGGGAACAAGCTATTTGGAGTGAGCTATGAAGACTCACTGGTTCATGTATTGATTCCCAGGGCTCAGTAGCAACCCAGGTCTGCACTCAAAAAGGAAGACATTTAGTTCCTCTATTTCCCATAATTTGGAAGACATAAAGTGAATCTAGTAAATAAGTCAGAGAGAAAACCAAGAATAACATAATTTGCAGAAAAAGGGAAGTATAAAATGGTCAGTTGCCAGCTGAAGATAAGTTTACACAGAACTGCGTTTACAATGGCTCTGATGTTGAAGCTGAAATAGTCACATTTTTCACATGCCAGTCCTTATTCTCTTAAAAGTGCTACTGTGTGCTATTTTCAAAATATTAAACCATCCATCAGTGTAAGTGATCCCATTACACAATTTTTGGGTGTGCCATCCAGTTGAATGAAAATGAAATACTAATGATTATCTGAAATGGGAACCAAGTGATTGAAGGGGAAATACATTTTCTAAATGTATCCAAACACAGTATTTCAACATGTTTTTATTCCTTATCACCAAAATAAATCAAGTAAGAAAATACCAGTATCCACTTTAACTTTTAAATACTAGGAAATTAGCTCTCTTCTGTTTTTTAGTAACAGTTTAAAAGGGCACAATGAGATTCTATAATTAAAAGTAATCAAACAAAGGTCAGATGATCATATGTGTATGTTGAAAAGGGAACTCAGCCATATGATTTGAAAGTCTGTGTTGCTTTGGAATAAAGTTGGGGAGTTGGATCACATAATCTTCAAGCCTTGTCTCCAAAATATACAATGATTTAGGCTATAAAAAATGAAAAACAATTACAAAGAGACTATCTCTAAAATACACATGACCTTCAGAAATGGTTCGTTTTATATATGCCTTAAAAGGAGAGAAGAACAACACTCATAAACGTGCAAAATGCATTTTCAGAGGAAAATCACCAACTATAGATTGTTTAGCAGTAACTCTCTCCCAGCTGCAGGAATTAACAGAAAGCAGACAGTTACAGAACACACAGGTTAATTAATTACTTGGAATCAGCAACATGTACCAGAGGCAGCGTACACTTTGAAATCAGATGACCTAGGTTTATACCCCAGCTCTAGTTTTTACTGAACTGTTTAACCTTGAGAAGGTCATTTAACCAGCCTGTACCTTGGTTTCTTTATGTTTAAACTGGGACAACTTCCTCACCAGGATGTTACAAGGAATAGAAAAGAGAACTATTCTAAGCTATTTTAAACAGACTTGATGTATCAACTATATAATGAATCTTATTCCTATTCCTCCACAGTTAAAACAAATATTCACCAGATTTGAAAATGTACAACACCATGATAGGTTCTGTTTCACAAGTGTGATACATGAGAGTATTTTCAATAGTATGTAAAGTTCATACATTTCAACAATGTATTTAAATACATTTAAATGTTTTAAAAGAAGATACAACGCAACAAATCTGTTGTTTCATTGCCAACACTGATTTGAATGAGATTGAATAAAAACATAAAACAACTTAACAAGAAATATGACATAAATAATACTGGCAATAATACAATAGGAGGGTGATCATACAAAAAAGAAACACTATGTTCTAGAAAAATAAAATACTAAAGAAAAGTTTCTGCCCTCAAAAACTTATCAGTTAAAGTCTATGTGGATCAAAGTAGGTAAACTGAAGAAATATCCCAAGTAAGAGTTAGGGAATATGTACCGTCATATTCAAGAAGAGTGGTGTTAAGTCCCTCTCTTTTTGGCTTTTTAAACATGTATCACATATAAAAGCTCTTTAAAAATAAATGAGTTTTAACAATCATCATGCTGCGTTGTAACATAAGCTGATTTGGAAATCCCTGTATAGTAGCATGTTAGGGATTTGTATGTTAAATCTCTCTTTGAATTATCCAGAAATCATTATTTTCTCACCTTTATTTTCTCTTTAGCAAACTAAGAAAACAAAGGTTTCTACTGGTTCAACAGTCAGATCACCCAAGCCACTTGAAACAAAACACTGAACAATCTACTTAAAGTGGTAAGATACACAAACACTAAATGGCTTTAGATTTCAGCAAGTATCATCCTTGGAGACTGTTGTGTGACAGGAATAAGCTGAATTTGCATTTGAAAATACAGTAAAGCAACCAATTCTCCCTTTCAAGAGAAATAAGAAGCAAAAGAAGAGGAAAAAGAAAAGGACTTTAAATGTCTTCCAAGGAAAACCAGAGACTACTTAAAACGACTCACAACCAGCACTTACAACACTAAAGGCCTATTAACCATCTCATAATTTAGGCATATAGTAGGGAGCCACAGAGAACAGTCATAGCAAAAGGAAATACATAAAGTGTTAGTAAAAAGGTAAGCAGCAGTGACATTCTCTGAAATACTTCTGATACTTGGAGCTACACAAGGTGAGAGGATACTAATGGCTAATTAGGACCCTGTATTAACAGGCAAGAAGAATAGTGCTTCAAGACCATATCACGAAATCACTTTGCCATATTGACATTCATTCCAACTATCGCTACTGCAATGATTTTCATAGCAGCTCTCTGATTCAGCTCCCTGTGGACCATTGTTAGAGCAATACCCACCTGCATCCATGGCAAGGGGCCACTGGAGAATGGCGGTGGCAGAATCAAGAAACGATCTTTCCTCTCCACAACTTGCTTAGGAAACACAGGGCTATGATCCAATAGTTTCTAATAGAATTTCTCAAACAGAAATTTTTTAAATGAAAAAGAAGAAGAAAAAAAAAAGAAACATGTTTCCTTTAAAAGCAATACTTGGGCCCCTAGGAGCTAATATTTTATCCTGGTTTTTTTGTTTTTTTTTTAATCAATGATTCTTAGTTACCTTTCAGGCCCAGAACTAACAGCAAGGGACTAAAACAAATAGTCTGAAAGCTTAGAAAGATTCCCCAAGAGCTCCTAATGTGTGTGTGTGTGTGTGTGTGTGTGTGTGTGTGTGTGTGATATGTATATATATATATATACACATGATATATCGTGTATATATATATATATATTATGACTAAAACGAAAAAGGAACCGATCTTCATCTGTGTAGAGAAATACAAATCTCAGGGTCATCGCCACTAAATCAGCAGACCAGTGAGACGAGCATTGCCATCGATATGGCTATTCTACCTTGACTTTTGAATGTCAAAAATAATATGGACAGAATTGACTAAGCAGTCTCTGAGGTACTGCCTTTAAAATTTTTAACTTTATGGCCATTAAATATTGAACAGATAATTGGATTTATCCCCTTCAGTGCTTTATGCATGTACCAAGTACCTACCTTCTCCTATTTTATTCAAATTAATGGTGCTCCTTTAAAGTGCCTACCCTGAGTGCACCCTATAGCCAACTCATTATAGGATGCTTCACCTTCTGCTTACCAACTCTTCTCTATTTGCTGTGAGAGTGCAAAATCACACTCAAACCCCACACTGACGGTTAAGGGCAAATCCATGGAGAGTCACCCTTACACCTAGAATTTTGCCTTCCTAAACTCAAGTACACCCTGTACTTTGGCAGTTGATTAGCTGTTACTGCAGAAAACCACAACAGAGAATTAATTCATTTATCCGGTTTCTAATTAAAATATTTAGAAATGCTTCTTTACAACTGGGTAGCTCACTGCTACATTTTAAAATCAAGTCTGGAGAAAACAGGGATGTTAGGATCTCTCCAGGGGATTAGTCAAATGAAACCCTGGACTGTGTGTTGGACAAGGAAAAAAATACTCCCAAGGAAAAGCTGTGCAATTCACACTGGTGATAAGGTATTTCTATCAAGTATGACTAACGCCTACAAATGCACAATCTGAAAATAACTCGGGAGGAGGTGTTAGAGGAAAGGGATTAATGGAAAGAATGTTTTCATTTTAAACAATATAAATCCACAATCAGCATTCCATTGGCCCATGACCTACCCTTGCCCAATTCTTGTTCAAGTCATTTGCTAGAGCAATTGAAACCTTCTTTGAAAGTCTTTGGATTCATTTCATGTTTTGGGGACAATGCAGCTTAAAGACATTTACCATCAATCTTTCTTAGCATTCCTAATCTAAACAGAAGACCCAAACCCAAGACCGTGCTTTTGATGGATAGCTCACCTCCCTATACAGTAGAGCTTAAAGAGGTCCTATTATTGTTTTCAGAACACTTACAGAAAACTCACATTCAGATTCATTTTAGTTTGTACCACTCAGGCTCGACAGCATGCCTTTATTTTTCAAACCTGTTTTTAAAAAACAGACTGATTTTCAATTAAATAATTTTAAAAAACAAGATTTAAACAACTAACACATTTATGTATGGGGGGGAAAAAGCCTCAACATGTTAAAAATATCAAATTGTGCAAAGAGGATTAACTGCCCCTAAATAAAATACTAAAGATGTTTCAAAGCTTCTACTATGTTTGAGCCTTTTAATACAGGCCACCATCTGTTAATTTCTCCTATAGCTGAAACAAGACAGCTAGTCAATGTCATTAAGAGACATACTTTTCAAAGGATCAAAGCTTGATGATAGCTCCTAGAGACTAATTCCATAGTGCCTTTGGGCATGCAACTACTTTTATTTCTGCTTCTGCACTGTTATTTTTTTATATGGGAACAAGATAAAACACAATATACAGATGTCAAGAATACATGGGTTACTTCTAACAAGATTACCTGCTGAAACGAAAGGAGTAATTGTGAAATTTGTCGCTATCCTTAATTCTACAAATCAGGATCTCCCTGGAACACCATTTCACTGTAAACTGTGTAGCAGTTCATTAAGTCACTAAGGATTAATTGTTGTGAGCTTATCATTCCACAAACCCCAACTGTAATTTTGAATGAGAAGCAGGCGTAAAAGTATCACACAGGCAAAGTTCACAAATGCCAAATATTAACAAAGAAAGCCTATAAGTCTCACCATGACCCAAAGTGGGCGAACAGTTATATCACGTGAAGAGCTGGAGTATATGTCAGCCTTTTGTGTTGAATATATTTTAGCTTAACTGATATAAAGACATAATCAAGAGTTTAATTCTTGAAAAGTGCACGTACTTCATATATTCAGGATTCAAAGATGTTTTCAAAGTTAAACTACAGGAGTGAAAACTAATGAAATTCATCACTGATAAGCTTAGAGACAAAAGATGAAAACAAGTAGCTGATAAGCACAGCATCAGGGACAAATTACCGACAAATACAGTGTGTCATGAAGTACCTGGTCCTTGCTTCATCTGGAAACCAAACACAAACATCTTATTTTCTACTACACAAAAAGTTGAGTCTGGCTGCAAGGATACCTTTAAATTTCTAAAAATGTATTTTTGTGTTTTAAAAAATGTAGACCCCTGAGAGGTGGGTGTGGCTCAGCGGTAAAGCACTTTCTTAGTGTGGGGGAGGCTCTGGGTTCTGTCCCCAGCAGCATAAGTAAACAAACAAGCAAACAAATCTAGAAGATAAAGGACAGAATAAGGTGGTAATTTTCAACTTTAAGGGAATTACATTTTCTTAAGAAATTACCAATGACCAACTTCAGCAGTGATATAAGTCTTAGTTAAACCTTTATTTTAAAAAGCATAATCTGCCTCTGTATAGTGTACACTTTGCACTTGGGAGGACTGTGTGTTCAAGGCCGACATGCATTACATGACAAGACCCTGTCTGGAAGGAAGGAAGGAAGGAAGGAAGGAAGGAAGGAAGGAAGGAAGGAAGGAAGGGAGGGAGGGAGGGAGGGAGGGAGGGAGGAAGGAAGGAAGGAAGGAAGGAAGGAAGGAAGGAAGGAAGGAAGGAAGGAAGGAAGGAAGGAAGGAAGGAAGGAAGGAAAGAAGGAAGGAAGGAAGGAAGGAAGGAAGGAAGGAAAATAGGAAAGGGAGGAAGGGGAAGAAGGGAAGGAGGAGGGGAAAAAAAGAAACAGATCCAAATGTTATTCAAATAAATAACCATTGTGAAGGGAAGAGAGACAAAGAGTAATACAAATTATTATTTCAGAATTTTACTATACATTCTTTTCAAAGGAGGAAGAAAAACAGATAAGCCTTGCTTTCTGTAGCGGTACAGGTGAAGTAATTCTAAATCTATTTTTAGATGTATTATAAGAATAAGTAAACAAGCAAATTCATTAGGAACCAGGGCTTTCACTATGAAAGAAAAAAACAATATACAATGAAGGTAAGAATCCTCTACATGAAATGGTCTAGAATTGGAAGGACCAGTGTGAACTGCAATTTTGAACATATGTACACACGTGTATACAGAAATTATCCTGTCTCCTAAAAAGTCTAAAGGTGAATCCACTGTTAGTAGTGCACCTAGCACCTCGATATTAGTTTCTGATGCCATTATCTTTCAAAAGTAACCAGAATTCTTCAGAGAAATTTTGGATTAAAAATTATAGCAGAGAAGGTATAAGATAAGCCTAGATTTCAGAGAAAACTTATCCTCAAAAAATGGTGACAACACGTCAAAAGAATATAGATATAATGTGAAATTCAGGGCCTACTGATAAAATCTAGGAAATGTGAATACCAAAATAATTAGAAAAAAATAATACACCATCAAGGGGAGTCTATGAGTTAATAAGATAGACAGGGACATATGGAGGTAAGCAAGGAGATCATGCCAGAAATGGTAGATGGATTCTGAACCAAGGCAACGCCACTACTGAGTGATGACCGTTGATGGAATATTGCAGCTAGGAAATTGTCATAGACAAAAGGCTGATTCAAGCAAAAAATCATCAATAAGTCTAAGGAAAACTTTAAAAACAGGAATAAGACATTTGAATGACCTTACAATACTTCCTCGCAGATTGCTTTTTAAAATTTATTTATTTATTTATGGATACTGGGAGTCAAATTCATGAGCTCATACTTGCCAGGCAGGCACTGTGCCACTCAGCTCTATCCCCAGCCCTCTGGTCTTGAACGTTTTGATTCTCCTGCCTCAGCCTTCCAGTGTGCTGGCAACACATGTATATACTACCACAGCAAGCTCTATTACCTTTTAAAGACTCAGAATTAACAATGAAGCGTGGTATGTGGTTCTGCCTACAGTTTCGTATTGCAGGGAAAGGATATTATTAGATTGAGTGACCAACTGATATATGGAGAGAAGATTAGATAAATGTTAAATTTTGTGTGTGAAGCTACAGTACCACTTACATTTTTCTTTAAAAAATCTTATTCTCTGAAAGTACAGTTGGAAGTATTTAGAGGCAAAGGAGCATGATATATGCAACTTATTCTCCAATGATCCAGGAAAACAGAGAAAGAGAAAAAGAGGGAATGAGAGTCCACGCCAAGACAAAACAATGGGGCGAAATGTAAAGTAAGCAGAGAATCGCTATAAAGGGAATTACTAATGTCCCATGCATTATTGCTGCTACTTTTCACTAAGCTTAAAACAGTTTCAAGTAAAAAATTTTCTTAAAAAACACAGTGCCTTCTCCCACATAGGCCAAGTGAATTTAAAATAACAACATTCCTGATCTGGAAATATCATCTAAATATGGCAAAAATATTATGCATGCAGATACTTGTCACAGAATTATTTATACAGGCAAAAAATATAGAAATACCATTTTTTTAAATAAGGGAAAGATTAATTATACTGCACAAATTCAAAATAACACTAAGCAGTTTTGTAATGTGTTTACAAAAGTTTACAGCAAGGGCATACACAAGATATAATAAGCAAAAACAGAATTGAATATGATATATGCAGTATGATCACAAGTAAAGAAGACAGATAAAAAGATGGAAAATCTGTAAAATGGGTAGAAGGAAATTTAAGAAAATGTCAATGCCCACTAGTTATCTCTCAAAAGATGGCTTATTAAAGACTTCTCTTTTTTCTTTCTGTATATTCTATATATATAAAGTTCATACATAATATTAAGACTAAAAACTAATACTTATTCTTGAAATAATACAATAGGAACAAGCTTTATTCACTTAAAATTTCTTCACAAACTGTTATATAAGTAATGATGCTGTGAATGTCTAGCTATCCAAATCTAACCTACTTTTAGTCCCAAAGATGGGAAATGAAATAGAGAAGTCACATTCAGAGACAGATTTCAGTGAAACTTATTTCAAGGTGCGAATCCACAACATTCACGAGCCACTAACACCTCCTTTCTCCTTATTCTGAGGCATCAGAGGATGGTAGGGCTACTTTATGCCTCCCCTGTCCACCTGTGCCCATCTGACAGCGGCTTCACTGGCCCTGAGCTGAACCTTGTTGAGATGGACAGGGTATTCCCTGCTCAGGAGCTCAGGGCAAACACTCAGGCTGCACTTCTCCAACTCCGCGCCCTCAGTAACGCTGGCTTTCTACAGGAGAGACTGGACAAGCCCCGTTACACTGGGGAAAGTCCAGAGAACCTGCGTCCATATATCATGACAGTCACTGAGACAGAGCAGAGAGAGACGGGAAGGAGCAGAGAAGGGAGAGAGAGGAGGGAAGAGAGGAGTGACAGAAAAAAGGGCGGGACTGGGAGAAAAGCAAAGGAGAAGGAAGGGAAAGAATACCTGCAGTTTAAAAACCAGTCAAAAAGGATCAGATGTAAGTGTCTAGTTAATTGAAAGGCAGAAGGAAAACTAAAACCACTCCGCCATGCCTTTTCTAATAGACTCCCACAGTCACCGCCAAAAGTTCCGGCTGTTTTTTTTTTTTTTTTTAAGAGGCATTAAGAGAACTGTGTGTGACAAAAGGGGAAGTTTCTAAATTAAATAATTATTAAAGATCCTTTCCTGTGTAAGATACACACATTTGTAACCATTTAATTATATTTATTTCTTAATATACTCTGGTTTGAGTAATCTTGAACTTCAACTGAATCTCATAAACTCAGCCAATGAAATAATTAAAATTCTTTTGCCAACTTGATTTGGATGAAAAAGTCAAATACTTCATTTAAAATTTATGTGAGGCACATACATAAGAATATACTAATTTCTCATTCAGAATTCAAATTGAATCCATTTAATGATTGCCGATAGCAAAGCAACAGGAATGCACAGAATAGTCATACAATTGACAATTACCCAAAGTTCCTGTCATGTTTTATGAATCAATGATTGTCTCCAAACTTGTGAAAGAAATCAACGCGCAATAGTGTCTAGAGTCTTATAACCTGTCTGCACTAAAGTATAAAAAATGAGTACAATTAGACATACAATTTAAAATATTCATCAATTTGAATGAATAAAAACAAAGGAGCTTCTCTATGATCCCACATTCTTTTCAAGGCAACACAACTCACAGAATCATCTAGTTTAGCAGCGCTGCTTCTGCACATTCTACTTTTTATCAGTGAATGGTTACAATGGTCTTTCAGACTTGAGTGATGAATGATAAAATAACATAGTTCCATTTTAAAATGTGAATGGCCTTGAACACAGCGCCAAAAACCAACTGCAATGGCTACACCAGAGAATAAACGACACCAGACAACATCATCAAATTCTAAAATGAAACAAGAAAAACAAGTAGAAACAAAGAGAAGAGGAAAAGGCAAAAGAAAAGGAACAAAACTTTCTCTTGTTTTCCCTGCAAATAAAACATAACATTAGGATTTGATGTGGGATAGATTAAATTATTTCTCACCAGGTGGTAGATTAAATTACATCTCACTCCAGTTTTACCTCTTGCCTGTCCACCTTAACGCGTGTGTGTATATATATATATACACATACACACACACACACACATACACACACACACAACACACACACAACAACTTTCTCTTACAACTTTGCACATTCTGACACACAGAGGCCACAAAGTCAGTACTGCTGCTACAGCCGGGGGAGCCAGATTAAAAGGCAGAGAGAGATCCATCTGATGCATTCAGACAGGAAGCCCTACTTTCAAATCCCTCAGGCAAGGGTCCCAGAGGGTTCTGCACCAAGGTAATTCATGGTGGCTATCCTGCAAAAAGAGATAACACCAGTTTATAATCTGATTTATTAAAATAAAAACAATATACTAAGCTCACAGTGACAATATCACTAGGAGAGCACATATGTCAATACTAGAAAAATAAATGTATTCAAATGACATATTCTCCTTATGGCTAATCCTGGCCATTAATTTACAAATGTAGTTCCTTTCCTAGTGCCCCCAATCTCTCTAACCTTGCTTTATTGTCTTCATAACTGTTACAACCCTGAAAACACTATTTAACTTACTCATTTATTTCGCTAATTGCTTTATTTCTTACTCCCTCCCACTCATATAAATTCTATAGAAAGTGGGATATCTGTTTAATTCACCAACATACCTCAGTGTCATATAACATTCAATAAGTGTCTGTTAAATGAACGCATCGCTCATTAAGCTAATTGATTTTTTTTAAAACTCTTCTTAGAAAAGGCAAAAATGAGGAGATGATGTTTTTAAAGTCGTAAGAGGGTAGATAAAGGGCTATTTTCACTCTGAAAAGTCTATTTACATTGATTAGACATCACACACATACATTCTAAAACTGATTGAGAAATGGGTAAACAGCCTAAACAACTGCCAAAAATAAGAGCAAATATTAATAAATCTTTGGAAGAAAATAACCTCACCAATAGCAAATAAGCACAAATTATTTAAAACAATTATACTTTTCCTTTGCAGAAGTATCCAAGACTTTAAAAATGAATACTCCCAAACACAGCGACAGTGCAGTAAGATAGCTGTCCCTAACTAGAAGTGAAGCTAAAATAACTATTTATTGTAGAGAGTAATTTAAAGTGAAAAAAAAAAAGTTATCTCTGACTGAGGTATTTCAGATGTAAATTCTTATTATAAAAAAATACTTTGAAATATAGACAAAGTTCAAATATAAAGATTTCACCCAAGCATTATTTACAATAAAGAAATTCTGGAAATAATGTAGAGGATTAAAAATAGAGAAGCGGTTCAGTAAATTATGTTACAATGGAAAATCGATTCTTACATAACCTTTAGATATACGCTCCAAAATTTTTTACATGAACAATGGTAAGTAATACAATAATTTTAAAAAATCAAATAAAATTTAATCTGAAACTTGCATGGGAAATAGAATATCAAGAGTTTATAGGATTATAGGTAAATTTTATTCTCTAAACTATACTTTCAGGGTACTTCTTGTATTAAAATAAACATGCTTTTGTTTTGTTTTGTTTTGTTTTGTTTTTGTTTTTTGAGAGAGGGTCTCACTATTGTAGTTCAGGGTCTCATTGAGCCCATGGCAATCTTTCTGCTACCACCACACTCAGCTCAAACATATTCTGTTTTTATAATCAGAAATAAAGACTTCACCAAAGAATTGGGATAAAGTACACTTCAATGATTGTCATTATTAGTAAGGGGAGGAATAAAGTTTAGAAAGTCTAATTTTTAAAAAACGGTGAGGTTAACAGCATTTAGAACAACAAAAGGATAGTGATAGCATTTTTAAGAAATAGAACACCTTTATACATCTCTAAATAAAAAATAACCAAAAATATGCCCAAAACATAAGTCATCAAATAATCTTATACAGCTCTTCCTATGCCAAATTGCATTATTATGATTTTTCTTTTAAAATCCAATAACGAATTTGACAGGGAATCTGTAGACATAGGTAGGAAAGAGAAAAGGAAAAAAAAAAAGGCAAAGCATTCATGCATTAATAATATCCTCACCTTGAATATAAACTAAAATTACTGATAATAAATGGAATTTTCATTAAATCAACCAAATACAGAGTCGCTGACCACAGTGATAAACCATCCCATAAGAAAAGGCTGAATCTATTTTAAAAATCTTCACCAATACTCAGAAGAAAAAACTATCCAAGATCTTAGGGGAGCCCTATTCTACACAGGTAGATTACTTTAAACAAATTCAAACATTTAAAACAAAGATGAAGAAGGTTGGACTCACAAATCTAGCGACTTAATTCTGCCTACATTCTTTGGAGACCTACAAAGCTGTACCAACAGAGATATGAGCATTCTTTGCAGTCATTTGACAGTACTGCTTCATGAAATTACATCAGATCTTTGTATCTAAATCAAATTTTCAGGGCTATCCACAGTGCAGTAAAAGAGAATGTGAAGGGAAAGTAAGAAAATTCAAGCAAACCCGTTACTTTTCTTTTAAACTCAAATGTATTTCTTAAGGCTGAACATCAGAAGCAAGACGCTGGGACACCAACACCTTCCTTTATAACCTTCGCTTTGTATCTAGTTCCAGAGGGAAAATCACGTTTACAAGAACCACGAGACATGTGAAAAGCAATATCCAAGACAAATGAAAAAATGCCGGGTTAAGTTTTAGTCAGAACTTCATTGTAAAGGTACCACAGTTTATGAGATAAAGAAATCCAGTTTTCCTCATCTCCTCTAGCATGACATACTAGAAAAAAGAAAACATGATTAAACTGTTCTTTTAATGTCATCTCATCATTTTTAAAGAGCTTGAGGAAAGCAGTTGCATGCAGGCTGAGCACACCACAGAGATGATGTGTGGAAGCCCATGTCAAAAACTAGAGTTCACTTTCCAGGGCTAATCAAGTCTAAAACAGAACTCCATCATTTTCCCTACTGGGTGGGGAAGTTTTCTTAGACTTAATTAGTTTTTCTGAAATTTTACAGCTTCTTTTAAAAAAGACAAAGAAAGTCCAAGAAAACACCAGGGATAACACATGTTCACCCCCTGTTCATTCCAGAAGAGAAAAAGTAGCAGGTCAGAACATTTTGGATACGGTATTTTTTTTTTTTATCGGTACTGGGAATCGAACTTACGACCACATGCTTCCAAGGCAGGCGCTTATGCCGCTGAGCTAAATCCCCAGCCCCAGATACAGTATCTTCACAGTGTATATTTATGAGAGGAAATGAGATGGTTGCAAGAAGCTCTGACATAAAGCAGGAGGTTCATAGCTGACTTATAAAAGTCACTTATATATCTGTGAGCTTTAGAGTTGCCCTTGATATTTCAATTTTCAGTAATTATTACTGCATAAAAAGCAATGGCTTTCCAAACTGGTTTGTATATTAGAATCATCTAGAGATCTTTAAAAAAAAAAAAAAAGCCCAAAGTCCAGGCCAACCCCAATCTTTGGGCTTATCCACAGAGTTTGGGAGCCACTAACAAAAAATAAAAATCAAATTCTTCCACCTGCTTCAAGATTTACAATAGATGTCAGCTTAAAGAAGTAGAAGAAAGAAGCAGGGTGGGAGGAGATAATCACTGAAGAAATACACTTATCTCTGCTTTTTTAATTAACATCATTTATATACTCAGTGCTGCTTCTGAAGCAGACCCCAAAAAACCTGAAAAAAGTGCTAAAATGGTACGCGGCATCTCACGCCAACATGAGCTTCTACCTTTGAAGAAGGGTGCTGATTTGGATGAGAGAACACAGGGAGACACACTCTTAATACAAATGCGAAATGAGGTTATGCAGATTCCGAAGTGACTACCATTTTCCAATTGACAGCAATCAGAAAGAGATGTTGGAAGAAAGAATGGGAACTTGCTCAGCCTTGCCCACCTTTGTGTTTATTCTAGTAAGAAAAAGCACATTAAATCCTCTATAAAGTTCAAAGACAGGAGAGAAAAATTTCGTGATCTTTGTAATTCCAATGTAAGAGACTTGTTACAGCTAATTTTCTTAATGTACATATTACTTAAAAATAGCCCACAAAATGTTACTTATTGCATAGCACTTTATTCTCCTTCAACTTCTTCCTGTACCATGTATGAAAAAAAGAAAATAGCATGAAATGTATGCATTCTACTTGTACTAATGGATTATGACTTTGAAAGAGTTCATCACACACACATTGCCACCACCTATGTACCTGAAATCTGCAGACATCTTTTATCCCTAGGAAAAAGTCTAGATTTTTACGTCACTCAAATGGAAGAATGTCCCAGATACCAGATGATGAAGGAGCCCCTGAGGTACCATAATGTGAGCATGCTTATGAGCACTACAAAATTTGGCTTCAAAGACACTTCTCCATTTGGCAGAGCTTCCAGACACATCCATGAATAGTAAAAAATGTAGCTGCTAATGGTGGTGGCACAAGACAGGCAGCCTTGTCCTTGAGCACCCAAGCACAGTGGATTTAAGATGTAAGAAATTCTCTTGCAAGAAAAGCAGAAAAAAATGCTGTATCAATTTATGCACTACAAACATGGTTGTGCTTCATTATAGTAGCATAGGATTAAAAACATAAATCTCAGCCACTCTTCAAATACCTAAGGTCGAGCTACATAACATTTTTTCCTTAGTGCTGGCTTTCGGCATTTTAGTCATTTCAACAACATTTATGATGGGCCAACCTTCGACAGAGCATCACTTAACTTTTTTTTTAAGAGCACATAAAGGTGAAAGGAATACATCTTTGCAGAACAGATATGCTGGAGATTAACTTTAGAGTTGTTCTCTTTCATCCTAAATTTTCTTCTGCCTCTTTCCTGCAGTGAAGTCACAATACATCTGTGACAGAATAACTCCCATGGCAACAGGCTGACATCATAAACACCAGATTAAGACTTGGCTGCACAGCCAAAAGATGATGGGCTGGGAAGAAAGAGACTATGATTCAAACAAATCTCTTCCAGAATAGCTGTGGGAATACTAAACATTACTGGCCAAGTCAATTGCTTTTTGTATAAGTGTTCTCTTTTTTGACATTTGCCCCAGTGTGAAAGTCTCTCTGCAAGTCAGAACCTTAACATTATTTTAATGTACTGTTCTGTGTTTAACAATCTTATGCTTCAGACATTAGTCTGTTACCATGGGAATGACAGCAGCACAAATACAGGATTATGGCTATCAAGCAGGAGAAAAGAAATTATGAATAAGCCTTGTTATGTTCAATAATTAGCAGCTACATAAAAAAAAAACAAAACCATGAATTTAGGTTGATGCATTTATCTCAGTGTTTGAATACAACTCTGAATGTGTTATTGCTTTAAAATGAGATTCTAACAAACCACCAAAAAATTCTCAACTAGCCACTTCTACTCACTGCTATAATTTAAAAAAATCACCCTATCTATCCTTTCTCCCAGTTTCTTTTCCTACAGAAGACTGTTAAATAATAAGTGATGTACAATATCAAGATGGATTCAGGTAACTGGAGATACTGAACGTTACTGGCTCCTCTGACTTAGTTAAGTATAAAATAAACAGCTTCCACACAGATGGTGCTGCTCCTATGCACCCAGAGCCGCCTCAACCCAAAAGAAGAGAGAGACTGCTCTCAGTAAAGCACTAGCTGGGAGCTCTGTTACTGCTGTGTAACCTTAAGCCTTAAGTAACTTTAAGACTTACAGTTTCAACAGTTCTGAAATGAAAAGAATAGAATATAAAGTTTAACTTGGCCCAACATTTGATACATCTACTTATTCTTTTTTCTAAAGTAACAATAAGGACACAGTACTCTATGGTGTTTATATAATTATTAAAAAAGTATTCCATACAATTTTTACTAATTGTAGGAAAGCTGGACAAAATACTATAATGGCTAAACATTTTGAAATTATCAAAAGTTACTAAAGCAATATTTACTAAAGCAAAAGTTACTAAACCAAACAATGGCACTGGAGTAAGTCTTCGCTGAATATAAGAGAAAATAATCATTCTGCTGGAATGTTGTGCAATCACCCTCTCTATAAGAGTAGCACAAGTCATTATCTTATCTTGATCAGGTGGTAAGAACAAACTCTTACCACCAAAACTTGAGACTAAGATCAACAGCTCCTTGGTACTTTCAGACTCCCCAAGTCCCCTCTCCATAGGGTTTCTGCATTCTATGGCAATGAGACAACATATCATTGGAGGAAAGTAATTTTAGAACATGCCATCCAAATTAACTGGTCGTGAATAGGCTCTGATTAAAATATAAAGGGCTTTTAAAATAATTTAAAATGATTCACTGGAACTAATTTGGAGATATTTCAATCTCTGAATGTGCAATGAACTGGAGTCTCCCTTGGCCCCAACCTCTCCTTAGAGAGAGAAAGGGGCACTTCTAGTTAGGCCTCCTGTCACTGGGTAGGAAGTATGTGAGTCACACAAACTAAAATGCCCATGCTTTCATTTCTTCCTGCCTTTTCTGATTTATATCTTTCTAGCTCAGGCAAAGTTCTCTTTCACTTTCAAAACCAAATTGTGTATTCTTCTCCTTCTCAATGAATATCACTTATCTGTTTATCAGATCAAATAGCTAGATAATTCCTAACAATAATGCAATAACTATTCAAAGAACTGCAATATATCAAAAAAATCTCAGATTACATTCTTTATTCATTCGTTTAAATTCTATTTTAGATTAAAAAAAGACATATTTCCCCAACATAAAATTCTAACACATTCATAGGTACTTAACTAAAGCCACGTGGGAGCAATACCTAAGTCATACTGAAGTGGGCTTTTCTAATGTGACTATGGAGCTCAAGGAGATGTTTGGCTGCTTTGGAGAGTGCCTTCTTAGACCCATTAGAGATTCTTTCACAAAATCCTCTGGTGCCTGGCCTCCAAGATTCCCTGACTCTCAGCCAAAGACACTTCAATGTAGGAGGAGAGATGTTCTCTATTTTCCCACATTCTAGGCCTTGCTGTTTCTGAGTATCTGGGTAAAGAGCTGAAGATGGAAAAAAAGAAGTAAGAAACATCTGCAAACACCAACAATGTGATAAGCTAATTCTCGGATTTAATCTTTCCAACAACCTGAAGGGACAAGTATTATTATACCTACTTAGTAAATGAGGAAATTGGGGAAGAAAAAGATGTATAACCAATTTATCAAAAAATTAGCAATGGAAGACTGGAATTCAAAATTAATAAAACCAAGTTCTTTCTAATATGTCCTTATTGAAATTTGGTTTCTTGAAAGTGGGAGACTTGTCTTTTTATTCTTCTTTATAATTTCAGAGACCACACATATAATAAGTTCTATATGAAACATAAATTTCAAATAAAAGAGGCAAAGGGCTTACAGAAAACTATCTAGTGTGTTTTGTTTTGTTGTCAAGGCAACCCCTTTGCCCACACTGGACCATCACACACATAGAGGGGGACTTACTACACAGAAGCAGAGGTGAGGATGGACTCTAAAATGCCCATCCATCCTGAAGCTGATGTATCCAAGCATAATGTTGTCACTTACCTAAAAAAAAAAAAAAGTTGAGAGAAAACACCATTATCATACACATTTACCTCTTAGAAAATGTATCTACCAAAATACGTTTTGATTTTATAATCAGCATATCCTGAGCACAACATATCTCTCAATATTTTCCTATCTCTCAATTTTTCAAAGCCACCTCTCATTCTTTATTACTGGGTATTTAAATTCAATTCTTTTTCTCGCCTCAACCTAAAACAGCTTTTATCATTTTGTGATGATAAAACATCTTTAAAAGATTAAAGATGAATCCTCCCTCCAGAAAATTACACACTGACACCTCTTTCATCCAGCTTTAGTGGCTTACTATCCTCTGGCCATCAACCCCCTGACTGACATGATGGACATCTGATAGGAAACCTTAATTCTAATCTTCAACATAATTTTGCTTTTGGACTTCCACATGAACTTTAAACTCCTATAATCATCTGTGATATACATACAAAATTCTGCGCCTAACAAATAGAAAATGTATGGGGATAAATGACATATACACAAAATACTGGTTAAATAAATGCTAGGTGACAAAATCCCTAAAAATGGCAAAGAAATGCAAAGTATATAGATGTCACTTAGGTCTGTCATTTTTAAAATTCAAACCTTAAATAAATTTAAAACAAACCAAATAAAGAATGATCAGGAAAACCTTAGAAAAGTTGCATGTGTTTCATGGTTGTATGTTGGGGTGGGGTTGAATAAACCACAGCAGATATTAAAGCATACAATAAAGCTTCAACATTAAAAGAGTGTGGTTTTTTGTTCTATGAATTAACACACATGGCAAAGGAACAAATTAAAAAGCTAACAAACATACTCAAGTGCACACAGAAAATATGTGGCAAGTAATATATCAAGCCAATGGGGGAACTGATAAGCTTTTTAACGAATATGAGGAAAACTTGTGAACCACTGGGAAAAAAAAATAAACTTCATCCACACCTTATATTATATACTAGAACATATGCTAAATAAATGTACTACAGATAAATATATAAGATATGAAGCTCTTCTACATTATATCTCACCAGGGAAATGTAAATTAACACAAGATACCACAACACACTGTAAGAAGACCCCAAATTCTGGACACTAACCACACCAAATGCTGCTGAATGTGTGAAACAGCAAGAACTCTGTCATGGTGGTGAAAATGTAAAATGGTTCAGCCAACTGTGGCAATTTCTTCCAAAACTACATATCCTTTTACCATACAAGCCAGCAATTATGCTCTTTATTTACTCAAAGGAATTGAAAATTATGTCCACACAGATGTTTGTAACAGACTTACTCATAATTGCCAAATCTTAGAAGCAAAGAAGACATCCTTCAGTTGGTAAATGAATTAATAAACTATGGTACATTCAGACAAAGGGAAAAAATTCAGTGCTAAAAAGAAATGAGCTCTCAAGCTACAAGAAATGAAGGAAAACATGCTTAAATGCTAATTACTAAGTGAAAGAAAGAAATCTGAAATGGCTACATTCTACGTAATTCCAATTATATGACATTCTGCAAAATTCAAACCTATGGAGAGAGTAAAAAGATCAGTGGTTATTGAGGTTAAGAGAGAAGGAGGGACGGACTGGCACAGGACTGAGGGATTTCAAAATAGTGAAACACTGAATGGTGTTACAACGATGGGTATGTACCACTATATATTTGCCCAAACCAAGAGTGAATCCGAGTGGCATAACCAGGGAACACACAAACTTGTTGAAGCACAAACAGGTTGACTGGTATAGGGGGAGGGGCCAGCTCTCAGCGTGCAACTCGCAGATCCACAGTGGACTGGGGGGCGGTACTTCCCTAGCAAGAGTGCTGCAGAAAAACTGTAAGCAAAACGAAAGGTCCAGAGACCTCCATCACCTACCTGTCTGAATGGCGCTGGAAACACGACAAGACAGAGAAAGAGCAAAAGGTCCCCAACTGTGGAACCAGGGAAAGTGAGTCCAACAGAGGTAAATGCAGAGGAGGTTGAGAGCAGCAAACCTGTAATCTCAGAGACAGCCTCATCGGAAATAAAGAAATACATCCGTGACCTCATTGTCGAATTTAAATCTGAAATTTTAACTCAGGTGAAGCAAGATATAAGAAGATTTATAAAAGAAGTCCTGGGTAATCCTCAAGTAGGCACAAATGAAAGAATAGAGGAACCCAGAGAAAGGAGAGAAGCCTTTGATGAAGAATAGAAACAAAATCTAGAATATATGAAACAGATCCAAAGAGAATATCAGGAAATTAAAAACTCCATTGAAACCTGGCAAAACCTTTTAACAGAAACTAAAGACAAACTTTCAAAACTTGAAGATAGATTTGCAAAGTATGATCGTGAAAGGAAGGATCTCTTAAAAATAACAAGGAACCAGGAAGCAACGATACAAAGGCTAG
>PVLA01004193.1:0-14341 GCA_004027455.1 Hydrochoerus hydrochaeris | reverse complement strand
GCCAAAGTGAAGTTCAGATAAATGAGGCATATAGAACTCCAGCCAGCTACAACCAAAACAGATCTACACCCACACATATAATAATCAGGATCCCAGAAATCCATCACAAGAACAGAAAATTAAAAGCCGTCAGAGAAAAGAAACAGATTACCTATAAAGGAAAACTCATCAAAATCACAGCAGACTTCTCAAATGCAAACCATCAAATCAAGAAGAGCTTGGAGTGAAATATTCCAAGCCCTGAAAGAAAATAACCTCCAACCCAGAATGATGTACCCTGCAAAACTGTCTCTCAAAATTAATGGAGAGACAAGATACTTCCACGACAAAGAGGAACTGGGGGAGTTTGTGACCACCAATCCAACCCTGCAAAGAATACTGAAGGACATTCTAGAAGAGAAAAGAAAATCACCAGGGTTCCTGGAATAATAGCAGAAAGGCCTCAAAGAAAGGGGCAGACAGTGGAATCAAGGAGAAAAGTAAACAAGTAACAACAGAAAAATAGCATGGCAGAGATAAGTCAGAGAAGATTGGTTATACCACTGTTTTATCTTGACTGATTTTATTTGAATCTGGTATGCTTGAGAGTGTCAAGTCTGAGAGTAGGGGCAACTACTCTGAAGATGACAGGATTCAATAGGATACCCATTCTGGTTTGATTGTTAAGTGCCTATGAAGTCCTATAATGTCTCCAATGTTTAGATTTTATTAATAGTGTAAAGCAATACTAAGTTTGTATTATATTTGATGATAAAGACAATTTTATTGAAAATAACAAGAGACATCATAGTAACTACCATAGATCACCTAGTATTGTTTTTGTATGTTCTTTCCATTTCATGTCTCTCCAGGAATTTGTATTGCTGACTTGTTTTGATTTGTTTCTCCCTCTAATACAGAAAGGCTAGGTATATGTGTAGAGATTAAGTAGTTTACAAGAATGGATTATAGTTATTGTAAAGAAAAAAAAAGGAAAAGAGAGTATTCTAAAGGATATAACTGCATGTATGTTGGAGTGTGTGGAATTAATAACCATGTTGCTAAAGTTTTAGTTGGATGGATGAGCAAAACTGACTGCAGTCTCATTGTTTGGATGTCCACTTTGTGGACTTTACTTTTGTAACTTGAACAACTGCATCTAAAAGGAAAGTATGTAATTATCAACTAGTGATTTTTTTACTGGTTACTATTTTTGGTTTTTTGTTTTGTTTTTTTGTTTTGTTTTGTTTTGTTTTGTTTTTGAGATTTTGTATTTTTTCTACCCTCTTTCTGTTTCAAAATTTTTTCTTTAAATAAAAATTTTTTTAAAAAAAAATGCAAGAGGAGGAAAAGAAAGTGCTCTAAAAGAGATAACTGATAAGTGTGTAGGATTGATAACCATGTTACTAAGTTTTTGTTGGATCGGTGAACAGAACTGTTTGCAGCCTCACTGTTTGAATGTCCACTTTGTATGCTTTAATTTTGTAACTTGAACAACTATATCCAAGAAGACAATATGTAATGTATCAAATAGTGATTTCTTACTATTTATTTTTTTTGAAATTCTGTATTGTTTCTACTCTTTTTTCTGTTTTGCTTCCCCCACTCTTTAAATAAAATTTTTTAAAAAAGAGTGAATCCTATGAAAACTCTGGATGACAATGATGTGTCACTGTCACTTCATCAACTGTAATAAATGGGGGAGGCTGTGCACATGTGAAGACGGAAATCTCTGTACTTTCCTCTTAATTTTCCTGTGAACTTAAAACTGCTCGAAAAGTATACAGGTTTTTTTAAAAACTCTACCCCCATCTATATAATTATTGAAAGAAAACTTGTGTGTTTCATTATAAACTGGGAACAGAAAAAAGAGACCTGAAAATAATAACATTCATAATAAAAGTGCAATAACGTTATATATTTTTTTTAAAAATCTTGTTTGTAGTAAAAACCAATGTCATCAACCAAACACAAATGACATATGTGGAAAAGTTATTTGAAACTCATCAGAAAAGGAGTTAGTCTGCCTAATAAACAAAGAGCTCCTGGGTTGGAGATTTAGCTCAGTGGCATAAGCACCTGCCTGGCAAGTGTAAGGTCTTGAGTTCAATCCCCAGTACCGAAAAAAAAACAAAAACAAAAACAAACAAACAAAAAAGTTATAGACCTAAACAAACAAATAAAAGAACATGTGTCTACCTATAGCAGGGAGAAAGAGGCTGTTTGTTAAACACGTGAGAAAGTAGGGTGAAACAAAGAGCTCTTAAAAAACAGAAAAGAAAAATATCAGCACCCTCCACAGTTAAAATAGGCAAAAAGTATAAACAGGGAAGGAATACACAGCAAAATAAGTAAAAATGGCCCTAAACATAAACACATTCTCAACTGTACTTACAAAAAGAAACATTAACTCATTTTTCACTGACCAGATTTGCAAAACTCCCACTGTATAAAGCTCAGGGAAATTCTGCCTTTTGCACACTGCAAATGAGAAAACTTAAAAGATAGCAAGCCCTAAAGAAGGGGGCTTGGGAGATCCTAGCAGAGATTTGACAAAGGCAAAGAATGGAGAGAAGGACGACTCTTCAATAAATGGTGCTGACAGAACTCTAACTAATAAATGTAGAAATTATGATAGAAATAGGAAATAATTTTGCATACACCACAAGCAAGAATGTATGTGAAAAACGCAAAGGTAAAACAACCTCTATTGTGGAGAAATACAGCAGGTACTACACCTTAGCCAAATGGCCAAACCTGACATTGTCAATAGTAGATAAATAGGCATTATAATTACAGACCTCCTCGTAAGATGCACTGAGGACACAAATCACATTCTTCCAAACAGGAGCATAACAAATTTAGAATATCAGAAACATCCAAATTAGGAACATGTTTCAAAATATCTGGGCAGCAGTCTTTGAAAGTATCAGGTTCATAAAAGACAAAGCCTGAAAAGAGGTCACAGACTAATTAGGGAGATGAGACGTGACAAGTCAATGCAATGTGTGATCTCAGATTGACTCCTAAAACGATAAAGGGTAAGACAACACACAAAATAGGGATGAATCCTGAAGACTAGATTGTTAATTTCCTAATTTTCATACTTCTGACGTGGCTGTGTGAGACGTTAACATTTGGAGAACCTGAATGATACCTCCATGAGAATGTCTACTATAATTTTTGCAACTTTGGGGGAAGTCTAAAATTAGTTTCATGGAGACCAAATTGATTTTTTAAAAACTTTTAAAGACTTTTGGGAGAAAGGAAGAGAGGGAGGGAACGAGGGAGGGAGAAAGGAGGGAGGAGGACAAGCAGGCAGGCTTGTTTAAAGAACAGCATCAAGATAACCAAACATCACATGGGGCAGGGGGGACTTAGACCCTTACTTCATGCCATACGTAAAAATTACTGGTCAGTTAACGGAAAGTAAAAAAATTTGAAACTTTTAGAAGAAAAACAGAAAGGAAAGACATTTTTATGACCTGTGAATTAAGGAGCCCTCTTTACATAAGGAAGCATAAACCATAAAGGAAATGATTTTGTCTGCACTAAAATTAAAAACTTTTGTTCAACAGAAGATAGCATGAACAAAGTAAAAAGACAAGCCACAGACTTGAAATGCATAAAAATAACAAAAGATCAGTATTGAAAGCATAAAGACTTTCAAATATCAAAAGGAAAGACAAAACAATTCAATAGAAAACCATATAAATGGTCTGACAGGCAACTGACAGAAAACCCAAATGGCCAATAAATGTACAATGAAACTCAACCTCACCAGTTAGGAAAATGCAGATTAAAACAACAAAATATGTTTTCACTATCATCACATTGACAAAGCTTTATTTTCTGACAATATCAGTTTTGGGGAAAATATGATGCAAAGGGAATCTGCATGCAGTATGGAAGAGCTTTATCTGGAAAGTCCAAGATGCCCAAAGCAACTCCACTCGCAGGCATGACTCTCTATAGAGAAACTGCTGCACATCTTCAAGAGCAGAAGACAAACAGGACCAGAGATGGGCAAGAGTATCTGTCCTCTCACTGAACCCATCAACACTAGAATAAATAAGTGAACAGCAGTACAGTGAAAAACTAGAGAGATATTGAGCACTCAAAAATTTTAAAAGTACAGCTATTTGAATCAACAGGAATAAATCTCATAAATAAAAGGAAAACACAAATTTCAAAATATAACACATAGCATGAGGTATGCTAACTGGGGTGCTATGCTGGGTACTGTTCTCAGGATCCTACATATGCAAGGCAAATGCTGTACCACTAAGCCATATCCCCAGCCCACCATCACAGTATTTGTATAATTCTTTAATATTTTGATTAAAACATGCAAAAATACCACAACCTATAGGCACCTGTTTTACTAAAGTGCACTTGAGACTGATTTGTACCATCCAGGGTTATACTGTAGTGTAACCCTGAGAGAAGGGTGGGGAATAAGGTAAGAGAGGATATAAATGCAATTAGAGTTTGGGGGAGAGGTTAGGAGGAGGAGGAGGAGGAGAAGATGGAGAGGGAGGAAGAACAGCAGCAGGCACAGGAGGTGCAGAAGCGCAACAACAGCATCGGAAAATGTGGGCCTTTACTGTTAAATGACTCAGGGTAGGTTTTTATGTAACTTGCATTTTTTTTAGTTTTCCCCTCAAATAATTTTTCCTTGGTTTTAAACTGATATACAATCACGCAGAATATCTTTAGATCTCATATACTAAAAGTCAAGCTTCCTTAACAAAAATACCTAAATACTTCTTTCCTCATTCATGTATTTGTTTCCTTAAGGATTTCTGTTTGGAAAACATCCGGATGGAATATGTTAGACCTTAGAATATATTTAAGATGTTTTAAAGATGTTTGATTGTAAAAACAAAACATAACAACAACAAAACCCAGATCATTTACAATGCTGTTAATGAAGATTAAATAACCTTATAAGGTAACATTTTTCCAAAAAAATAAGTGAATACAGTACTGTGCAGTTTATATGTTGAAAGTAAAAGTAATTGTGAAATATCCTCCCTATTGAGAAATATGATAAAAATTTAATATGTATATATACGAGAACACTTTTCCAAAGTCACATGAAATGTATAAGGTGTCACTACTGCTACCTTTAAAAATGAGGAACTGCGATGACTGGTCCTCTAAAAGGTCAACACACTCTAGCTTACACGCTACAGAGCTTAGGGGAAGGCTAAAAACACTCCCTTCCCCCATTCACTGTACCCTTTCAAAACTGAGTGTTACTAGTTAATAATGGTAACAATGGGCCTAGATTTCATAATGGGGGGAAAAATAAACAGTAGTTCTATGGCTCCCTGCCCTTCACTTACGGTCTTTCAAGCTGAACCACTAAATACATTCCATGCAAATTAATCAATGCTGGAAGGAAAAAGACACAAAGCACAGTTGTGGGGTACAGGCCAACAGCACCCAGGGTAGGAAGACTACATTGTTGGTTTTATTAAGTGTTTCTGAAATGACTTCAGTAGCACCCAATAATCTAACGTTCTGCATTAGGTGAAAGGTTTCAAAACCTGATGTCACCAAGAGGGCTACTTTTATTTCAAAGATCACTTTGAAATGACAAGCTGTCAACTAAAGGAGTTTAGGTTTTCGTATATTGAATAAAGGTAAGCAATTTTAAATGCCAAAGAAACCCCTCAATAATCAAATTTCTAAAATGCATTCTCCTTGCTCTAAAGGGTAGGAAATAACTTGCCTGTGGGCTGAGAAACAGAATGACAAGTTTCAGCCTTAAGCAAATTTTCAAACAAAGTCCTGAAAAAATTTTTTAAAGAAGGTAGTAAATGGATTGTTGGCAATAGATTAAACAAAAACCACAGTTCCTTATTTTCATATGAGAAGATTGGGAATGGAAGCAAAGGAATGATGTCCCCTTTTTAAAAAAAAGTAATAATTGAATGTATTAACTTCCCTCTGCCTAAAGAAAATGTGTCAATTTTAGTTCCTCAAACAACGATTTTCCCCTCCAAGCACAATAGCTCATTTTTTTATACTACGGCTAGTTGGCTGTCCCTGATCAGTTGAAATCCCTGCACAGTTCAAGATCTGGGACTGAAACCAAAAGGAATAAATCAATGAAGGCCTGGATTTCGAATCACTATGTAGGCCAGCACTCTTCTAAATGACGAGCAGCCAACACTGTGAGGCGTTCTCCGCGGTGTTGGTCACTGATCTAGAGTCAGCAGACATAGGTAGAATGTGCCCCATCATAATTCCGGAAAATCTCACTTTAACATCCTTTTACCGTGCCGCATTACATGCCAAAGGTTCCATGTAGCTCTCTTTCCAGCATTCATGCATCAAGTCCACCCCAAGAAAAAGACATTCTTTTTTTCTAGTTTTTTTAGTACATGTTTGCAGTACATGCATTTTACAATCGTTTTGGAGAATGAGCACATGTCCATAACACATTTGTTTCCTTTTTCAATTCCCCTTCCCTCCCAACTCCCACCCTCCTCTAATTCCTTTTCCACCTTTTACATTCTTGTTGATATTATTAAATTTAGCTCACATTTATGTTATATAATATTATATAGAGGTCTACTCAACAGTCCAAAGCCTTGAGATTAAAAAAAAAGTTATCTCACCTCAAAAGCTAGGAACAGGAGAAAATGTTGGCCTGAAAGTACTTATTATGATAGAAAAGTTACATTTTGATATTGTTCCAAAAAAAGAACATTGAGAAAACTTAAGATCTTGAGATTTCTGCTGCCACTGACAAAATAAATTTTATTTCTAATATAGTACTACAAAGCAAAAATCATTCAGATGGGCAAATACCAACACTAGTTGCACAGTGTCACACATCATCAGTCCAAAGAGATCAAAGTAGTGGTGTAGGAAACTATAAAATAAATGAAAAGATGAACAATGAATGTTTTAAAAATCCTGATCTAGTGAAAATACATAAAGGAATCCACCTAAGCAGAAGACTTCAAAAGCTAGATAAGAAAGAGACTTAGAAAGAGACTTAAATGGAAAACTCATCAGCAAGCCAAGAATATAATAAAGCAAAATTCCTCAATTTTCAGTTTTGAAAGAACACAGGTCTTTTGGCACCAAAAAAAAAAACCTGAAACACTTCTCTACATAATACAAAGAAATGTGAAAATCATGCAACACATAATCACTAAAGCAACTGCCAGGTAGGGCTAATCCCTAAACAAAATTTCTTAAGAAATCTGGTTATTTCTTTTTTGTTTTGCTTTGTCTTACTTTTTATTGTTAAATATTGGCATACTAAAGAGAGAAGTCTTGATTTTAAAAAAAAATCATTCATTCATTCATTCAAGAGATGAAATCTAGTCCTTTTGAACCTGAGAAGGCCACCAACACAAAGGACGTTAGAATTATGGGTTTTTAATGAAGTGGTAGTGCAACGCAGGAATCACAGAAAAGTGCAAGGAAAGTACTGAAACCTGGTGGTAAAGAATAAAAAGAGTCCATGGAGAATGCATGCAGTTTTAAGGAATCGGAGGCTCCTGTACCCAACACAGTCTTCCCCAGGGAATGCTTCCATAATGCTTTAAGAGGGGGAAAAGTCACTTTTCTCGCTCCATCAGATATATAGCATTAGGGCAGGGATAAATTTCGAGCTGGCAAAAGTCCAAATCCAACAGTTGCAGCTGTAGTAGCTGCCTTGTTTACAAAGCAATTCAGGAGGCTTTCAGAGGGCAGAGTAAGCCAGACAGAAGGGGGTCTGTAAGTAAAACATGGATGGATCCCAGCACATTTAGAGCAGACAACACATCTGTTCCCAGGTCCACTTGGAAGCATGCTGCATATGAACCCCCATCAACCTTTATTGCTCGCATTTTGATGTTTTTTAAATGAAAGTCTATACCATCCGATCAAAATTGTACACTGGTAGTTATTAGACTCTTGAGCCATTCCCAATACCTCAACCATGAAAACGACATGTTACACACTGTTAAGGACTTCTTTGCCCATTAACGATCCCTTGTATAAATATGCCTGCAGTTCCCATTTTAAGACTCCTATCAACTGGGTTTCTTCACTTACCTCTGACAAGAGTCTATAACCAGGACATTTTTTTGCAAAGTGTATCTCAGAATCCAACCTTGTATCTTGTATCAGGATTTCAATAATCTGAGTTAGTTCTATCCCCCCTTGTAGTCCTTATGAAGTTATAGCCCTGCTATTTTTATTTTCTTACCATAGTTTAAATACAGAATTCCTTTCTAAGAAAAAGAATCATAAGGCAAGTGGTCAAAAAACATATAGTCAAAGGATGAAGGACAAGGGAAAGAGTAGTAGAATAAATGCCGAAGAGAAGGTAAAAGCACATTATATATGTTTATAGAGCTTATAAAAATGTGCAATGATGATATAGGCAAGAATATGATAAATACAGATGGATGCCAAAAAAAAAATAGAAAGATACTCTCTAAGTGTTTAAAAGGGGAAAGTGAGCTAAAAAGGAAAGCAGATGATGAAAGTAAGAGATGAAAGAGAAAAAAAGTCACCTAGTAGATAAGTTTAACAGACAACTTAAAAACATTAAATAAACAAGTAAAACTTGTGTTCCCAGGGTGCTGCTAGCACTGAGCTGTCACATACCTGAGACAGGACACCACACCAAGTTTTTCTGTGAATTGTGGGCAGTAGACTAGATGAAACATAGTGAAAGACAATTGTAATCCAGTTGCTCCCACAACCATAAAAATGATTCTCTTGAACCCAAATGAAAAACCACAAACCACTCCAGACTTACAGTGGGAGTGAATGTTAAACATAAAATCCTGTTTTTATGCATGCAGCACCTATACAATAAATCAGCATACAGCCTAGCTCTGGCATACCTCTTGCTACATAATTACACATATTAATTACATGTTTAATTGCATATATTAATAACACCTAGTCTATAATTGCAATGTATTCGTGTAAACCTAATTAAGGAAAACTAGAATATTTGCATAAAACTTGTAATGAAAAATATAACGACTACACTAACAAGATAGGAAGAGGGATGCATATCTGTGACAAACTGTTTGTGTCAAGAAGAATAGAAAGTGATTCTCTTCCCTGAACATTATTTCAGGCCCATTTAACACAATCTGTACTACTCAATGAATGTGCAGTGTCCTACACACATCAAATCAGATTTGGATAATGTTCTTGACTTAAGATAAAATTTCATTGCTATATTTAGTTATCGACTGATAGGGAAAATTTACATTTTTAAACTTAATAAAAAACTGGAACATGCTAATAATTAGAACAGCCTCAATATTATCTGCCACACAGCATCTAAGGAATAAAAAAAGCCCCACTTTTTGGTGACCCTATCCCGTCTCTGACTTCACTTCACGCTTAAAATAAGCAAATAAGAAAATGCACAGTTCTTTTTGGCCAAAGAACGTAGAATTTACTTCTCAATCCTCTTTTTTATTATTTTTTTTGTATTTTTTTTATTTTAAAGGGAGTAAAATTAAACACAACGAAACAGAACATAAGAAAGCAATGTAAGAGACATAAATTTCAAAGCAAGACAACCAGAGATCTTCACTATCTATCATATTGTCTCGTTTTCTTCCAAATAGTTGTCCATCTCTTTGCATACAGAGAATTCACACAAAACAACATAATATAAAAACTGATCCAAATAGAATGAGGAAGGCGTTTTAGGTCTTCAAAACCAGACAATAGGAGGAAGTCACTAATGGCTGTCACAGAGTCTCCCATTCTCTTCAGAATAGCTGTCCATACTTTCATGTATGTTGAGATTAAACAAAACAGGGAGGGGAGTGATTGCTTGGTTTCCCCGTGCCCCAGGTCCCAGCAAGGTGCAGGTCTCAGGAGATGCCAGTGGCTCCTATCCTGGGCCGCCACAGCCTGCAATACTCACAGCCATTCAATCTTCTTTTAAAAGAGTTTCACAACAACAGGGTTCATCATCAGACACATGATGTCTATGGTTTCATACACCCTCACAGTCAAAATGGAACTGCTGGAGTTGCTAAACTTTCATTTCTCTAAATAGGACCAGAGTTGATTTAAAAAAAAAAAAAAAGTCAATTACAACACAATAAAGGTTATTAACTCAAATGATAATTTAAGACTGAAGTTGAAGTCCCTTTATTTTAATTATCTGATTTGTATTAGGTGCTTCTTTCCCAATCTGAAAAAAACTATTATAAATATAACAGGTTTCAAGATTTTAACATAATGCTTGAAAATATTCTAGTTCATATACTCCTAGAAATATGTGCCTTTTTATTTTTGGCTCAAAACTAAATTAAATTGATGCAAGAAAGCCTATAAATAGCTTTATGAAGCAGACTTAAGCAATTAAAAAATGAACATTGAACTTGCTTTTATAAACACTTTTATGAAGCAAACGAGTATTTTACAAAAACTTTTACTGAATCTGCTTTTAAAATGTGATTCAAAATTGTATATCTATACGAGGGAGAACAACACAGCCTTCCTGCATATTTAAAGTATTAGAATACAACAAAATTTAGCAAGCAATAACATTGCTTTCCTCTTTCCCTGAGAGATAATGGTCTGTGCCATATACATGCTAACTACTATATGACTAGAGTTATATTGGATTGACCTGCTGGTCAATCCAAAAAGGGACATCCCTACTTGGACAACATCATTTTCCATTAGTGTATCCTGAATCCGATTAAAACACCATAACTATGTTGCAAATATGAGGAGCCATGACTGAGTAAAATATGGCAAATAGTCATTCATCACAGTGGAAGAATGAGGTATTTTCCATAAGAAATGGTATCATTTATTTTTTCCAAAATTTTATTCACACTTCAATTACTGTTCATCTGTCATCATCACTCTTAAAACTCAAAGCAAGTAATCAAGTCAAAGATAAATTCTCACTGAACTTCTACTACTCTTACATGAGAAAAGAAATTTAAAACCACCATTTCATTCAGCCATTAAATTAGTTGCTTTAATATTTCTTGGTAAAAACCTAAAGAAATACCTGAATTACTCACTTAGAGGAAGGGAGTTGGGAATAGAGAGACACTTGAGGGCAGAGATGATGTACATAAGAACAATTAATACACTTAAATATTCTGAATACCAAAAAATATTTGTGCAAAACTATCATGAGCTCTTATATATAATTCAACAGTAACCCTAGCTTTTTCTTTCAGTATTTCTGAGATTACTACTTTGATGATAACAACAAAAAAATTATGTTCTCACCCTAAATTAAAGCAGTTTTCTTCAAGTGTCCTTCTCCAAAACTTCCATAATATTCAAAATACTCCTCATGATCAAATCATATTAACTTTGAAGATTTACTGAGTGATTACCATGTGGCAGACACTGTTCTAGGTATTTTCTAGGCATTACATTATTCACTTATTAAAACAGGCCTTAGAGGAAGATATTATCATTGTTCCCATTATCCAAACAGGAAAATTGTGACACAGAGATAGGGTATATAATGTATGACACAGAGAGATTATATAACCAGTAAATGATAGAGGTCAAACAGGATCCTAGAAATCTAGCTCCAATAGGGTAGAATTAATCTCAACATTGTATTGATAATTAACATCCTAATATCACTCAGCAGAAATAATTCCTTATGCAAATGCTATTTAAATACATATATTCAACACACGCCATATAACACAAGCACAAAATAAATGTCAATCCACTAAGTAATGCAAACACTGCATTAAAACAAAGACTCTTTTAAAACCATTTGCTTATTTGGTCTGACTTCCCTAAACTTTTGTTTGTTTGTTTGGTTGGTTGGTTGGTTGGTTGGTTGGTTTTTTAGTTTTTGGCTTTTTTAAAATCTTTTTGAGACAGGGTCTCCCTATACAGGTCAGGCTCACTTTGTAGCCCAGGCTGATCTCAAACTCACAGTGATCCTCCTGCCTCAACTTCCTGAGTGCTAGGATTACAGGCGTGCACCACCATGCACATTCTAAAATCTCAATAAACTTTTATTTTCATGAAAGTTGGTGACTGGGAGTTAAAAAAAAAAAAGGAAATACTTAACCCTCCTAATACATAAAAAATATCTTTCATATTTAATTATGCACTCTTTTTTTACTTCAAGGAGTTCCAGTTATTTTAATATTCATTATTTGAGCCTCTATCATTAGTAAAAAGGCAAAAGTCATTGTGACATAAAAATAACATCAACTACTTATAAAATCCCTATTTAATTAGCTATCTCTTCTGTTCATTTTAAGTCTGGAAGATTCTATACTGTATGTACAAATATAACAGTGTACAATATAAAATCATAACATCAAAGATGCAGATTTTCATGAAATCAATGAAAGCGATGACTGTTAGAAGAAGAAAAATTTTTTTAAAAATTAGTATCAGCGAAATCAGACCAAAAAATGGACAGAAAAGAAAATCTACAAGGATGTAGGTTTATCCTAAGCCCTAAATAAAGGAAAGACAAGGTACCATTCCATCATCCAACTTTGTTCAGAAAAATTGCAGAAAACAACACTTGATTCTCTGCTCACTCTAAGAATTGGCACAGAGATGCAATTATAGTTTACATGTTTTTAAATATAAGATAAAAGAGTACTCTTAATTTTTAGTTTCACATTTCATGATGAAGTTCAATCAAATCTCTATCTTCGGTGACTATGAAATTCTGGTGCTTGCGTTTAGTGGATTCACTTAGGTGACCTTTTCTAGGCATCAATTATCCTCTAATAAGGAGGATTTCCTTTACATGTTCTGCATTTTAAAAGGAACTACGACTTGAGGCCTGGATGAGGGGGCGCATAGCATCTCTTCTAACGGCATGGTCTAAATGAAGGAAAAGTTCCGAATCTGAAAAATGGCTTCAAATCCCAGCTGAATCACACAGTAGCTGCAGCGACACTGAGAAAATCTCTTAACCTCTCTCAGATATTTTTCACACCTGGAAAGTAGAATATTCCCTACATCTCACAGTACTATTAGGAGATAACACATGTGAGACCAAATGAGAAAACACGCGTGAAAGCTATTTTCAATCTGTAATGGCTAACCAAATGTTATTCTTAAATTCACCATCTGAATTCTTCTATAAATGAATAAATGCTTATGCTTCTATAAATGAATAATAAATGCTTTCCCCAAGCATTTATTATTCATATATTACATATTGAGTATTTGTTGCACCTGACTGATGCTGTGAACACAGCTAAAACCTAAATAATGATATCTGTTTTAAATAATCCACTTGAGTTAATTTTTAAAAGTTGCAAGAGAAAGTATATGCAAAAATAAATGAGCAGGTGAGACAGGTAAATAATATGGCATAAGATTTGTGCAAAAGAAGACACAAATGAAATCTTAAGACTTTGATTTCAACTGGGAATAACTGGGGCAGGTTTCATGGAATAAGTAACATGAAAGAAAAACCAAAGTAATTTTGGAGTTGAAGCCCCTCTATTTGCCTCACCATTCATGGTTTCTCCCACTCTTTTTGTACTCATATAAAAGAAGCCCCAAAACACAAAAAAATGATGAGGAAGCAGTTGAGGTTTGCAAAGGCCTTCAATACCTTATTATCTACTGTACCAGCTGCCACATCTAGCAGGAAGTTTAAACACTGCAGTGGCACAGCTCTCCTGCTGATAATGCCAAGTCACACCATTAATACACAACTCCGCCGCAGACACTGACAGAAAATTTTAGCTCCAGGTCATGCATTTATAAAGTGATAATCAAAGAAGGAATCATATTCAAAGCTGTGCCTCTTTGGCCAATTGTCTGCTGCTTTCTTGTATTAAATCTCCAGAGTGAAGACATATGAAACAATATATTTCTATTTTTGCCCATCAGAATCACTAAACCCTGATATGAAGCGAACTGCTCAGATTGTAAACATGGAATGAATAAATCTGCCGGGTAACAGTAAACTCAAGTAGCACAAATCACATCTAGTGTTCTTGTAGAAGCTCCTTATCAGTATTTAAGCAGCAGAGACAGAGCCAACAGCCACAGATAAAGCACACCACACTATTTAAATTCATCATGTGCTTTGGTATCCAAGTACCCTATTCCATCCCACACAAACTGAGACGGCTTATTTTTATACTCGACACATAGACAAAGCATTGTTTTTTTTTTAAATTTACTGTCAAAGGCCATAGCCAAAGATGGACTTCATGTTGGTTAACTGCAAGGATTACAAAGACGGGGTGGGGTGGGGGTGTTCTCACAGTCTAAAAATTCAGGCAAGCCACAAGATGTGGCCAGCTAGAAAAGAAGTACAACTAGGTTAGCAGAGAAACTCAGTGGAAGAGCATGCTCAAAGCCCTGGTCTCAATCCTCAGCAGAAAGG
>PVLA01004192.1:0-184834 GCA_004027455.1 Hydrochoerus hydrochaeris | reverse complement strand
GGGGGGGGGGGGGGGGGGGGGGGGGGGGGGAGACCAGGGCCAGCGACACAGTAGGACCCCTGCTGGAGAGCACGCGATGGGCAGGAGGGACGAGTGACATAGGAAAGTCCACAGCAGCTGTAACAGTACGAGCCAGCAGGTGCCCCAAGACCCAGGACAGCTGGCGACCCGGCACGTGGACACACGCAGCTTTGGACGGCAGAGGCATCAGACAGACCAGCACTCGCCAGCGCCTGAAGCATCAGTGAGGATCCCACAGCTGGGCCCTGGAGAACCCGTCCCAGCCCCACATCCAGAGGCCAAGGTCAGCTCCGTACCCAGCACGGCTCCGGGATCTGCCGCGGACGCTTAGCACAGAACTGCCAGCACCAGCGGTATTTTCCTTCTGTTACTCTGCTCGTTTGCCGGGTTGACCACCCCTTTCCACCTGGTCGGAGGGCCTCTGGTTTCATTTGTATACTGGTGTTATTTTTGATTTGGGGCTTTTTTTCCCTCTGCTTTTTCCCTTGTCTCCTTTTTTTTCCTTCTTTTTCATTCTCCTTCTCTTTCTTCCTTTTTTCACTGTTTAGTATTTTTACCTTTCTGTTTTGTTTTCTTCTATTAATACTCTTTCTCTCTTTGCTCAACTACTTCTTAAATTTAAACTTTCAGGTGGGCAAACACCGTCTCTTCCCTCTCTGAATACTTTTTCACATTCTATTTCGTTCTTTCCCTCCTGTGTCCTCCAGTTTCCCAAAACTCAGGTGATTATCCTTTGACCCTGACCTTGATTCTACCGTATTTGACCTCATTCATCACTTTATCCTGCCCCCTGCCCATCTTAGCCACCCCCAGCCCCACCTCACTGAGGGGAAGATTACTGCACTGAAGTGCATGCTATATGTTTGGTTTTGTTACATATCTTTGGAGTTTGCTGGTGTGGTTGGGGTAGCAGGTTAATGGTTACCATAGTGTGTCAATAGTTAAGCTGTACTTGAAACTACTGTTCTTATAACTGCAATACTTTAGCCAGTATATCATACACATTATAATCTGTTTTTCTCCCTTGTATGATAACACTGTCATTGTGTATGGTCATAATCATCACTATAGTCCAGCGCCAAATGATTCTGTTCTTAGCCAAATGGTAACTTTGCATCCTTTACACACTGGGAAGGTGGCTTCTTGGATGATCTATAAAGACCCATCCACATCTAAAGGACATCCCTGAAGAGCAGGCATCTCTTAACACAGCCTCAAAACTAGTGATAAAGCTATCGTAGGAAATGGGCAAACATCAATGCAGAAAACAAAATAAAATTAAAAAGTGAAAGTAGAAAGTGACAAGACACAGAAGCCAGACCCCTCAGCCCACACAGGACAAGCCCAGGGGACAATGGGATGGACAGAACTGGAAGTCAAACACTGAAACTTTCTGAAATGATAGCAACATAAGTGAAAAACAAATGGAAACAGCAATTGAGAAAATAATCTTTCTAGTACAAAAAGAAATGATAATTAAAATCAAAGATTTAAAAAAGAGATAAAAGAATAGATGAGAGTAGAAAAATGATGTAAACAAAAATGTCCAATATAGGAAAGAAATGGAATCCATGACAGATCCAAAGTTAAATCCAAGACATGAAAACCTCCATTGAAAGTGTATGCAACAGACAGAATAAAGGAGAAGACAGAATTTCAGATTTTCAAGGCAGAATTGTAGCTGGTGATCACAAAAAGAAAGGTATTTTAAAAATAGCAAGAGACCACGAAAAATCAATCCAACAGGTACAAGATGAAGCAAAGAATAGCATGAAATTTATTGGGGCCCATGAGCAATCTGGAGACAGCACAAATGCCATGGAAAAAACTCTTCACAGAAATAATGACAGAGAACTTCCCAACCATGGATAGAGAACGTGACATGCAAATAAGTGGAGCATATAGAACTCTAAACAACCGTGATAAAAATAAAACTATACCAAGTCATGTAATAACCAAAACTCAAGAAATTCAGCACAACAACCGAATATTAAAAGCTGTTAGAGAAAAATCAGATCACCACTGGAGGAAAGCCCATTAGAATCATGGCAGATTTCTAAACACAAAACCTCAAATCAAGAAGAGCTTGGAGTGTGAAGCATTTCAAGTCCTGAAAGAAAGCAACTTCCAAACCAAATTGACGTACACTGAAAAACTTTCTTTCAAAATTAATGGAGAATTAATACTCCCATGACAAAGAAAAATTCAAGAAATTAATGAGCACCAAGCCAGTCCTACAAAAAGTATTGAAAGATATTCTAGACAGAGATAAAAATGACCACAATTCCAAGAACAATAACAGAAAGAAAGCACCAGGCAGATCAAGCAATTAAACAGAGGGGAAAAAAGCAGGGAACCAACAGCAGAAAAGTATCGTGACAAAGATAAGCCAAAAGATATCAGTTATAACCATCATTGTAAATGGCCTCAATTCACCAATCAGGTCCTGATAGATTCACAGCTGAATTCTAAAAGAAATTTATAGAAGATTTAATGCCCATACTCCTTAAACTCTAATGAAATTGAATGGAAAGCAATATCCCCTAACTCATTCCTGAAGGCAAATATTTCTGTTACCAAAACCAGAGGAAGATCCAACCAAAAAAGAGAACAATAGGCCAGTCTCCTTAATGAACATAAATGCAAAAATCCTCAGTATGATACCAGCAAACAGAATGCATCAAATCATCAAGAAGATCAAGTGAAATTCATACCAGCAATGCAGGGATGGTTCATCATATGCAAATCAATAAATGTAATACACCATATCAACAGAGCCCCAGGCAAAAGTCGTATGATGGTCTCAATAGATGCAGAAAAAGGTTTTGACAAAATCCAACACTCATTCATGCTAAAAACCCTATAGAAAATTGGAATAGATAGGCTTTACTTCAATTTGATAAAAGCCACCTATGACAAACCAACAGCCAACATCATGTTAATGGACAAAAACTGAAATCTTTCAGTCTAAAATCAGGAACAAAACAAGGATGTCCACTATCACCACTCCTATTCAATATAGCTGTGGAAACATCAGCCAGAACAGCTAGACAAGAGAGAGAAATAAAAGGAATAAGGGTAGGAAAGAAAGAAGTTAAATTATCATTATTTGCAGATGACATGATACTTTACATAGAAGACCCCCCTCAGAAAACCACCAAAATATTTAATAACCAAATTCAGTAGCATAGCTGGAGACAAAGGCAACATTAAAAAACCAATAACATTCCTGCACACAAACAGCAAACTCACTGAGATATAAATTAGGGAAAACACATCCTTCACAATATTATTTAAAAAATGAAATCTAGAAGACATAAGTATAGGCAGAGATTTCATGAACAAACCAGAACTGCACAAGAAATACCTCAAAGAATCAATCCCATATTATTAAAAATTTTTGTACATCAAAATAAATCACCAATAGAATGAAAAGACAACCTATTGAGTGGCAAAAAAATTTAACCAACTGTCCCTCAGATAAAGGACCTATGGCTAGAACATATAAAGAATTGAAAAGAAGCCAGACCTCCCAATTCACCAAATTCAAGGTTCCCTGATCAAAAAATGGGCACCCGAGATGAATATGCATTTCTCAGATGAAGAATCATTGGTCATTCGAAAGATGCAAATTAAAACAACACTGAGATTCCACCTCATTCCAGCAAGAATGGCTACTACCGAGAAATCAGCCAATAACAAATGCTTGTGGGGCTTTGGGAGAAAAGGAATACTTCTCCACTACTGGTGGGAGTGCAGACTGCTGCAATCACTGTGAAAATCAGTGCGGAGATTCCTCAAAAAACTAGGATTAGATCCCATTCCATCCAGATATTTCCCTTCTGGGTGTTACTCTCTTACTATCTTGTTTTGAAGTTTTGTGCCATTGTTTTTATTGTTTTTTTCTCTTTAAAATAAAATAAAAATTAAAAGAATAAAATAAAATTTAAAACAGATGCTAAGGATCTGGAGCAGTGCAGCTTTTCCTGGTTGTGTTTGTGGGAAGCACGCACAGGAATCCAGCGGAACCTGGGAAGCAAATGAAGCAGAGAACACTCTCTAGGGTTCAGCTTAAGCTGCTGCTCTGCTGGTAGTGGCATTTTAGGGCTGGGAGAGGCTGGGGCTGTGTAGGACTGGGGTGCATGGGAATTAAGGCTTGCTTCAAGCTCTGAGTGTTGAGATTAGAGATAAGAGGTCTTCTCAAATCTCAACCTCAGAGACTCAAAAACACACACATGGCATTTGAAATTATTGAAATGGGAAGATCAGCGGCAGATAATGTGTATGTCAGAGGAGAAAAGGACTCCGAACAGATTCCCGGAAGCAGAGTAACATTTAATTATTGAGCTGTGAGGTAGGAGATTTGGAAGGCAATAGAGGGAGAGGGGAAACACAGCAACCAGGAAGTCTGCAGAGGGCTCCCCACAGGAGCACAGCACCTGCTGGCTTGGTCTCAGCCAGACAAAGCCTGCCTGGCTGCGGAGGATGGCGCAGGAATGAAAATGGAGTCTAGAGAATGCACTCTTGGCTTTGGTTTGAAAAGTAAACCAGAGGTGAGCTCAGGAAGGAGGCCCCAGGTGCTCTGCTGGTGGCCCAGAGCTGCAGTGGGGGCTTGGCCAGGTCCAAGCAAGAAGACCAGGAGAGGAGACCATGCTCCCTGCAGGCGAGCACCTCCTCCTGGCTCACAGCTGAGTCCATGCTGGGGAGGGAGTGATGGACACAGTGATACCGTGAGACAGTAAGAGGCCAGCAGACCGCTGTGGAGCTCTGCATGAGCTTCAGGAAGCAACACAGTTTGGGTGGACAGGTGGGTCTGCCCTGAGGGTAGCTGGCATGTGAGTCAGCAGCCTCTGTAATGAGTGGTGACTATAGAATGTGCAGAATCACGGATAGGACCTGGAGGTGTGGGGTGGGGGAGCAGCTTGTGGGACCCAAGGCCCAGGCACCTGGCATCCCACAGGGAGGTGACCTGGCACCATGTGGGCTGGCACACCCAGAAATCCAAGTGCCTGAGCTGGTGGATCACTACTAATGAAGAGGTGACCAGAGCAAGGAGAGAGGCCACCCTTCCACCCTGCATGGCCAATAAGGCTAATTGCGGGGAGAAGACCCAGGTTCCCCAGAGGCAAAGGGCTGCACCCTCGGAGCACTGCTGCCGAACGCCCCCAACCCCAGGTCTTCTGCTCTTCAGGGCCACTCGTTCCTTTCTTCTGGCACGGCTGTCTCAGTCTTCAGAGTCCGCTCTTCAGCTTTGTAGGTTTTACCTTAGGGACAGAAATTCTCCCCATGTGCCTCACTCTGGCCGCCTCTCAGCGCACTCTGGACCCTCCCCAGCATGTGGTGGTTGTGGCAGACCCTGACTCAGGAGAACTGGCTACACTGCCTCATCCCCCAATCATTCCCTCTTTGAGCAGAAACCCTGGAAATGCAGAAAACATAGCAAACTAAAGTACTTAGTGAGCAGTAAACATATTAATTTCTAGGAATTTCGAGAAATTTAACATTGCTTTGAGGACCTGGAAACACAACAGGAAGATTTTCATAAAACCTTGAATAATTACGTGCTTCACAAGGTCTTACAGGGTATGAATGCAATGCTTGAGGCCACCATCCATGGCCATCTGTCCAGTGTCCCTAAAGGACCACCAGCCGGTGACATGCTCCCCCTGCAGGCAGGCGAGAATGTGGGCCTGGCATGGACCATGTGATCACTGGAGCTCAGAAACTCTTTGGGGGCAACGGACCCTTTGATGGTGATACTTTTCTCCATAATGCAGAGAATCACTTTATTAAAGATGACAATTTTCCATGTTACATATACATTTTGAGGGTAATGAAAATACATGAGAAAGATATTATAAGAAATACATAGCACAGGTTGATCCTCTATACATGCAAGCCAGGAGGAAGCATAACTGGGCAGTGGAGCTGGCCCAAGATGGGGGCTTAGGGAACGCCTGTGCTGGTGGAGGGGAGGGAGCTTTGTGTGGGCGTCTGGGGTGACCTTCAGATCAGCAAGAGCACACCTGGACAGGGCTCTGTGGATTCAGGCAGGAGTGTAGGGTGTGAGAGAGGGCTGAGAAGTTAGTGACTGTCATGGTTGATACATTGTGTTAGCTTGAGCAGTGTAGAGTTTAACTGAGACACACAGCAACAGCAGGGTCCTTACTTTGTAAACATCCTCACCCTGTACAAAGGAGGGCAGGAGATTTTGTGAGTGATGCACCCACCCTGGAAGGAGAGGGTGTGTGTACAATGTAAGGAAAGAAAAGAGCTTGCTACTTCCCCGCCTTTTGCTCTGGCTGCTGCCTCGAAGTGCTGCCCCTGTGCCACGACACCCTGCCTTGGAGCCAGCTGATTACAGACTGAAACCTCCACAAACAGGGAGCTAAATCTTTCCTTCCTTCACTTTGGGAGTTGGGTGTTTTGTCCCAGCAAGGAGAGAAAAGTAACCAAGACAGCAACCAACCCCAAGGTGCCGAGCAGGTGAGCCGCAGTGGTTTTCTTTTGGAAGCAATGGTGGCCAACTCTCATCTTCTTAAGAAACAGAATTAATACAGGAAAATAGGAAAGGATGTCAGGAAAATATTTGTGGTTCATTTATATAAAATCTACCGACAATCATCGATTGTAACTATTGCAGGTCACATATTAGGATGCATCAATGTTACATGTATTTTTGCAACACACAGAGGGTTTATTTTACTTTTTGGAACTTTACAGAATTGCAAGTAGATCTTTGTTGGGAATGTTATAGTGAATTAGCAGTGATATGAGTAGGAAATTCATTAAAAATCAATGTAACCCAATTAATATATTAATATAAAATCTTACAAAATGTATTAAACTGATAACTTACTTAATAAAATGTTACTTCTGGCCAATTACCTTTTTAAAAGCATTAACAAAGTAATACTTTTACTGGAAATCTGTGGAGAAATGGGCACTCTTCCACAAGCTGAATGGTAGAATAAATGGTAGCTGATATATGTTTTTAAAAGCATTTCAGTAATGTCTAATAAAATACTAAAACTATCTATTTTATAAACTGACATTTTTGTGGGATAAAGTTTCAACAATTTATCATCTAGAAACCTTTCCTTAAGTATCTAAAAATTTGTACAAGGTATGCAGCACTATTTATGCTAGTGACATATTAGAAATAATTCAAATATTCATCAAACAGACTTTAATAAAATATCATAAGTTGCAGCAGATTCTTACAGGAATTTTCTGCTCTGCACTGGGAAGAACTGTGAGCAGCTGTGCATCCTAATGTGGATTAGTGTCCAGGCAGAATCGCTAAACAGAAATAACGATGCACTAGACAGTATATTATGTATAATTCATCTCTCATGGAAAAGCATCACACTTGTAAGTATTCCAGAAAAAGTTAAAGGTAAATATAAAATGTTACACACTAATTATTTCTTGGATGCTGCTATAATTTGAGAGATTTTCACTTTTACATAATTAATATTTGAATTTTGAGATGCTTATATTCAGAAGGCTTTGTACATTCAATCAGGAAAAGTACATAATAGTATTATAAAACAATAAGGATTGATGGGAAAACAAACCCATCTCTTTCAGGGACATATTGAACCCCTCTGCCTGGCCTGTCGGCTCTGTCCTAATCTCACCCCTCCCTTCTTGCCCAGGAACCTGGGAGCCCCAGTGGGGTGCTGCTCGCCCTGGGGGACCTGCCTGCCCCGCAGCACCCTCAGTCACTTGTGCTCCACAGCCTGGGCTGGCAGATCACACCCAACGGCCTGGGCAGAATTGAGCCAAGCTCACCGGCCAGCTCCTGCCCACATCAGTACCTCCGGCCGAGACCCCAGAATGAACAGGTGCGTCTGATGCACCTCGAAGCGGAAGGCCAGTGTCTCCAGTTACCTGTCCTTCCCAGCACTCTTCCTCGGTCACACTTGGGAGCCCACAGGTCAGGCCCTTGTCAGAGATTCTGATTCCGAAAGCTAAGGGCAGGGGGTGGGAAATACAGGAAGTAGCCACCTTTCCTCTCATCATGTACAGAACCTGAGACCCAGATCCCGGGCTGGCCTCTCCGCCTTCCAAAGCTTCATGCCTGGCTACACGCTGCAGACCCCACTGCTGGGAGCCACGTCCCGGCAGGGCTGGCCCTCCTGGCTCCAGAGAGCAGGGCCCCTGACTCTGCTGAGTTTTGACCATTGATTTGGTGCTGATTTCCTGACTCATGGCTGTGCACCTAGATTTCCTGGGGGAACCTTGTGATCCCGGGAACACTCCAGCCAAGAGACGCAAGGGCTTTTCAAGCACACCTGGGAAGCCAGCTCAGGAGGCCGTGTTCGCAGGCATGACTTTCCAGGAGGAGGCATGGCACTCACGCTCCCCAGTCCTGACCCACCAATGCCTCACGTTTCGAAATTAGAAGATAAACTCAACAGCACAGGAGTCACAGGTAATGACAAAGGAAGCTAGAAGCAAGCGGAAATGATAACAACACATCAGACTTCACGAGATGTATTTAAAGTAGCTTTTAGAAGGAAGTGTATGGTTCTAAATGTATGCTCATGGCTTTCTTACCAAAAAAAAGAAGATTTTACATTAATTACTTAAGCTTCCTGAGGAAAAACTGGGGGGAAAAATAGCACACCAAGTCAATACCTAGCAAAAGAGAATGAATAATAAAAACAATATCAAAGATGAATGAAAACCATATCAGACTAAGAAACACTAATAAACACTAAGAAAATACACTATGCCAAAAACCTGGTTTTCTGCAAATATCAACACAAATGATGAGAAGAAGTCACAAATTGCCAATACGGGCTAAGAAGATACTGTATCATTAATTATTCTGTAGTTACTAAAAGAGACGTTATAGTCTTATGCCAGGGAATTAGACAACCTATGTGAGTATAATCTTGAATAATAAAAAGCTACCCAAAGTGGTTTTTCAAAAAGTAGATGAACCAGAGTACGCTTCTCTGTTAAAGGAACTAGATTTGGAATTTACAGTTAATAAAAGCTTCCCACACAAACTGCTGTAGGCACACAGGGTTTCACTTTGCATTTCCATCTGACATTTAAAAATGGAAATGTGAGGCCGATTCTGTAAAGTCTCTTCCAAAGTAGGAGAACGGAACCCAGCTGAACTCACAACCCATAGTAAGATCTTTATCTGTTACTAAGATGCAAAGACACTTTTCCAGAAAAGAAAATTAGAGACTAAGGATCTCACAAGCATAGATGCAAAACCTCGGGAGGTCGCATCAACAGGGACAGTGGAACAAAAACCTTGAGAATGCCCCCATGCCTCAGTAATGACAGGGAGAGACAGGGTTGTGAGCAGCATTTTCAGAATTCTGAAGGCCAGCAGAATCCTCACCACCCAGCAGCATTTATTCAGAACGTAGCTTAGTCCTGGCCATACCGGCACTGCCTCCTCCCTGCCCAGGGGGACCCTGGGTGCTCTGGAGGGCTGAGGCGGGCAGAGCTGAGGGAGGCAGAGCTGGGCCTTTCTTTCCAATCCCAGTTGGAAGTGCTGGTCCCAGGAGACAACCATCCAATGCCTTTGAAAGGATGAGTCTGCGTGCCGGAAGAGCTGAGGTTATGGGTACAAGTCTGGGACAAGCAATAGGAGAGAGCCCGGGGTCAGGTGGGGTGGGGGGGCATGGGAGCCTTGTAGCCCTGGTGTGTGGGGTCCACAGACGCTCAGGGTTGTGAAGAACATGGACAAAAGGAATAAGAACACGGTGAACAGTGTGGGGTGGGCTGGGGGAACAAAACTGTGTGACGCGTGGCAGGATGGTGAGGAAGGAAAACACCACCGGAAACCAATCCTGAGGAAGGCACACAGTGTGCCCACTAAAGGGAATCTATTTTGCAGAACTGCAGCCAGCATTATGCTTAAAGGAAAGTTTCTCACTGAGATGCTGAGAGAGGACTGCGACTTTCAATACCTCAGTTTCCAATCATACTGGAAGTTCTAATCAGGGTCTTTAGCCAACAAAGAAAAAGAAAAGAAGGGCCACTTCCAGCAGATCACTTTACCAAGCAAGCAGTGATACTACCACTACTGGATTCAGCATGAATTTATGTGTAAAATGCCCTACAGTGACTTTTAGAACCAGTAAGCAAGTCCTACAAGTTTATGGATGACAAACTATCTAAACCCAATCATTATATTTACATACATTAGCTGTGAAAAACATGAAAATGAAACAGACTCAATTCTATTAGTAAAAGACTAAAGTACAAATTACAAAGGAAACACTTAAGAATAAACATAATCAAAGAAGAGCGAGGAATCAGCGAATTAGAGCTCAGGGTGCAGGAAAAAGCTAAGATCACCCAGTGAGACTCGAAAGCCAGAACCGGCAACGAGGAAGAATAATTTTAATAACACATGGTTTAGAGACAACTGGACATTTACAAGCTCGAGAGGGAGTCTGAACCCCTACCTCACACCATATATAAATTTAACTCACAATGAATCAAAGATTTAAATATAAATGCTTAAACTATAAAACATTTAACAAGGCAGTGAGACCTTTTAGCCAATAGTTTCTTAGACTCCAAAAGCAAAAGCAACCATATGAAAAAATAAATTCAATGTTAAAAAAATAAAAATAAATTCAATAGTATCAAAATTCAAACTTTATGATCCAAATAAAAAATACAAAAGTAAAACAGTTACAAATTGCACTTCTGATAAGTTTGTAGTATTTAAGGACAGAACTCTTACAATTTGTTGAAAAAAAAGGAAAATAACCCAATTAAAAATAGACAAGGGATTCAAAAGATATTTGTTGATACACAAATCACTGATACATCCATGAAAATACATTCAACATCAGTACTAATCAAGGTAACACAAATTAAAAGCACAGTGAAATATGATAGCTATAAAAGTTGCTTAAAAGTCAAGAAGAGATGCCAGTGGGTTGTGGAGAAATGTTAACCTTGGTCATCATTGGGGATGGGATAGGACGGTGGCTGTGCAGGTGCTGTGTGCCCTGCGGTGGCCTGCAGTGGCCTGTGGTGTACACCCAGGCAGCATCCCAGCATGACTCATACGCGCCAAAAGGCGAAAAGAGCTCAGGTGGCCACCGAATGAGTCAGCACGTACGGCACCATTTCCACCTGGTGGATTTGGCCCCGAAGAGCAGTGAAGCCTCGAGGGGCAAGCCAGGGCATGACAGACTCAAACCCTGAAAACATCTGCTACGTGAAGAAGCCAGAGATGGAAATCGCTGCATGCGATCTCTGATCTCTGGAGCAGCAGTAGTAGCAGCGAGCCCACGGTATTGAAATTCAAATGAAAAAATGCAAAGAATTTCAAAATGAGAGGAACAGTGAAGTTACACTACCTGAATGGAAGACATATCAATGAAGACTATAGCATGAGTATATATGTATATATGATACATATACTAATATTATGTGGATTTTGATGAACTAATACATATCCATATCTCACAGGAATATAACAGGCCCCAGAAAGAGATTCATAGCCCAGCACCTTCCTCTCAGTTTTGCTGTGAAAAATAAAGCCACTCTAAAAAGTGAATCTATTAAGAAATAAATAGGGAATTAGGCACATGGGGGACGGCAACAGTAGAGGCAACATTCGTGTCCCTGGGTACCAGGAGGGGACAAGAGAAGAGGGGACTAACAAAGTATTCCCAAACCAGAGCTCCTGGCCATTTGTCGAGATCCAGTTTTGTGGTGCTCAGTATATAAGACTCTTGAATATCTTTTGCTAAAGTTTTTTTTCCCAACTAACATGTCCTTTGGTGGCATCATAAATTATGTCTCATGACTCATGAGAGCGCTGCTTAGTATGATGCTTGGTGTCACCCCCCACCAATGGTCACAGCAGAGACCAGAGGTACGGTCTGTGGAACTGTGGAACTGCCATGTGAGAGAACATGACAGCCGAGGACAGCTAACTCTTCCCAAAGTCCTTACCCAGACTTGGGACTAATTTTACTTGGAAAATGAGTTAGTCACCAGCCATGACCTATCCCTGGTCTCTTCTGTGCTTGATGCGAGGGTGCTTTGTTGTCTCCTTCATAAGCCTGCCTGACCACATCCTATCTCCAGTAACCTCACCCCTCCTATAGATCCTACGGCCAGTAAATACCACAGATCTGGCTGAGCACTGACCACCCCAGTTCCCCATTTCACTTTTATCTTCTCCATGAGTGTTTTTTTGCAGTCTTGCATCGTAGCACCAAACAGAAGAACCAGGTCTTTGCTGAGGTCCCCGATAAGGTGGTACTGGATGAATAAAAGCATAACCATGCCTTGGGAGACCAGGTCAGGACCTCCCTGGGGAGCTGAAGTCACAGTCTTCTTAAAAGTACAGTTCATAAATTATGATTTTCCTTGTCTCCTTCCTACCTTCTTTATTTTCTCTTTCCTACCTCAATGTCACAAGCCACATGAAAATTTTAACCTGCTCTTTTGTATACACCAGACATTTCACACATAAATTCATAACTGGAGCAGACCAGACCTGTACAAGGGGCCTGTGGTGCAGAGGGGTCACCCGGGTCCCCTGGATTCCTGGACAGAGATCCAACTCTAAACGAAAGCAAAGATGTCATCATGGATGAATGTTAATTACTGGGTCTCTCACAGGGTATTTTGCTCATGAAAATAAAACAGATATAAACTGTGTGCCTGTTTCTGGCTACAGAATGTAAAGATTGCACAAAGATGCTGCAGGTATTTATTTTTTAGTAGCTGACAAGCAAGCTAAAGGACAAACCAAGATTGTTTTATTTAATTTTGGAAGAGTGATGTATTTATGACAGTGCTTGTAGCTGAGGATAAAATGCTAATGTGCCTTAATTTAAATAATGTACCCAACTGCAAACATACCCAATGAGAAGACATTTGTGTTTGTCAAAACAGTAAATAAATGAAGCGATGAAATCAAATGAGAAGAGCATTTCAGAAAAGTGAGGTTGCACAGAGATTGTTGCACAACGGCAAAGTCGTGTTTAATTTCCTTTGATGATTAAAGGCAAATAATGGAAGCGCGAGGCATCTTCAGAACACTGACTCCTTTTTAGCTTGATGGTGCTCCATAAACTGCACCATTCGCTCTGCGTTCACAGGGAACACAGGACAAACGCACTTATAGCGCAGAGGGAGGCAGAGCACACGGGATTAGAAACCTCCTCGCAGCGCAGCTCGGTCCAGGGGGCCCCCATTCCCAAGGGCCCTGCCTGGCCTGGGTCCTGCCCTTCGCTCCCTGAGCCTCAGCCCCTGGGCTGGCTGACCCAGCAGACTCCCCCTTTCCGAAGCCCGGGCCTCTGCTCCCCTCAGAGTGACCACAGCCCGCCACCCCAGGTCCCACTGCACCCCATGCTCCTCCAGCCCCAGGGCGCCCTGCTTCCCCCAGACACTCACGGGCTCCTGGCTGCCAATCTTCGCCCTCACCTTAGCCATTTTCTGGGCCAGCTGCCTTCTCACCCAGTCCTGCCAATCTGTTACCATCGGCGCAGCTCAGCTGATCAGGGTTTCCTTAAAGTTCTTTTTTTGTTTTTGTTTTTTGTTTTGCAGCACGGGGACTCGAACTCACAACCTCGCACTTACGCCGCTGAGCTAAATCCTTGGCCCTCCTTAAAGTTCAAAGTTCCTGCATCTTTTAAAAATAATCTGTCCTAGATCAGTGAAGCTCCCTCGGTCTCTGCAGGGAAGACTGCGCGTCTTCGTGTGCCCCATGGATCCTTCGCTCTGCCGCCGCCCGGTCTCACCCCGGCTGGGTGGTGATGGCAGCGTCACTTCTCCACAGCCTTTGTCCAACAAGACACCAGAGCTGGCAGCCAGGGCTGCTCTATCAGGTGCCTGTGGCGAGCGTGGGGCAAGGGCAGACGGTGTGGAACCCACGGGACACACCGCAAGAACCCACGCTTAAGCATTTGATTGTTGCGGAAAATAAAATTAAGATGAGATGATGTTCCCAACCCACACAGCTAACAGGGGCAAAGCCATCGCTTGAGACTCGCTCATGCCCTTTGGTGTCCCTTTGTGGCTGAGGGCACTAACTGAGGGTGAAGTCCTCCCTATGCCACACTCATCCTGGGATCCCAGGAGGAAGAACCGCCCTGGTCACACGCACGTGCTCATTCTCCTGACCACGACCGGAGGAGCTGAAGGAGCCAGAAAGCTGCTGGGCCTCACCTCAGCCTTCCTGGCTCAGTCCCAGCCCACAGCCTCCTGTCACACAGCCCAGGGCAGCTCCCACTGCCCAGCAGCCCCAGTGCCTGGCCCTCAGCTTCCCTGAGAGCCGTCGGCCTTGGCTGCATTGCTTAGATGCACTGCTCACTGGAGACTCCGTGGCCAGAGCCAATAACTCACTAACTCTCTGTCCAGTCTTGACTTTTCTGCATTGAATCTGCTGTCCACAAGCTTCTGCTGTTTAGACGTATGCTTGACATTTAGGACCAGGACCCAGCCTGTAGAAAGACCATGCATTACTCCCAGAAAGCTTCCAGGAGATGGTTTTGAGGAGGAGGGTGCTGTGTGAGGGTAAACTGGCCCTCAGGCAGCCTCAAGCACAAAACCATTCATATTTTACCTCCATAGTATTACAATAGATGAGCCACCAAGGAGAGAGGCGACGCTGATTCTGTGACCACACAGAGAAAGGAGAGATGATGTGAAGGAGCGGAAGTGCTCTGCCCATGGGTGTTGGTGTCTTTCCAAAAGCCACTCCCCACAGGGCCTCCAAAGCAGAGTCTCTCTAGTTTTCTGTTTTCTTTATGTGGCATTTTCCTGGAATGAGGTTTTCTTTAACACCATCTGCTTATAAAGCCACATTTTTTGTTAAGTTGTGTGCTCCTGATGACTGACGAACTGTCCTTCTTTGATTTTTGTTCCTCAGATACCCTCGTGCGTGGCTGGGCAGCGTTCTGCAGACTGAATTGGGGAACAGTTCAGACTTCAGGCGGGAGCAGGGAATGCCACGCAGCTGTGTGCAGACTGCAGCAGTGACTGCAGAGACACTGAGGTCACTGTCCTCATGCCCAGCACAGCCTCACAGGGAGACCCTTCCCCTAGAAAGGCCAGCACTGAGCACATCTGAGTGCCAAAGGAAGTCACCTCCTTCCTTGGTCATTTTAAAAAGTTGTTTGTAAAACCCAAGTCAGAACTGTTTCTCCGTTACTTTTTTAAAATAGAAATTCTTTTTAAATTCTAAGCAAATACAAGTTGCAGGATTAATCAAAGTTGGCTCATTTTTTTGCAGCTGTCAACCACCTGACACCCTGGCAGACTATTGATGTCCCCGTGGGCTTTTCTGAAGCTTCCTCCTGTGCAGGCAGGAGAGGGGGCATGAAAACAGCAGAGAATGTTCTCATTTGCCTTGAGTGAGGCAAAACAGAATCATGTTATAAAACAAAACAAGCAAAACAAAAGCATATGGGGAAGCTGTCAAAAGGTGGAGATATCATGTCCCTGAGGAGAAACACAAACGTGAAGCCAGCTCAGGGAAGTGATCCGGGAGAACGGCCCCTGGGGTCCAAGGTCAGTGGCACCATCTGTACTGTGCTCACGGCTGCGTGATGATTGATTCCTGGAGACAAAAAACAACCCCAACTGTCACAGGCTGTCACAGGCATCCTGACACCACAGCAACCAGGCTGGGTGGGCAGGCAACACCCAGCGTCTATCACAGCTGCTTCTGCCCTTCCAGTCTAAGCAATTGTGACTACCTGTGCCACGCGTAGGGTCCAGGCCCCCAAGGGTTCTTGAGGTGAACTCCTAGGCTGTGCCCAAAGCCCTGCTCTTCAGGCAGCTGCTGCCACCTGCGGAGGTCAGAGAGTTTGGAGAGCAGCAGCGGGGTCGGAGTGGGTAGATGCTCACTGATGAGACAGAGAGCAGTGTACAAGCAATAGAGCAAAAGTAAAACTCAGCCAGTGAATTACTCTATTGATCCTTTACACTGTCTCAGCGATTATTTCTTAAATAAGTTCCCGAATCAGGTCCATGCACAGAAGAATCTTAAATCTGTGCTTTACAATAAGTAAAATGCATCAGAAACATTTCAACAGAACAAGATACTATCCAATCCCTAAAAGTATAAATTGAATCCAATGAGCATAATTACAAAGTTAATAACAATTAGAACAAATTCCCCTTGAACAAATGATGAGTATATATTCATTTGGCATTTGTTTATTAACCAAGCATTTACTAAAATCCTACAGTGTTCCTCCCCTTTGCCTTAAAGGGAAAAACCCGACACCTGGAGATCATTCCTGACCAGGTCTCTGGGCATCACTTAGCCAGCGAAGCTGTTGCAGAAATTGACCATGACGAAGGGCAATGAGGGACACACAGAGTGTCCCCAGCACCACCCGTCCATCCCGATGCAGAGAGGAGCTGGGCAGCGCTCGTCACCTTCCTGTCCTCAGAGAACCCAGGACACAGAGGGCGAGGAGCTAAGGTTCCCGGGGCAGCACTGAGAAATGCAGTGAGGTGTGCTGTGGGGGGACTCCACAGTCAGAGCTAACTGCACACTGCACCCTCTCACGCACGCCTGGGGTGTTTAATAAAACTTCATTGCTAATGTAGAAAACAATGCTGTAGAGAAGAAAGACCACATACAGGGTGTGGCACAAAGAATACATGTACGGAATAAAGGAAAGCAGAGGAAAATGTGCAATCCAGTCTGCTTCAAACACAGGCCCTTGACACAATGAGGAAAGTTGGAGCATGGAGCTAAGCGGCTGCCAGGCGGGACAGAGGAACTTCACTATTCAAAGCAATATTTCCTCTCTGCAGTCATGCTTTGTAGTGCAGAAATTCCTGTCTGTATTACTTTCCCTTTCCCTACAAAATTCACGAATACAATTCTAAAGTTTGCTCCAACTACATGGCATAAGTCTCCAATGCTTCAAGAGTCTTGCGTGTGTTGAAGCAGCCTCGCACCCTCCTGCCATCCAGCTCCCGCGAGCCTTCCCCGGAGCACACCCGGCAGCAGCGTGTGGCCACGTGAACCTGACTGCGTGAAACCGCTTCCTCCTGTCTGCTTGATGCCAGCAGAGGGATCTTTAACCCAGACTCGGTAAGAAACAGGCTGGGCCAGGTATTGCAAGGACTCAGGCGTGTGCCATCCACGAAGCTTTACTGGGGATTCTGCAACTGGTCGGAGCGTGACCCTGCGCTCCTCAAAGAACAGAGAGAGCAGCAGGTTGCGTGGATTTGCTGGGGTGGCCTAACACCTGGCCAGTTCCAAAAGCTGTTTCTTCTTGTGACAGGCATGGGCGACCAGGCTGTCATAGTTGCTTTGTCCTAGAGGCTGCTGAATTTTCAAAGAGCCGTCAGCAGCTCCTTACTGAAGACAGCCTGGACTTGTGCTTCTGTGCTCCATGACAAGGCGGAGCCGGAGGACTTCAGAGCCCTGGGCTCTTGTGGATTCTGAAGAGGTAAGAGGTGCGGTCAGGATAAGAAAGAAAAGAAAACACATCCCATCTCCAGAGGGGGATACGCCAAGCCGACGCTGTGCTACAGTCTTGGACAAAATGTTCTGAAAGATCTGCATGTCCACCTGCACAGCTGAGCAGACTCTGGCCAAGGGCTGAGACAGCGAAGAGGACAGACACAGGCTAGCGGCACAGCGCCAAGCTGCAGGGCCCCTGCACTCGCCCTTGGATGTCTGCAGGTGCAGACACAGCCCTCAGGTCTTGGGAAATGACGTGAGTCCTGGGGCTCCTCCCCCTCATGCAGAGGTGTCGCACACAGCAAAGCTGGTGGGGAACCGCAATGGCATTGCTCCAGTATACAGCCTCCAGAGTTAGAGGCTTTTAAGTTGACCAGAACAGCAAGTCGAGTGGGTTTGTATGGGGTCTTTTTCCTAAAGGCAATTTGTCATTTTGTCATTGAAAGAAACTAAAAATGCATAATAAGCAACGCAATGCATGGTACTATGCTGGATTTTAGGTTTAATTAGTAAGAAAAGGCAATTTTAACACAATGGAAATATTTAATTGTTTTTTTAGCTTACTGATCTTATAGATGTGGTAAGCGGTATTGTGGTTTCCTATGGCAATGCCCTTCCTAAGAGAAGGTATTTTAGGAGCTTTAAGAGCCGAGTACCAAGTTCTACTACTTACAGTTTAATTACAAATGATGAAAAAAATTCAAATGTTGAAAATTACCTTCATGAAGTGAAAAGCATGTATATGTTGTTTCTATTCTTTTTTAACTTTCATCTTGTTTGGAAATTTTTGAAAATAAAAATATTGGAGGAAAAATTTAAATGAATAGTTGTAGATTTTAAGTGCAGTCAACAGACTAGTGCTCATAAAATTCTAAGATACAGAAACCTAAAAAGCAACATGCTTCGAGAGATGTCCTTGCCAGTTAAACCCATGGATTATCAGAAAAAGAACTGCCTTTTGCAATCCTGCTTCCCACCAGCTCCTCCCTCCCACCAACCTGGGACTGGGACCCTTGATGAGCCTGCAAAGGCATCTGGTCAACCTTGCACATGTGGAAGTCAGAGCAGAGTCTCAGGCTAGAGCTGGGCCCAAGAGACACTGCCAATCTTTAGGTACAGGCCTCCAAATCTTTCAGTGTCCATGAAGATAAGGCAGAGGGAGAGCCAAGGTGAGTCCAGTCAAGCAGTCCTGGTGCTGGGTGGACACAGAGAAAGAGAAAGCATGAGCATGAGCGATCCTATCTTTAGACCTGGACACACACATTTAATGTGCAGGGAAATGACACAAAGCAGATGTCATCCGTGGTTAACCGGGAATGTTGGGGAAATGCATTATTGTTCCGGTCTTCTTTGGCCTCCTTTCTTTGGCACTGATAGAAGAAGCCAGTGTGAGTCTGTCCTCGCTGCAGGAGATGCAGGTGTGGAGCAAGCCTATCCTAGAACCCTGAGCTGTGAGGCCCCCGGAAAAGCTGGGGCACCACGCAGGTCTGGGGAGACTTTTCTCCAACCTCCCACTGCAAACCACACTGCTCATTCACTAAAGTCTAAGCTGTGACCTATGCTAATATTGCTGCTTCTTCCAAAACCAGTGTGAAGCCCTAAGGAGTTTCCTGGCATCTGATACTTGGTACCTCTGTCCCTGTGCTCCCACATGGGCAGAAGCTGAAGGAGGGCTTGAAGACCAACGCAAGGGTTGCACAGAGGAGCACAAGTACGGCACAGGAGCAACGAGCAGGGCTGAGGTCTCGTCAGCAGCGGAGGCATCGGGACAAGGCAGAGCGTCAGTGGGCCTCACAGCCAGGCCAGGGGTGTGAGAGAGTGTGGAACGCTAAGGACCAAGGGTGAGAAAGCCTAGGGTCATTCTAACACGGTTTGACAAGGAACTGTCTGCATTTGATTTTTGCTAACATTTGATTCTTTCACACAATGTCCAACAATGTAATAATTGTCAATTTTCAACTGAAAATATGCAGAGCACTACCTCATTCATCACACATCACCATAATTTGTTTTTAAGTAAATTTTCTATTCTCTTTGTCTAAAACATCAACCCAGAAGAATAACAACATTTTACATTTTCCCCTGATTTTTTCACTCGTTTCACCTCAGCTCTTTTTTCTAGGAGGAGACTGAGAATAGCATTTGTCATTTTTTTCCCTCCCTGGCATATGCATCCCATTGCTAAGCTACCATGTATCTTTTGAACCCTCACAATACCTAATGTCTAAAATGAATTAAGAATTTAAAAAGCATTTTTAAATAAAAGGAAATGAACTGGTGAAATCAGAGTATAAGAAACTTACAGTAAACATAATGTTCCTGTGAAATTTTTGGACTTCAAGGCATATTGGAGCTTAGTGGGTGTTACAGCTTGTGTCTGGATGGCCCCCCAAAGCCTGGTGCAGTCATAGGTGTGGTTTTCAGAGGTGACACTGGGACTAATTCCAGAGCAATGCTAGGCTCAAGGGTGCTAGGGTTAAGGATGTGAGTGCTGCTGCCCTGAGTCACCTGGACGAGACATCAGGGACAGAGAGATCTGTGGTCTTCCTTTGCCTGCCGCTGCTGTGTTCTGGAACCCATGAGCTGCTTCTCCTCTGCGATGCCCCTCTGCCATGTGCTACTCTGCTGTGGAGCAGCAGACAATGGACCGAAACCTCTATGAACTGTAAACCAAAACAAACTTTTGCTTCAATTGTGAGTGTAGGGTATTTTGTCTCAGCAATGAGAAAAGAAACTAAGACAGCAGGTTTGAAATGGAAATATTACAAAGGAAAACAACTTTGAACTAAAATTTCTGTATCATAAAAACCTTAAATTTCCAGAGCTTTTTATTCAATTAAGAAACTGAATATACAAAGAAGAAAGAAAAGAAGAAGAAAACAAGATCAAGCGTGTCTTTTTATCTGAGTTAAAAAGCAAACAACAATAGGAAAAGTGTGACTCTGAGTTTAAACTTCAATAATGAGAAACACTATGACTGCCTCATAAAAACTGAGACTATGTGCCAACCTTAATAAGTCAAAGCTGTTTGCAAAACTCAAATTTGATGTTGACATTTCACAACCCGCCCTATTTATCAGTACTAAGCATTTATTTTTTATGAAGCTATGCTATATGAAGCCAGGCATCAGCATCTCTCAGAGTACTCCTCATTTTCAATTGCACTGAACTTAAAAATGCAAAAGTTATTTGACTGCTACTTTTTCAAAGACAAAATTTAACACATTAAATTTAACACTTTCACAAATTATGTCTAGGATACTGAAAAACATTATGTAATAAACAAGATTAGGCTAATGTTTTTAAAAGCTTTTAATATAGATTAATGTAATTGATAACCTACATCAATTGTTCTGAAATATCTACTGGAAAGCCTGTGTATCTTATGAAATATATTAATTATTCTGACCCGTTGGTGGTCTGGAGACGTGGATAGGATTATAAATCTCTAGAAAGTTAGAAAGTTTCTACTGTCAATAACATTTGTTACTTGCATAAAAAATTGTTCTGCTTTGCTTTCCTGTTAGGGGGACAGAATGCCCAACACCCCAACCTAAAGGAGGAGAGAGTTACTTTCGCTCTCAGGTTGAGAGGTCTCAGCTTTTGTCAGCTGGCTCCAAGCCAGGAGCATCATGGGGAAAGGGGTGGTGCCCATCTCATGCTGGCTGGAAGCAGAGCCCGGGGAAGAGTGCTGGTAAGGAAGGAGCCAGGGACCAGATGTATCCCCAGCTGCACCCCAGGACCCGCTCCTTCCAGCCAGGCCCTGCCACCCCACAGAACCTTCATCGCTGAGCTGGTTAACCCTCACAATCCAGCCACCTTTCCAGAAGTCTCTAACTCAATCATGTCCATCAGTGCTGATGGCCATAACCACACTTTCGCCTACATGACGGATCCCTGGGAGCCTGGTTCTGGTTCCCCAGCATACGTGCCCGGCTGTCACCCCAGTTAAGCAGCCTGGCTGCAGAGACTGAAGGTGAAGATGGGTGTCTTACCTGAAGGTGAGCAGAGTGCACACTGACCCACTTCCAGCAGCCAGAGTGCACTGCAGTGGCTCAGAGGGGACAGCAAGCCAGACTCATGCCGGCTAGTATAGGGCATTTTACAGGAAATTCTTCAGTGTTTCCTAACAGATTCCAGCCTCATTGTCCCACTGCATCAACTGACAGAAAATTAAAGGAAATACACTTTTCTCTAGAATGACCCTAAAGCACCAAGTTTTACTTCTTAATCCAGAACCTTAACTTTTTAATCCAAATCCTGGCAACATAATATCTCATGGAGAGGCTTAAGCAGCAAACATTTATTTCCCAGCCTAGAGCCTGGCTCTCACACTGGGGTGCTGGGGCTGGATTGGGGAGGGCTTCTTCCTGGTGAATAGCCAACGTCCTCTTGCTGTCCTCAGTATAAGATGAGAGAGAGGTTTCTAGAGTCTGCTCTCATTCCTTTGCTACCTCTTAGAGGCTCTGCTTCCTAACACTCAGTCTTTAACAGTCCATCACAGTATCTCCAGGGCAACTCGAGGCTTGAGGATGTCCAGGTTGTCGCATAAGGTGGAACAGCATTTGCACATAAACTACATACTTGCAGCCATACAGTGTTATCTCTGGAATATTCACAATGCCCAGCATGATGAAGAGGATGCACAGACAGTTGTTCTTCTGCACCAGTGAGGGAATAATGACCTGAAGATGAGTCCATGAGAGTTAGCACAGAGCCAAGTTTTTAAGTGCATATTTTCCACACACAGTTGGCTCCATCCACAGATGGAGACCTCATGGGTTGTGGAGAGTCAACTGTATATACTAAATGGGATGATACCAAATGTTTGCATTTCTAAAGTTTTATATTTTGGAAAGGCAATAGTATCAGATATTCCAAATTGTATTTTCTTACAGAAATGATGTTTCTTTTAAGCATTAAATTCAGGATACTTTTACATAATCTTAAATCTTTGGTGGTCAGACATGAGGTAAGTGATTCCATTAATCATACTTTCTGAATGTTTTACAAAAATTCCTCAGAGGTCGTGAGGAAACCCTATCTAAAAGTCCACTGCGATTCAGAAGGCACTGAAAGAAGTCAGCAAGGGGGAGAGACATCTGCACAGATGCAGAGGTCTGGCTGCATTTGGGGGCAGTGATCCCGACACAGACCCCCGGCCAGTGCCCATCAGGGACCTGCAGACCCGAGGCCTCAGCCAGGTGTGAAATCCAAGTGGGGGCGGGGATTCAGCCAGGCTCGGGGAACCTCAAAGACATGATGCGCTGGGAAACAGAAAATGCTGAGAATGTTACAAGGCTTCTCGCGACTGGCTCTCTGGGAGAGCGGCTAACATGAGGTGAAGTGCTCCGAGGTGAAGTGCTCCGTAGGAGCTCAGTCCTGGAATGAAAGAGAATGCAGGAAATCAGAGACCCTGCCGACACGCTCCCTTCTCCACCTCTGTCCTCTGTCTCTCCCTTCCCCGCTGCTGGCTCCTGCCAGACACACAGAGAACACACTAGAAAAAGATCCCATGAGTCACCAAAATCATCTCCAGGAGCTAGAAAGCTGCAAACACTTTCCACCGAGGGTTTTGCCGCACTGCTCCTCCCCAGCAGCTGGAGAACGGCACCTGGGTCGTTTCCATTTTCTCCTGTTGTTAGTGTGCGAAAACATAGTGTAGAGAATTCTGATACACAACTGATCTGGAAAAAAATCCAAAAGACGGCATAAATTATTAAAATGAAGACACAGTTAATTAAAAAGTGTATCCACCGTAGCTAAGGAAAGAATTAATCAACTAAATACTAAAATACTAGATCAGAAGATATTTCAAAGTTCATTCTAAAATGTAAAAGATTAAGAGATGCAGAGTGTAAAATTTATAGTAGGTATTTGATGTCATATGTAGACCTTGTGTTCATTGCACTTAATTGCTTTAATCAACCTGAAATGCTGTAGACATCCCTGTGAAAACAAAATCAGACCCCGACACACGCCAATCACTAACATGCAGAGAGCTGTGGAGGAGGCGCCCACAGTGCAGTCCTCCGCACCCCATCTGTAGTCCGCTGTGGCCATGTCTGTCCAGTAGAATGTGGCAGCGGAGATTCACCTCTCCCAGTTCCAGAGCCTGCAAGTCCAGGACACGGCTCCTGCAGGAGGCCCGGCTCCTCGCTCTTGGGCTCGGAGGTGGGGTCCTGGCACCAGAGTTTGGGGAAGCTGTGCAAACCACGGCTGCCGGCTCCTCAGTGTCCAGTGAGGTTTGGTTCCCGGTGTCTGTCGGTATCACTAGGTTTCTGCCACTTCCCTTGTTGCGACACCATTCACACTGATTTGTTTCAGCTGAACAACCCAATTTTCTCCCCCATCACCCTTAGTTAGTAAATTAAAAGTGTTGATCCTTTTGCCACTTTAAATAGTGACTCCAGAATGAAGAGGTCAGACATCAGAGAACCTTCCAAGTTGATATTTAATTATGTAAAGAACATCTAAGATTAATCTTGTTTATTGTGATCAAATTAGTGTAACTTTAGAAATTCTGGAAGCACTAGCTTATCTTTAGAATTCTAGCTCATTTAAGAACAGAACAGGCCCAGCTGGAGCTCAGGAGCCTGAGGACTCTTGTTTCGGAGGTCATGCAAGAGGCTGATGCTTTGTGACCAATATTCTCACACACACACACACACACACACACACACACACACACGTTTTTCATCCACAAATCATACAGAAATAATGTTCTCTTGCCCACGAGTAAGGAAGTTCTGCATTTCTAAGAAATTCCGAAAAACGAAAAAAAAATTAAAAGACAAATTAGGGTTCAGTCTGCGTTTTGCATTTACAACTGCTCCAAAGTTCAAATTCTACCTTAAATTGCCTGTTTAATGAGCAGAAAGGCAGAAGCCGCCTGTATTCCCAGCCCCTCGGCCCCCACTGGCTGGGCCCTCCCTGGCCTGGGTCACCCCCAGCTGCTCCTAGCCCCTCCCTGCACCCTCTGTGCAGCTGCGTGAGTCTGTCCCCAGCACAGGGCGTGGTGCAGCATTTGCAGATGCCCAGCCCATGGGTTTATTCCTTCTTCTCTGCCATCACATATTTATGAAGAGTTAGGATTGAGAGACACCTGCCAAGTCCATGGATTCAGGAAAGGCTCTGCGTCCCGTCTTCCTTCCCTCCCTGAGGGAGTGGAGCAGGGTGAGAGGCACCGACATCTCTCTTTCATCCCCTTGCTGGGATGAAAGAGCTGATGACCGCTTGAGAAGCAGAGTCACAGATTTCTCTTATCCTCTCCTAAGACATAGGTGAGCAAACCATTCAGCTGCACACAAAAGCCAACGCTGGGGTGAGGGGCCCGGAACCCAGCCGCACATGGTCTCTTCTTATCCTTAAGGCCAGAGACAGTGATGGTTCCGAGACATCCGTAGCCCAGCAGGGTTCAGGGACTGGGGTGGGGGGTCCTTACCACATCGGCCTGCTGGCCAACACCTGAGGCCCCTCCTAGGGCCTGAGCTTCCATCCTCCCGGAGACTGGGCTGGCTGTCCTAGCAAGTGTCCAGACAGAGCGTGGGGGCTGGGTTGCCCGGTGTCACCAGCCTTGGGCTCCACCAAGCACTTCTGCTGGGTCATATTCCTCAAGGCAGTTGCAGAGCACCCAGGACCAAGGGGAAAGGGGCGTCCGCACCCCCTTGATGGGAAGTTCATCTGAGTGCTGGCACACATGCCCTACAACCAGTCTAACTGTACAGTCTGCTCTGAAGAGCACCTCGGGGCTGGGGCACCTCGGGATGAGGGAGAATTAAGCTGTTTCACTCCTCTGTAGCCCTAGGCATATTTATTCTTCACTTAAGCTTTTTTTCTGACATTGATTTCGGCCTTTTTTCATGGATTAGGTGTGGAACTGGGCAAGGGCTCCCACCGCTGTCTGTGTAGCTTTCTCTCCCACTGTCCCTGGAGTCTTCCGCAGAAGACCCCAGGTCCTAATCAGAGCTGCTGCCTGGGAATGAGGGGCAGCGTGGAGAGGGCTGCAAAGCCCACATGCAAAGAGGCATGGAGTGCATTCCCCACTAACACAGCACAGTCGCCCCTCCTCGCTCTCCCTCGGTGCCCCTGTGGTAAAGTTATTGGGCAACTCTTTTCCCCCAGTGAGAGGTAAGAATTATACAACTTACTTTGGCCATATTGTGTTCTCAAGGTTAATGCATTTGTCAGAACAGATCATACACCCACAGGAACCATTAAGGCCCTTCCCCCTGTCAAACTCAGGGCCTCGCACTTGGTGGGAAGGTGCCACTGAGCTGTATTTCCAGCCCCCGGTGAGGTCTTTCTAAAAGAAAGCTATGTTTTTTAAGTGAGATCCAGTGTCCCAAATATTTTATTTTATAGCTCATGCTTTAGTGAAATACACACACACACACACATATATATATATATATATATATATATATATATATATTTTAAACTAACTTCACATTTTCTCCTAAGATCACCATAGTTTTGGTATAGATATAGATATAGATATAGATATAGATATAGATATAGATATAGATATAGATATAGATATAGATTGGCTGTGCATGCGAAGCATGGTCTCCCTTATGAGGTACCAATCTACAGTTTATCCAGAACTTCCAGCACTGTGCATTTAGAGCACAGGCCTCCCTCCATTAAGTTATCTTGGCCCTATTATTGAGAATCATTTGATCACAAATATAAGGATTGATTCCTGGGCTCTGCTCTGTTTCACTGATTTCTATTTGTACCCTTACGTGAGTATCATAATGCCCTGGTCATTGTAGGAGTTTAGCTAGTCTTAAAGTTGGATAGTATAAATTTCTCAACTTATTCTTTTCAAAATAGTGTTGACTGTTCTGCCTTTTCCTCCTTCATGTGCACAGTAATCACCTTGTCCCCCCAAGGAAATACCGAGCTTGGCCTTTGGTAGACCTCCACGAGTCTATAGCTCAGCCTGAGCAGAGGCCATGGGGGCTGTGCTGAGTCTCCCGCCAGAGGCACATGGTCCATGTCACTGCTGGCGTGTTTAGCAGACCTTTAATTTGTCTAAACAAAGTGATATAGTTTTCAATGCTCTCTGGTATTTTTCCTGGAATATTTATACCTAAATAGTCCTTCCTCAGAATGCTATTTTGAATGAATTTTTAAACTCTGCATTCTGATTTGGTGCTGTCATTTATACCTGACTTTTATGTTCTAATTATTATATGACTGGTGGCTCTAAGCCCATTCACAAGAACTTAGTTTTTCTAGATTCTATGTGAGTTTTCCTATGCAGAATCACGTTGTTTATGAATCAACAATCTTTGTTTTAATTTCTTCTCCACACCGTACTGCGCAGGTTGGAAATAGGTGAGTCATCAATCAGAAATGGGGCTGGTGGACATCCTTGCCCAGTGTCCATCTCAGGGAAGCACAGGCCTCACTGCAGCAGGGACCCTGGGCTCCTTTGACCCTTTCCCCCCATCCTGCAGGGCTCTCTGTGGGGGACTCAACCTGGGCATGAAAGTTTAAACTGCGAGACAAAAGCCCATAGGCTCTTCTGGGAGTGAATGGTTAAATGCAGACAAAACTCACACTGTGCACTGTGTGTAATTACACTGTGCAGCAAAAGCACACAGGCTGTGTGCAAATCTGATGGTCAAACAGGAAGTTTAGAAAGGCGGAGCTGTTGTGTCTGGCCATTGTCCTTCCTCTTTCCCCAAGAAATCTGTCCAGCCTCAAGACAGCTGCTGGCCCAAACCACTTTCTCCTGCTTTTTTCTCCTACAGTGAGATTCTAAATAGAAGCCAGAGAGTTTCCAGATTCAGGGCTCTCTTCCTCCTGGGAGTCTCCTCTCTCAGATGAAAATAGCCACTCTGGGCCTCTGGGTGCCTGACCTCTGTCTTGTCCCGAGAAATTGTCTTCATCTTCTATACCCATCAGGTCACACACTGTGATACTTCTGCACAGACCAGGGCATCAGCCCAAGGTCGGTCCTGACTTCAGGGGCAATGTGCACATGAGGATTGTATTCACACATTTCTATTGATATCATATTGAAATTCCTATTTGATTGCTGATTCAATTAATCAGACCAGTTTAAACCAAGTCTGGAAGATGTGTGCTTTCTTCGGTTCTACACTGTGGCCCGGGTCATATCCCGCCCCCAACTCAACCATGCAGCAATGCAACAGCAAGGGAAGGATGCACTGAGGAGCAGCATCCCATTAGCAGAGACCACACCAAGCACGGCACAGGGATGGCACCTCCCAAGTGCACACTGGAGGCTAAGCTGATAGGCTTCAAAAAGCGCATGAGAAGTTAATATTGTCTGGCACTCTCCTGAGAGAAGGTGTCTTCCTTCTCTACTTTGGGCTAATGGGACCCTTCTGTTTTCTGCCCAAGGTGAGACTCTTGGAAGGTCCTGGCTTGCGAGCACCCATCCCTACACCTAGGTTTTATCAAGTAGTAAAAATGGAGGTGACCTCACTCCATTCCAAGCTTCGAATGATTTGAGGTCACTGTCTCCAGCCACCAAAGAAGAAAGCACCACAGGTAACTGCTTCATTTCTGCAGACCTAGGACCTCCCAGAGTGTCCCTGGCTTGCTTCCCTGACTTTCTGACCCATACCAGCACCCTAAGTCAGCCACCACCGCCCTTCACCCCCACCAGCCCCACTAGGCTCTGCTGTCTCCAGGGCCAAAGCTGCTGAGATAATTTCATGAGCAATTTAAACATGATTTTCCTTCTCTGTGTATGTTTTATTTATAGCTGATATGCATGCTTTTAAAGCACAATATGTTGTTAACTGTGAAGATAGGCTAGATTTCTAGTAAACTTCCCTGAGTATTGAATGAAACTCTGCAGTTATTGCAGAATTGTATATGGCTCATCACACTTGCATTGAGATGATCTAAGAAAATTCCTCAAAATGGAAAATTGGAAGTAAGAAAGAATCTCAATATCAAATCCACCGCCTTAGCATAGTTATGAGAAAATGAATGTTCAATCTTCAGGTGTGAAAGGGGTTTGGAGATGAGCTATGGAAAATGAAAAAAACTGTCCTATAGGTTGTCTGAGTTTGGAAGGCATTTTGATTAATACAATTCTATTTAAAAGAAAAATTCATTCAGCAAATACAGAGAAGCCAGCAAGAAATACTTCCAACTCCTTAAGCTGCGTGGAGACAGACTTAGTCATGCAGAACCAAAGCTAGACTCAACAGGCTGCTTCTCCAGTGCAGAGGCAACTTTGGAAATCCATGGGCAGGAGGAGCAGGGGGAGCAGGAGGAGCAGGAGGAGCAGGGGGAGCAGGAGGAGCAGGAGGAGCAGGGGGAGCAGGAGGAGCAGGAGGAGCAGGAGGAGCAGGGGGAGCAGGAGGAGCAGGCTGCCTTGAATAAATCTGGTGCTCAGTAACCTGTCTCTTTCCTTATAATTGTAGACAAAAACTTGCAGTGAATCTGTTTTCTTGGTGTGAAGTGTTCACTTTCTCACAAGGTCTCAGGGTACCTTTGTCCTGAATTCCAGCAAGGAGGGCAGGTCCAGGGCAGCAAAGCTGCCCCTCAAGTGGTCAGCTTGAGGTATGTGGCTTCTTCCTCCTAACAGTCTCAGGACACATTCTCATCCAAGAAGGCAGGCGCTGCCAAATTCTGACCTGTGGGAAAAATAGATACATGAGGTGTGAAAGAGAGGTCAAGAGAGTAAAAGACAGATTAGGGCTGACAGCCCCCTGCCTTCGGCCACCTAGGCTTCTTGTATAGTAAAGATGATCAACCCCAGGGACAGTGTGCCACACACAGTAATGTCAGTGACTCTCCCATTTGGCTGGTTTAGCATTTATTTAATTTGTTTTATCTGGAAGCAATCAGAACAATGCTCTGCCTCCGTGTGCATGTGTGCGTGTCTGTGCGTGTGTGCATGTGTGTGTGTGTGTGTGTGGGTGTGTGAACTTGGATCTCACATTAGACAAATGCCTCTCATTTTGAGTGACACTGTGAGGTTACTGTGACTTCAGATTCTAAAGAAGACTGAAGAACCATGCTCCATTTCTCACCAGGTGTGTTGCTCTGTCTTGAAACTGTGTGCATAATAAAACCCTACTGAAAGCAGCATTTGCAGGCCAGGAGGCAATGCTGATGATGGACCAGCTGAGGCGATGGTGGAGCCTGGTTCTTCTCTTCCTGAACAGCAGAGGAGGAGGAAGAGATGGAGTGAGGTGCTGGCTGCTCACTGTCCCTTTACCAGGAACAGCGTCAGGTGAAGCTGGGTAGATTAGCACAGGCGGAGGGGTCTGCTCACTGCAAAGTGGGAGAAGAAAAGAGTCCCTCCTTTCCACAGAGGAGCCCAAGGAAGGCACAGGGGACTGTGTGTCGGGGACTGCATGGCCCCAGTCTCTACCCCTCCCTGTGTGCACAGACCTCTCAAGGCTCACACCAACAATTAGGGATAACGAAGCTGCCAGCAGCACGTGGCACAGAAACCCTCCAACTGCCAGTCTCCTGTCAATGAGAACATGTAGAAGTCCACACTTTGCTCAAGACTCACAAAAGCAGCCCAGATAGGATTATCACAGGGTAGCAGGGCAAGACACCTGGTGAACTAGAGGGACATAGGAGGAGGGCCCTGGAAATGTCTGGACACCTCTTTCTCCACCATGACCAGGACAGGCAGGCCACAGTGTCTCTGTCACCTAGTGACACCTTACATGCACAGGACATCCCAGATGACAAGGGATTCTTCAGCCCCAAGGCTGATGGATCACTGGTGAGGAGCCCTGGCAGGAGGCTGTGCACCAAGAGCAGGGGTCTAAGGGTCCTGCCCCCAAAGGTGCCAATCTATCCCAGATAATTTCAAGTGCTCAGAAACCCCGAAGATGAAAGGCCAGTCTGCTTAGTATCTTAAAAAATTTCCACCGTTTAATATAGAATTTGAGTAGGAAAAGCTAAATCTGCCCAGTTCACACTATGGGTCAACAGATACCAGTCAGGAGGGACCTGATTTTTCCACGCTGGAGCTGCCCCTGTGTGTGAGAACAGCTCCATCACTCGGTTCCTTCAGCAGCAGGAACGCAGCATCTCACCACCTGCTGCATCACCCGCTGCATCCACCTGCTGGTTGAGTGTGGCCCCTGTGGACCCAGCCTTGTCCTGCCTCACAAGACCTGCTTGTGCAGAAGCATTCAGAGCTTGTATAATGCAACACTGCTCATAATATTTGGTGTGAAGATGAGACTGCGCAAATCAAGCTACACTGTCATAACCTGCAGAGCGGTTTTCTTCTCCCAGGCTGAGCCAGGAACTCAGAATCCCTGGCCCCACTCACAGGTCCCTCTGAGCTCTTCCCAAGTATTTAGAAATCAGACCATTTCCCTGCTTCTGGTCAGTTGCTATAACCCTGGCCTAGAAACAGGCCTTCTAGGGTCCGAGATGGGACAAAAGCACCTTGAGATTGAGTGCTTCACAGAGGCCAGCTGCCCCCCGGACTGAGGGTGATGAGTGACAAATGCATTGGTGGGAGGAACCCAGTATGGGAAGACAGGGGCAAAGTGCTAAGCAGGGGAAGCTCCAGCAAGGCCTCCAGGGTACAGGCGTCACAGGCGCCTCTTTCCCAGCTCAGGAGCCTGGGTAGGGAATCACTGATCTGGAGGCCACCGAAGTGCCTCCAGGCAGCCCCAGATCTATGACAAAGTCATAAATGCTTAGGGCTTCTGCAAACACCAGCACTCGGGCTCCAGCTGTGCCCCAGGCCTCTGGCACCCATGTCTGTCACCCAGGAAGCCTCAGCTGCTGGTCCCGAGGTGGGTCACCCAGTGGGGCTAGAGGGAGTTCCCAGTGTTTGGCGTTCACAGGAGTTCTCTGAGCCCCTCTGCTCCCACACCCCAGTTCCTAGTGTTTCCAGTCTTTGTTGTAAGTTACCCTAAAGGAAGTGGATCCTGCTGACCACACTGGGTGGCTGTGGACCCGAAGCTCAGCAAGACAGCAGTGACCGGGTTTACAGACTCTGGATTCACACTGCTGGGAAACTGAATTCCGGTTCTGCTACTAATTCTCTCCCCTTGGGGCCTTCATATCTTAAAACCAGAATGGTTGCAGAATTTAGGCTCCAACTAAGGATTATACTTACGTAGTAGACCCAGGCACATGCAAATACTTGCATTTTGACTAAACAATATAAAATATTTTCAAAACTTACCACTGACTTAGTTTTAGTGTTTCTATCCGAGGTGTCTGATAGATAATATGCCTCAATAAATTTGGCAGAGTGATAAACTATGTGCAATATCTACTAAAGTAGCCCATTTTGTCTTGCTCTAACGATTTGCTCAATATTTTTAAAATACCTTTTTCCTGTTCAGTAATACACCTTTTTGAGTTGTGTTTATATTAAAGTTATTCAATATGCTGATTTAAAAGATGAAATATTAAATCATCTGTTCAATAGTGAAAAACTCTGAATGGCCATGAAGAGTCAAAAAAAAAAAAAAAAAAACAAAGATCCCAGGGGAATTCATCCAAGCTCTTGGCAGCAACAGGCAGGGCTAGAAGAGACACATGCTGAAGGCCGTTCCTGAAACCTTGAAATCATCTGCTTTCTGGAACAAATGGTGCGCACCAAACCCGCGCCTCTGTACAGCACTCTTCAGTGTGCACGGATCCCTATTTTTATTCAAGTAGTTGTGAGAATTCGCCCAAGGCTTGCATGATGTCACTTAATGTCTGCTGCACTCCTAACACCATCCCTAAGCAGGGGTTAAGAAGATACTGGTTTCCTTTGCTTGTTAGTGCTTTTATTATGAAGTACTAAGCCCCACTGCAGATTGTAGATTCCAGTGTGTGTGTGTGTGTGTGTGTATTTCAACTCTTTCTCCATGGACTCCTTTCTCTCTATATACTATCCTCTTCTTTCATGGTCCACACCACTCACACACTGTGCAGTTCCTTGGGGTGGCAGAGCAGACCTCGTCTACACTTGAGGACAATTCTGTGAGCCTTGTACAAGCACCCAGGTTCCTTGCTCTGGCATCTGCTCTGGGGAGAGGGCAGCACTGAGGTCAGTGCTGGACATTGCCCACAGCTCTCACCGAGTCCCCAGAGAGACTGAGGGTGCCTGAAACTCTCCTGTTGCTATGTTGGCCCTTTTACATGTTATTCTCTTATTTGACAAGGAGCCTTCCCTGGGTGCAGGAGCCCTGTCCTCACTGACTTTGACAGGCTCTGGCCTCACCCCACCCCACCTGAAGGAGAAGCAGCACAGGCTAGAGTGTATGGGATACAGAGGAGCAGGTTGTGGGCTCTGGACCTTTCTTGTGGATCATGTTAGATCACTGGGCATCTCATGCCCTGCCAGGACCTCCCTGAACTAGTGTTTGAGTTCTTTCATTAGTTGGAACAAATCAGATGGGCCCAAAGATAAAATGTCAGCATGGCGCAAAGCTGCACACCTTGCTGGGTGCCTTAGTTACTTTTTCCTTTCTGGGACAAAATACCCAACACCCACAAGTTAAAGGAGGGGAGGTTTATTCAGCTCAGTCTGTAGATTCCAGTCCATAGTCAGCTGGCTCCAAGTCAGAGGTAGTAGAGGGGCATCACAGAGGTGAAAGAGTCTGTAGCAAAGCAGCAGAAACCAGCCTGCCTTTCCCTTTTATGAACGTTTGAGTGCTGCAGCCCACACCCAAGGTGGGGCTCTGCTTTCAGAAAATCCCTTCAGCCACACCCAGAACTGTGCCAGTTCCAATCAGTGGGCTGATTTAATACCACATACCTTTAATTGCAGTATATACACCCTAGATCCAGCCAGCTCAGAAAGCTCCTCTTGTGAATGCATGAGGCTTTGGGAAGGCATCTCGATACAAACCATAGCACTGGGTGTCCACTACCCATGTGTGGTATCACTCCCCTTTGCATGTGTGCCAGAAATCCCCAGCACATGCTTCCAGGATCCTATGGCCCCCAGACTCCTCCTTTCCTGCTCTAGGCAGTGAGAAATCTGCTGGCCTCCCTGAGCTGGTACACTTACTTGTGAATTAAGAGTCGGAGCAGAAGCACAAATGAGTCCAAAGTCTCGATTCTAACAGTTCAGATCTGCAATTTGGAAGAAAAGTTTATCTCATTTCCAGATTCTAAGCATCAGTGTTTTTAATCCTCACATTAATAATTCTCATCTTCCTAGATTTATTGTAACTTTTTTGTAGAATTTTGAGTGACATGCTTTTGTTAACTATCTCTTCCCCATTATTCACTTGGTATTTTCTCATTAGTTCACAGCATGTTAATTAGAGTTGCAATAGTGATAATAATTGAGTTTTATATTGATAATGTATTATGCATGCTGCTCCTTTGAAGAAGAATGCTGGATTTATAAGGATGCGTCCACTTATTAAAAAGACACTGTGTACATAAAATCAAATAAGAAATGTTTTAAGTAAAATTGCTTGAAATAAATTTGTGGTTTAAGTTTTTGACTTCTTGTCTTCTGGGAAGAAATATTTTATTTCCAAGTGTCCATACCCATCCTTGTGACCAGAGAAGTCAGGCCATGCAAGGAACTGCAATGCAAGGCTAAAATCTGTGACCTTCCCCTGTCCTGAACGTTTACAACCTCTAAGTGAAACTCCAGGCCTCAGTCATTCCACAGCTGAAATATTATAGTTTAACCACTGCTCCTACCTTTCCTGCTGTACTTGTTATGGTTTGTGTCTAGATGTCTCCCCAGATCCTCATGCAGTCATGGGAGGTGGGCTTCATGGCGGTAGCTAAATCTAGAGTTTGTGATTCATTCATAATTCATCTCTGGAATTAAGGATGCCAGAATTAAGGCTGGGTGATTTCTGGTTCACTCCACTGATTTATTGGCACTGCCTTAATCTCAGCAGTCTAATAAGGTAAAAGGGGTGGAAAGAGGCTTGTTTGGCCCCTTCTTTTTCTTGTTGTTTTTGCTGTTTACTGCAGCCATGAATGGTTGCATCTCTGCCACACCACCCTGCCTTGGAGCCAACTGATTATGGACTGAAACTTCTAAAAACTATGAGCTAAATAAACATTTCATCCTTATTTTTAAGTGTTAGGTATTTTGTCTCAGCAACAAAGAAAGTTACTTTTCCTCAAAAAAGACCATTACTCAAAGTACATATCCTCCAAAATTTTGAAGGCAGAATTCTGAATTTAATTCCACCAGGTGGTTGGAGACTCAGGCAGGAAGCTCTGGAGAGAACCATGAAACCATCCTTGACTTGCAAATACAGGGGCACACACAGCTCCTAGGACAGTGCAGCTCCACACGCATATGCGATGAGATAAAGGACCAGTGCAGGAGATACCATGCTCTGAGGAGAGAGGAAGCTGTGTGTGCAGGGGCTGGACCTCTGGAAGAGCAGGTTTCAGATGCTGAGAGAGCTGATCCCTGTTCATACCGGGCAGACATTAACACAGTGACTGAGGTTGTGACCAGAGACTGGGAGAGGGATCCAAAGCCTGGGGTCCACAGCCCCAGGAGATGGAGAATAGAGGAAATAGGCAGAGAGTGATGTGCACACAACTCCACTGCCTGGAGCCCTAGAAAAGAAAAAGGAGAGCCAGCAGGGAGGCCAAAGTGGCAGGGAGCTGTGGAGAGCAGGGATCCAGGAGGTCAGCCTCAGACAGAGGGAAGAATACAGGGCACTGGTGGACACCAAGAGAAGAGAGTGCAAGGAAGGAGATGGGGCTTTCATCAGAGCACGCTTGTCCACTGCAAATGACGATGCTGACGGTGGAATCACTACTCAGAGTCGGTCCCACTGTGATAATCGACTAAATGTTTTGGCACAAATGACTAAATGGAGGCAGATCTGGGCAAGAGATGGGTGATCCAGTGTCCACAGTTTGGCTGCTGTCCAGAAGGCAGCATCAAGACACATTCTTCAGGACTAAAGACAACCATGGTGGTGCACACCTGTCATCCCAGCACCAGAGAGGCTGAGGCAGGAGGGTTGCCTGGAGTTCAAGGCCAGCCTGAGCTACACAAGAGATCCTATCTCAAAAGGTCAGAACATAGCAGCAACAAAAACATGCACATCAAGTGTGCTTGGCCTGCAGTTGGAGCGATTATTGATGAAGTGACGGTGAAATGACTGAAGGACAGGGCTGAGTGGTCACTTGCACCAATAAATGGTAACTTCAGAGCAGTGACCTTAGAACCCTGTATGTCAGATTTTAACAAATTCCATTATCCTTAATTTAACAAAATTTAATAACAATATGATTTTTGCACTGCATGCAGAATGCATTTATCTGAAACCTTTCTCCATGTAAACTCTTGAATCCAGTAAATATTTTTACTGCCACAGTTCCTGCTCACTCTTTGCATTGCTTTGGAAAAGAGCTCTCCTCTTCCTGAACCCGCATTTCAGTGCGGCTCTGCGAGCCCTGTAAGGATGAAGTGTAAAGCTGCATCTAAAACCAGTCCATTGTAGAGCTCCATGTTCAGATTTACAAGGTCCGGGTCAGTTACCTTACGGTTCAATAGTGAGACCCGTGCAAGCCACACCTGCTCCGGTCGCTCCTGATTCAGAAGTTGCTGTGGTGCCCAAGGAGCAGGGTCAGCTCTCTGCTGGCCCCTCCTGGTCACTCATGGGGCAGGGTGCACCCTCCTCTGCTGGCCGTACTGTCCCTGCCACTGCTCCGGGCTTCCTCACGTGGCGGGGGGCTGTCCTCGCAGCAGGAACGGGTGAAAGCAAACCATATGTCCTGGCGTCTCACAGGTCTGACTTAGCCTGGCAGCTGGGTGCGGGTGGCTGTTGGCAGGGAGCACACAGGTGCTGAGGACAGGAGGGGGCCAGGGGCACCCGGCACTGCCGTCTGCCACCCGCTCCTCTGCCCTGTGGTGGGATAAGATGCTGCACCCTTGGAGCGTGCTCCCTGTGAGGCAAACAAACAAACAAACACCTGCCATCAGTTCTTCCTCTCACATTTAGTCCATGGGATTTCTATGAAGATTAAGTTTAATAAGCTGTGCAGTGCATCCCAGCACTACCTGGTGTGGACTGATGAATCAGGCACTGCAAGTTAGGGCTGCTTTCAACTTCCTGTTGGACCCTAAAGTGCAAGCTTTATATAGTAATCGTGCCTTTGCCATAATTTCCATAATATCAGATTAAGAAAAATTTAAGACGCATAGAATCTAACTCCCCATTAGATGTTACAAATTTTAATTATGAAAGAACTAGGAAAATGACAATATAAAACACTGAAAAGGAATAGAGTTTACCAAATGCAATGGTACAAATCTAAAGTCAAGCATTTGTGAAATGACATCAATGAGTGACATCAGTGAATCTCAGTTTTACTCCTCTTAAGCTGGGGTGAGAACCAACCACCCATCCCACCACCTCTATCTCCACCCATGTATACTGTAGGTACATACTCTATATGCAAATACACAACCATTGTCCATCTGTCTGTCCATCCATAATTTCATCCACCCATCCATCCATCCATCATCCATCTGTCCACCTGTCCATCCATCCATAATTCCATACATCCATCCATGAACTCATCCATCCATCTACCCATCCACCTGTCCATCCATCCATCCATCATCCATCTGTCCACCTGCCCATCCATCCATAAGTCCATCCATCCTTCCATCCAATTGTCCTCCAACATCCATCCACTCAACCAGTCATTTTTCTCACCCTCCATTCATTCACTGACTTAACTAACTTTGAATTGCTAAGTTTTGTGATAAATTTTGCCCTATACTTTAAGAACTTGGTAGTGATAAAGAAATGTGTGTTCCCTTGCAAATTAAAGAGTAGCACAAAAGAATGACTTTAAAAGTTAAAGTTGTTAGAGGTAATTATAAGAGAAATTACTAGAAGCCATTAATATAATAAACCATGTTCTGATACCAGCAACATTACCATCCCCACTTACAAATTCTGGAATAACAGTAAAGAATATTCATCTAACTAGCTCACTGTCACAACACTAGCCAGTAGGAGAATCAGGTGGTATTCAAATGCATGTAGTTTGTCTCATAAACCACAATCACTAGAAATTATTTTGAAGAAACACTTTTCTATAGTTATATTTACAGAGGTTGACAATGCACATCTCTTTTTTACCCTTACCAGCAGAACTAATTTTGTTCGTTTTTTATTTTCTATTAGTGCATGATTGCAGCACAGAGGACAGGGGAGGAAAGAGCAGGAGAAGGAAGAAAGGAGAGAAAAGAGAAGAATAAGAAGAAGCAATAATAATGTAGAGGGTCTGCACCACACAACTCCTCAGTGGCCCAGTAATGACTGAGCCAGGACTCCTGACCTGGGCTACCCCACATCGCGGTCTAACCTCTTGCTCACCCCTCTGGTCTGTGAGAGATAAAGTGGCTGTGTGTGTGTGTGTGTGTGTGTGTGTGTGTGTGTGTTTACTTGTGTCCATATTCTCCCTGATAGCGGGGCCTGGTTCGTGGAAGCTATACGATATTCAATGAATGTTACACAGCCATGGCCTGTCCATCAAGGTATCACATAATGATGTGTCCTTAGAGTTCTTCTAATTTTGTATACAATTAAAATTTAGAAAGCAAATGGATGGATGTGCCAGGGCACACCTATAATTCCAGAATTCTGGGAGGCTGAAACAGGAGGATTGCAAGTTTGAGCCCACCATAGGAAACTTTGAAATTTAATTTTAAAAAAATTAAATAGAAGTTGGAGTATAGCTCAAGCTAAGGCCATGTGTTCAGTCCCCAATACCACACACAAACAAATGAATAATGGCTTGCATACATGCATACATGCATGCATACAGTAAAAAACTATATTAGTGAATTCAAAATAGAACACATTTAAATTGTGACAGGCTGTCACTACATCAAAGATTCTCATATCAGTGATTTTCACACCAAGTTCTTCAAAATCTCTAGTTCCATGGGAAACCCATCAGTATTGTCAATAGAGCTGAGGGTGGGAACAGAGGGACACATCGCATTCTTGGTACCCTTGGGAGCCACTGAGACAGACGTGGCTGTAACATGTGCAAGCTTTGCTTATTTATCAGGGATAGAAGACACAATCTGAAGATTCTATTGCTCATAACAATGTTCGAGGCTGGGTAGCTAGTATTCCAGGTGGACTAATTCAGTTTTCTGGGTTGACAGCGAGCAGGCCTCGCACATAACTCTGTTAGCCTTGAGCCATGGCTGGGCGGCCTGCGTGTCTGTCTACCTCGTATCTTTCCTGGCTGGTGAGTTTCAATGCATCAAAGGCTTCTCTTTTCATTTTTGATGTGGTTGTCATTTTATGTGCAAAAGCACTGCACTTTGAAGTCCATTTCGTCTGTCTTCTCTTTGGCATGTGCTTTCTGTGCCCTGTCTGAGAAGCCACTCCTGGAGAAGAATGACACTGATTTAAGCATAGCTTTTCCTCTAAGAGCTCTTCCATTAGGTCTTTCTGCCACTTTTTTTTTCTGCCTTTCGAGTATGAGATGAGATGAAGCCTATTTGTCTAGAAAGGCTACTCCACATCAGCAGCCTGCTCTGCTGTAGATGGGACTGGCTCTCCAGCCAAAGCCACTGGCCACAGGAACTGGGCTTATTCCTGAATTATCCATTCACTTCCAGTTATCTCTATTCCTATTTTAGGCCAGTACCATAATGCCTTGATTATAACTTTGTACTAAGTTTAAAAATGGAAATTATGAGAGCTACAATTTAAATCTTTTTCATGGTTATTTTAGGTTTTCAAGATCCCTTGGAATTTCATGAGACTCTGAGAAATAACCTTTGATAAAGATTACATTGAATTTGTACATCACTTTTAGGAATAAGCCACTTAAACATTGACGAATGGATGTACAGATTCTTCTTCTAATCCATGAATGTGGGATGTCTTTTCATGCATTCATTTCCCTAAATAACATTTTGTAATTCTTCAGATTAGATTTATTCTTATGTATCTTATGTTCTTAGAGATATACTTGAAATAGACATTTCAACTTCACTGTGTGTATGTCTTGCCAAAGCCAGAATGATTTAAAATTTTCATGCAAATTTAATGGACATAGTCTTTTTCCATTTTTGTGTCTTTGCTGTTTGTTCTAACACTGTATAAACCCAGAAATTAGAATAGCATATTCTCTTTAAAATATACTTGCTAAATATTTGCTCAGTGAATACATAAATAAATCATTAAACCAAATAAGGTGTTAAGGAAAAATACTTATACAGTTAAATATAACAGATAAAACAGAATAAAGAATGGAAGTAAGAAACTGAGCAGCCTAGATCCGTAGACCGTCACGCCCGGGCCGTTGACCACAGAAAGACAGACTGAGGCTGAGGCGTCAGCGACCGCTGCGGCAGATGGGGATCCCAGAGCTCTGTCTCAGAGCTCATAGCTTTATTTTCTGAATAAGTAAAATTCAGGTGAGTTAAATAAATAACTCCAGACATACTATACCTGAGCCATTTTTCAAAAGTATAATTACCCAAGGAAACATACTGGTTTACACAGGTGTGAAAGGAAAGCCTTCTTAGCAATTCTACTCAGTGCTTACTTTGGAAGCAAAATTCTCTAGGTGAATAACTCGGCATGAAATGAGCTGCTGCTTATTACACCACACAACTGAGGATAAAGGAAAGCATCTCTCAGGTATGGAATTAAAAGTTTTAATTATAATCTACAACATATGCATAATTAGATTTCTGCTAAAACATTTTTATGAAAAATTAGTTTTACATTTACCATCTTAAATATAAACATGTCTATTTGAAATTTCTGTTTCAGAGAACTTTCTTTTATCCTTAATTGTGTTTTTATTGATAATTGGGAAAAGCCAGATGCCAGGGCCTGCAGCACAGGCATTCACTTAACACACAAACACACACACAGACACAGAGAAAGCACACACAGACACACATAGGTATACATACAGACACACAGGAAGATACACAGACAGACACACAGACACACACAGGTATACACACAGACACACAGACAGACACACAGAGAGATACACAGACAGACACACACAGGTATACACACAGACACACACAGAGAGATAAACAGACAGACACAGTCACACAGACACACAGAGATAGACACACACAGAGACATAGACACACAGAAACACTCATACACACCTACACACACAGACACACACACACAGACACACAGACACACGCAGACACACACTGACACACAAGAGTTTCCCCTCCAGCTGCCCTTACTTCTGCACTTGCCTGACACAACAGTTTATCCCCCATCTGCCTAATCGGTCAGAGAAAGGTTTTTCATATGAAAATGGTCTCATTTATAGCAAATTATTGAGTTGTTATTAGGTTATTGATTTTACAAACTTATTTAAATATTTTCTTATTTTCCATTATTTTATTTTGCATTCTATTGATCATATTTTTCTGACTTCATTTGGAGACTTTTGTTGCTTTCGTTGCTCTGTGTGTGTATATATGTGTGTGTATGTGTGTTATTTATGTGTATGTGTGTTTGTGTGAATGTGTATGTATGGGTATGTGTGTGTGCGTATGTTTGTGTATGTTTTTGTGTGTGTTTGTGTGTATATGTTTTTGTGTGTGTGTAGGTGCGGATGTGTGTTTGTGCATATGTGTGAATGTGCATATATGTTTTTGTGTGTAGGTGTGGATGCGTGTGTGTTTCTGTGTATGTATGTGTCTGTATGTGTTTTTTTGTGTGTGTAGGTGTGGATGTGTGTGTGTGTGTGTTTTCTGTGTGTGTATGTGTCTGTATGTGTTTTGTGTGTGTATGTATGTATGTATCTGTATGTGTTTTGTGTGTGTGTGTGTGTGTAGGTGCAGATGTGGGAGTGTGTGTTTTGGGTGACCTGTTTCAGTTTAAGAGGCATCTGCGATCTTTTTAATTCACCCATGTTTTCTCCTGCTTTGTTTGCTGCTTCTTCTGTCTTTCCTTACTAGTTAGGCTTGCATTTCATTAGTTCCTCACAAATAATATTCATACATTCTTGGTTTTGCTTAGGTAGCATTATTTTAGCCTTTTACCACTTAAAATAACATTCAAAGTTTCATTAGAATTGTATGAAAAATTGTATTTTCTCTAATGTTCATTTCAAAGAATGACCCGCTTTTCTATGGCATGTGCATAGCATCCCTTCAGCCTTTGGAAGGAAATACAAATAGAACATCTAATTAGCACAAGTAAACTAGAGACAGAGACCCATAAAATCCAAAAACCATAAACACTGTCTTTGCAAGGACTGTGAGAAATGTGACTCCTGCTTCAATGATACTCTCAAAGAAAAGCATGTCTTGGAAATCCTCATCTCTCCAGTCACAAAATGAAGACTTAACCAGCTTAAAATGAGTAGTTAGAAGACATGCACATGTTTATGTGTGCACACATGTGTAGATGCATGTGTGTGTACACATCTGTGTGTATGGGTGGTTGTATACTGTATATGTGTTAATGTGGGCATGTATGTATACATATTAATGTGCTTGTTCATGTGTTCATGTGTGTGCATATTTGTGTACATACTGGTATGTATATATTTGTATACTTCTGGTATGTGCATATAAATGTATTCTTATATGCATAAATATATGTGCATTTACTTGTGTATGTGTGCATTGTCTCCTTGCACACATAATACCCAACACCCTAAGCTAGAGGAGGAGAGCTTTATTGTGGCTCACAGTTTGCAGAGGTCTGGTCTTAGCTGGCTGGCTCCAAGCCAGAGGGGCACGGCAGAGGAGAGATGATGGCGTGATAGAGCAGGTGGCCAGCAGCAAACAGTGGAGCAGCCACAGCCTGCCTCTCCCTTTGATCCAACCTGCTCTTGGGTGAGGCCGCCCACACCCAGGCTGGGCCTTCCACCATCTGCACCCAGAACTGTGCCAGACCAATCAGTGGATGATTTAGGAATCATGCACCTTTAACCCCAGCGTCCCACACCTAACCCCAACACCCCACAACCTGGATCCACCCTCTTCCAAAAATCCCCATCTATGACTGCATGAGCCTTCTGGGGGACATTTAGACATGAGCCGTAATGTGTGCATACCTATGTGTGCATGTATACACATGTGTACAATTTTCAGGGAAAGCTGATGTACACTTAATAGAATCATAAAGAGTCATGAAAATCTTTTTCTTTTGGGACAAATATATAATATGGGTGTTTTGTACAATAGTAAATAAATGAATAGAACTTTTATTAGTTTTTCTTTTATACAGCTTTAATCTGGAGCAAATTTATATTTAAAATAAGAAATATGCCTGAGAATTCAAGAGTCACAGAGGTAAAACACCTGGAATAATAAACCTTCCAGTCAGCAGAAGTCTACAGTGTAGTTCTTACCCAGAGAAGGAAACCTTTTCTTGGGCCTTGGGATGAAATATGTAAAAATCACACAGGTTACACAGCAATCTGATTATCAGCCACATTCACAAATGAGAAGCCGCCACATTCTATGCTAGCTAAACTGGCAAAGGATAATTTCAAGTTTCCTAGAAATATGAATAATAAATAATTCATCAGAGTAGTCCCCATGCTCTTTAGCACATGGAAGAAAATTCAAATTGCACACAGTAAATCAATTCGTGTTAATAGCTTTGCCTTCTGGGACTCTAAAAACTTTTTGTTTTGTTTTTTTTTTTTTGGTGAAACAAAATGAATTTACGTATAAAAATTTAACAAAATAACAGTTTATAAGGGTAGAAGGGGCTTAGAATGAAAGTAACTTCCTGCAAAGGCAGGAATTAACAGTAATAAAAAGAAGGGGTTTGTAATGGATATGAACTTTTACACATAAAATGAGCAAGCATACTGTGATAGCAACCACAGGGGTAGAATAATTAGGCTTAAATGTAGTCAAGCATGAAGACTTAAAAGCACATCTGTTGAGAACCTAATACAGTAACTATGACACTTAGCAAAGCGAATCTAGAGTTGTTATCAGGAGAGATACAAGAGCTGAGGAAGTTCACAGAGGTGTGCCGTAATTGCCCTAATCACAGAGTTTTCGATGACTACAGTTTCAGAAAGAATTTTGTGGGTAGAAATTTAGAGTCTGGATTAATATGGGGAATTTCAAAGAAAAAGCTGAAAGATGTGTAGGAGTCTGGCTGTGTGACTGATTTCCAAGCTGAGTCCTCTGGGGCTACAGTTGTGTCCTTAGATGTGAACAGGGAATGGGGTGGAGCCCGTGGAGTCCTCCAGGAGCCCCTGGGGTACCTAAGCCCAGAGCTGCGGGAGCATGGGGTGAGGCCTTGGGGCGTGGGTGAAGAGAGCCAGAGCTCCCACCTGTGGTTGCAAGAGGAAACAGGAAGGGACTTTTCCAAAGAGGAAGTGCTGCCAATAATGCAGGAAAACCTTGGGAAACAGAGGCTGCATGGAGGTAAAATGAACTTAACAAAGTGGTTGTTCATCCCTTCCAGGAGTCTAGCTTCAGGACAGTCATGGAAATAGTCACCCTGGTGGGCAAGTTAAGAAAGAGAGAGAGAATAGAAAGAAACCCTCCAGGGTGTACAGGGTCTGGTGGAATGCTCTGGAGGGAAGTTGAGTAAGAAGGAGGGTAGCCCTCTGCCCACAAGTGACCTCTGAGGACAGAAGTGCTACTGTGTGTGCTGAGACTCAGCCCAAGCCAAGGGGGAAGAACTGGAGAGAGATGCCAGAAGAAGAGCTGAATTTCACAGAGGAAGATCCTGGAGCAAGGCCACTCACTCATCAAGAAGGATGAGGATGAGACAGGGTGCTCTCTGGGCAATGTTCCGAGCAGGGCCAAACCCTTCTACAGTAGCTCAGCTCCACAGTCCTGCAGCCAATGTGCTAGGACCCACACTCGGCACATGGCCAGTGCAGCCCCAAGTCCTGATGACCACTTCCCACAGGTGAGGGCACCCAGCCTCCCAGGGGTACAAGGGCTGGTCCCTTGCCCTCCAAACAGCAGCTCACAAGACCCTTTGAACCCAAGGTGGGAATCATGCTTTACAAGGCACCTGCTATGAGAGACAAAAAGTCCACAAGGTCCCCACACCGTGTGCTATGCAAGTAATTATCTAAGATGATCAGGAAGAAAGGACATCACAAGCAAAGGATGAGTAAGGCCTGAGAGTCTAAAAGCCTTTTCAATCCTTACGCATGGACTCAGTGGAGTTACCAGCGTCCAGCCTTAGTGGAAAGGCTGCTGCTGTAACCAATCAGCGTGCTTCCTGACTCTCATTGCTTCCTTTCCCAACAAGAAACAGCAGAAAATGCTAACATGGGAGTGAAGAAAACTCTCAGCTACCAAAAACAACCTATGTTTTGTAGTCGTAATGGTCTACTCCAAAACAATAAAATGAGTTAAGCTATTCTTTAAGAAAACCAAAAACGTAATAAATCTTAGGTGAATTTGACAGAAAAATACTATGATTCAAAATCAACCTTCATAAAACTGAGCACTAAGTACATCTGCTGTCTCTGATAAGACCTGTGGCTGCTTCGTCACTCTTCTACTTTTACCTCATTTTTTAATGCTAAAAATGAGAATATTGCCTGCAGAACAGAAAGCAACATTTCTACCACCCACCTCAGAGCATGAAGAGCTGGGTGTGTCACTTACATGAAAGAAGAATTAGCTCCAGACTAACCTCAGATTCTGGGTCTATTTTATTTATTTGTTTGTTTGTTTCTGTACCAGGAATCGAACTCAGGACCTTGCACTTGCACTTGCCAGGCAGGCGTGTGTGGTGCTGGCTCTGTTTCAAAGCCATCACAAAGCACCAGCTGGCCCACGATGGAAGGAGGGATGATGCCCACAAGGAGTCAGGACATCCAGGGATGTGTCTCTGGGATACAGCCAGCTCAACCCAGACAGGACGAGCACAAGTCAGCATGTACAGGGACCAGCAGGGACAAGGCAGGCAGGTGACTAACACCAGGGCAGGGGAATCTGGCTACACTGGCCTGAAGGGCCTTGCTGAAGACAGTACTGAGGAGGGTGACAAACTGATCACAAAGATTCACATGGCTCAGTGGCAGGGACTCCTGTTGAGAAACGCGTCTCCAGATAGTTTCATCTTTACGTGAACATCGTGGGGTGCATTGAGAGTGGAAGGGCACCGCCCCTGCACTCCTGCCTGTCAGGTGCAGTCTGTGCTCCAGGGCCTGTGTGCACAGTGGGCGCAGCGGACACTGCCCACAGTCGTGCCCATCTGTGTATCTAAACACCTATACATGGACCACTGTTGACCATGACGTCTTCTTGCAGCCCTGACTGTGCTGCAAGAAGAGGAGGAGACTCCTTAACCTGACCCAGCAGGGTTCTTGTTAAAACCAGACCAGACAGGTGAGAAGGGAGGCTGGTTGAGAAAAGAGTGGGGTTCTGTCAACACTCAGGAACCTCCTTTCCCACCCCGTGAAGTGTCCACCAGGTCTTTATGGGCCTGCCTGCTGTCCACTTGGCGGCAGACCTGGGACAGGGACAGGGGACCTCAGGAAGCCCAGCTCTGCAGACAAACCTTGAACTTGCTGAGAGAAGGAAGGCACTGCCTTTGGGGACTCCTGGACATGTCTGCCACAGGAAGGAGACCGAGGGGAGCCAGAGAGGGGGACAAAGGAGATGATGTCACCACTCTCAGAGGCAGGACATGGGTGGGCAGCTCCAGCCATCTAATGGCAGCCACAGAGGCCACACCTGCAGTCCTCAAGTTCCCTGGGTGTCAGAGCAGTGTGACTAAACACGAAACTTCCCAGCTCGGAAGCTTCGCCACACAGCAGAGGAGAAAGCACAGTGATGCCGGATGGGCCCTGAACTGGGATGTGGCAGAAAGGAAGCTCGCCCTGCACCTAGCCAGCCCGGCACTGTGGGGCATCCTGTCCCAAGTTCAAGGGTCGTCATGGGGAGGACCCAACAGCACTGCTCACTACACCGGGGCCCTCCTTCCGACACCACCCCACAGTGGCTGGCCCTCGCGCCAGCCAATGGCTTTGTCCAGAGGGAAACACAATCCTCCCATCCTCATGAAAGTGCAGTTATCATCAGCAGGCAACTGAATTAGTCTAACCTTGGAAGTGAGGAAGAGGCTGGTAAAGCCAGAAGGAAGGACAGGACTAGGGAGAGGGAGAGGGAGGGAGAGAGAGTGAAAGGAAAGAAAAACAAACTCACATAAACAAAACAAAAAATAAATAAATAAGAGGTTAGAATGAAAATAGATGAAGACTCTTCCTTCCAAGAAAAGCCTCTTAGCTGAGAACACTAAGTTAGCAGTCCCTCACCCACTGGACCTCAGCAAACATTAGAAATGTGAGATAACCAGTTCTCTCAAACTCTCTTAGACTCATTTCCTTTAAAACGATCCCTGCCCCCTCTCTGCTTGTCCCGTGTGAGGAACCAAGGGCCACAGTGTAGATTCTGCACTCACTACCCCCTTATGACAGGCTTTTAGCGCCAGCTTTCCTTCTCCCTGTTTGGGGTGTGCACCAGCCGCACCACTGCTCTGAGGGGTCACACAGCTACTGGGAACCTACAAAATCAGTCCTGAATTAAACAAGCAGAATTTAAAATAAAGGAAGACAGTTTATTTGGGAACAGCTGGAGGAAAGTGAAGACAGGTGACTACTCTGGAGGAGTCCATCAGAAAGGACAGCAGTTCCTGCCCTCAGCTCCTTTTTATTTAGGAGCAGCAATTTCTCCCATCCCCGCATGGGCACCTGGGAGTTGCTGCCATCTGAGTGGTTCTGGCTTCTGCCACCCATGCCAGGCACCTCTGCCCACATTCTTCCTGGTCACCTGATTCCTTCCCACCTTTTCACGATGGATAAGTGTGGGAGGGGCTCATCCAAGGGCAGCTTAGGGTCAGGGATGAAGCACAGCTGCGTGTGTGGAGCTGGTGCAGGTTTAGTGGTGCAAAGCGGGAATGTACATACACGTGCACATGTGCAGGGGTGTGTGTGTGTGTGTGTGTGTCTTTCATATACCCAATAAGAGGCCTCCTCTCTCCTCTGTGTCTTATCCAGGAGGGGCCTGGTTACCCTGCCCTTTCCCGTTCCTGGCTGCATCTCCCTTTTGCCTGTAGAGTCCTCCTGCTAATTTGTATGTTAATTGTGGAACCTGGCACCTCCAGATCTGGTTTTTCTCTCCTTCTTTACCTTTGTCTTTCTAATTGCTGGCATCTAACTGCAGAAATAAAAGCTGCCCTTGGTAAGATTTCCCATTACTTTCCTTAATAAAGTTTAAAGAAGCCCTATTTTATTCTTTTTCCTGCCAATGGTCCCAAGTCCTTATGTTATCATTTCCAATAAACTCTCTAACTTCCTCCTTTCCATTTACAGCTTCCTTCTTCATCACTCATGAAGCCACGAGCCTGGTTTATACAAAACTAACAATATGAAAGGCAGCAGATTTGCACCTTGGAGCTGGATGCCCACAAAGTTAGGCTCCAACACTCACAGAAATGGAGACAGACACCTTCGGGGTGTTTCCATTTCAAAGAGAGGGCTCTCAGGTCTTCAGAGGAGACAGTGCTGGGTCTCCAAGCTGGCAAAGTCTGCCTAATATGCAGAAGGAGTCATATGCATTTCAAAGAGAGGAGAAAATACACACACTGTGACAAGTTCTCTGAATGCAGTGCTCCAGAGAAAGGAGATGTCTCCTTTGTTTTCAGCAGGCAGATCTTCTTAATGTTTCCTTTCATATGTGTGAATAACAAGGAGCTGGTGTCCTACTGGGTCAGGAGCTGATGGGGCAGGAAGGAGCATCCCCGGGTAATGTCCCACATGAATGAGGACCCAATACTCAGAGTCAAGCAGGACCTGGCTCTGTGTGCCACCCTTCTGGATCCAAGCTACTACCAACAGGCTTGGGAACTTGGGTAGTACTGTGGGTTACCATAACAACAAGAAACCTCAAGTGCACCAGCTCCAAGATTGATAGCAGTCCCATGCAGAAGGCCTAGCAAAGAAAATTAGTGGACATCTACAGGCATAAAAATCCTTTACAGCTGTCATTATTGTCCCCGACAAGTGTGTGGCTTTCAACTAAAATTACGATGGGAATGAAAAAGGTAGAAAGAACAACATACTCCCAAGGGAGGAAGAAATCAGCAGAAGCAGATTTGGATATGACACACATTTTGGAACTGATGTAGAAGACTTGAAAACAACGAGGAAATATTATATTGAAGAATGCCAAAAGCCAAATTACAACAAATTTAGCTTAACAACTGTGTCTGCCTCTATTTTCTATTGTAGAATCTAGCCAAACCTTATTCCAGTAAAAAGAAGTGTTGTAGTTGGCTGACAGAGAAGGGATGAGTAAAATAAAAGCAAGAGAAGAGCTGGTTGTTTCCAAGAGTAAAGCAGAAACAAAGAACAAAAAAGCAAAGTGTCATTTCAAAGTTAGCTTCCGGGTTAGACAGGAAAAGGGAAACAGAAAAAGAGAAGAGTGACCTTGGTTAGCAACGTGGCATTTCCATCGCCTTCTGCAAGTCACAAAGCAGAGGGAAGTCACTCACGGTGCTGACTGAACCAGTGCCGTCTCTCTCCGCTTTGTTCCGGAGAAGTGCGCTGGGAGCTCCACCTCAGCAGGGGCTCCACCTCAATCTGTAGGCTTGTAGGCTCCGATGTCGGGGCTCGCGGGGAGCTCAGTCCCAAGTAACAGCCTTCTGCACTCACAGAAGAACACAGCAGAAGGCCCACAGACTCTGTCAGAGCCCAGCAAGCAAAGCTCAGCTAAGCTGTGTGTTCCATAAAGATTAAAAAATTAAAACATAAAGTTCCATAAAGAAAAACAAAACGAAATAAGCAAACAGACAAAAAGCTGCCATTGCAAGAGCCATTTCCCAGCAAAAGACTTTTAGAAAACAACTGACAAAACAACTGCCTCTAACAACTGAGGCCGAAGTGAAGAGAGATTTAAAAAGGGAGCATAAAAGGAAGAATCCTGTCCAGCCAGGTGTCATGGTTTGCATCAGAAAGGGCCTCGTAGCCTCAAGTATCTGGAAGGTGACTGAATCATGGGCTCCACAGAGCTGGTCAGAAGAGGCAGTCACTGGGGTGTGACCTGGGAGGTGCGTCTCCTTCCCGGGCTCCCCCTTCTCTCTACTTCCTGGCCGCCATGATATAAGCCACTCTCCTGCGCCAGACCCTTGCCATGCCTTCCTGCCTGGGAGCCAGAGGTCTCTGGCTGAGTCATCTAAAGACTGTGAGTCAAAGTGAACAGGATTCTTCTCCTGTAAGTCACAGCTGTCAGGCTTTTTTTGTCCCAGGGACAAGAAAATGATTAAGACACTGGTCTGTAAGAAATAGTATACAATCTTTTGGCAAAGCCATGTAGCTCCCTGAAACTTGTACCTATCTACACAAAGATGTGAAAAGCAATGGAAATGAGATGAATGAGAATAATTAAGATCTAATTACTGTTTCTTAGTTTGAATTGCTTTAAAGCATTACCTATATACAAGATAGATAACTACTGCTAATCACTATTCATTCATCAATAAGAATAGTTTGTGCTTTCTTTGTTCAGTTGATCATTTTTTCATGCCTATATTTTATAATCTGAACAACTACTTTGAAGATAACAATACATAATATATTAAAACAAAAAAAGCATTACCTTAACAAAAGAAATAGCAATAGCTCATGTGTAAAAGCAAAAATCTATATAAAAGTGGAGCATATGAGAAAATAGTATAAAGAATAGGAGGTAAGAATTGGGGAGGCAAGAATTGGGAATTTTCTTGTGAAAATCAGGCATTCTGAGGAATTCCAGGTATTCATGTGAACTCTACTAGAGTCTCTACTACAGATTACTGGTAGATATTGATGGAAAATTCCTTAACAAAATCTAACCTCAATGTATAAAGGAATAGTATAGTAAACTGTAACAACCTTGGGATTATCCCAGGAATTCAAGCTTGTTTTAACCTTCGAATTCCTTTTCGGAGAGAGCGCTGCTCACTACACAGTGTACGCTGGCCTTGAACTCACTGTGTAGCCCGGGTGGCTGGTGAACTCTTGGTCCTCCTACATCAGCCTGCACCACAGACACGTGCCACCACGCCCAGCTGACATTTAAATATCTAACCATGAAATCCATTGCACAAACAGATTAAAGACGGAAAATTATATAACTGAAGAGCTGCATGAAACTATTGACAAAGTCAGATGTCTCTTTATGATTAAAAAGTGTCCATAAGTTAAAAATACAATTTTCTTCCTTGGTAAATAGCAACTATAAAAAGCGACAGCTTATGTCATACTGAATATTTTCACCTAAGAGAAATATTCTGACAATGTGATTTTCTGATAATGTGATTTTCTACAAGAATTTTTTAAAGTCTACAAAACATTACCAGCAGAACTAATAAGTAAGTTTAGAGTGATCACAGGATGCCACGACAACGAACAAACATCTACTGTACTTCACGCCAGCAATGAAAACTGAAATTCAAGTTTAAAAAATGCCATTTATACTAGGAACAAAAGCAAATGGACTGTCAATTCATCATTAAAGAAGAAAGAAAGCCCAGCATTTTCAAGAGCCTGGATGAACAGTTGGGAGACAGGGAAACCCCGCAGGATCCCGCTCACACGTGGAGGTGAACTAGGGAAAATCAGGAAAGAGCCAGGGCTGGTGATGATGGGAGCCACGGGTTTGGGGACCTGCGGAGGCTTTGTCCAAAGACTGCAAACTTCCAGTTGAGGTGAACCGGGCCTGGGAGCTCAGGTACTACACAGGAGTGAGGGAGAAGTGTGTAACTTGATTGTATGATCATTGCACAATGTGCCTTGAATGTCTGTGGATTCTGTCAATGGAATCCTTAAAATTTAGTAAAATACATGTGCTCTGGGGCTAACAGAGAAAGGACCCAGCAGGAGCTGCTTCCAGAGCTCATGCGCCTCAGCACCCATGCGGCACGGTGTGGACCTGGTACAGGGCAATGTGTCTTGGCAGAAATAGTCTCACCCTGTGAACAGGGTGCTGCAGCCAGGACCAGGCGCTGTCCCCACCCACCTTTGCAGCTTCAAACCAGCAGAGGCTGAGATGATCCGGGGTCAATGACAGTATCTTTCCCTGAGCTCAGCAACAAATGAGAAAGCAACAGATGGGCAGAAAAATGTATTCCAAGGGCACCTTAGTGACACTCCTGGAAGGAACAGACGATGTCTCCAGCAAAGAGAGAAGAAAGCACTCAAGCACTGCGTGGGGATCTGGTGACAGCACGACACACAGACACACACAGACACATGTACACACACAGACACATATACACATACACACACAGGCACACACAGACACATGTACACACACAGACACATATACACATACACACACAGGCACACACAGACACATGTATACACACAGACACATATACACATACACACACAGGTACACACAGACACACAGGCACAAAACACACAATCACACACAGACACACACATATACACAGAGGCACACACACACACACAGACACAGACATACATACACAGATACACAGACATACACACAGAATCACACACACATACGCATATGCACACAGACACACACTCAGACACATATACACAGGCATACAGACACACAAATACACATATACACACACAGACACATATACACATAGACACACAGGCACACACACATGCACATACACAGACACACATATACACAGACACACACAAGCATACACACATACACACAGAAACCTACACACAGACATGCATACACTGACACACACATACATAGGCATACAGACACACACATATACACACAGAAACACACAGACACATACACACAGACACATACACACAGAAACATACACACAGACATGCATACACAGACACACACATACATAAGCATACAGACACACACATATACACACAGAAACACACAGACACATATATGCATAGAGACACAAGGCACACATACACAGACGCATATATACACAGACACACACACAGACACTCAAGCACAGACACATACACACAGACACATATGCACATAGACACACACATATACGCAGACACACACAGAGACACATACATACACAGACACAAAACATACACACAGAAACACACACACATACAAACACTCATACACACTGACACACAGACACACATATACACATGTACACATAAACACACAAACACAAACATACACATAATGCAACACACAAACACACACATACACACAGACATACAGACACACAAACACACACACACACGCAAACAGTTTCTATATCCAAAATAATTTTCAAAGCTAATTATCTGGATTATAATTAGAAGATATACCAAGGTACATTAAATGTAAAAAAAAAAAAGATCACTGCTTATATCACAGTGAGTTACTCAGTTACAATTAGTGAATTAAACACAGGTAATCTCTTCAAAATCAGACCACAAAATTAAAGTTACGTGCAAGTTATGTGGGAAACACAGAGTAGAAATGGATGACAGCCCTCAAAAACTTAATATGAGAGCAACAGAGGTTCTAAAAGGAGGAAGCAGAATGACGAAAGACAACTAACACATATGACGAAAGAGAAGCATCTAACGGGAAGGTGGCTTATGTTTGGTGGTTGCCAACTTCAGAATGCGAACCTTGATAAGAGCTACCAGAGAAAAGATGAATGCCTTTGTGTCTCCAAACACGAAGACCAGTCATTTGGAAAGGACAGGGAGGATCAAGCAGGCATCCAACCTGTGATCTGCAACACTAGAAGCTGGAAAGCCGTGCAATAAAACGCAGCGAGCACTGAGAGTAGGGATGCAATGCCTGGATGGTACCATGACCGGGATTCATTAAGTTACCAAGGGTTAAAAGTAAACATTCGACGTGCAGTCGCAAGACGTCGTTCAGAGCCCACGCGAGGAAAATGCTCAAGGACAAGCAAACTTCCTCAGTGTCAGCATGGAAGTGTGCAGGGGGTTATAAGCTAAGGAAAATCACAGCAGTGAGGATGAATAAGAGTAATAAGCAGAGGAGGAGAAGACAGAGTACAGAGGAATAGGAGACAGTGAGAAAGTTACATAGTAAGTTGATACATGGAGGGAAAACTTTCAGGTTTTGCCCATTTATTATGCTGTTGAGTATTGGTCTGTCATAAGTGGCTTTTATCAGCTTGAGATAAAAACTATCAATTCTGATTTTCTGTAGGATTTTTATCATGAATGAGTGTTGGACTTCGTCAAAAATTTTCTGCATCTATTGAGATGATCATGTGATATTTGTCTTTGGCTCTATTGACATGTGTATTATATTTATTGATTTGGGTGTGTTGAACCATCCCTGCATTGCTGGGATGAATAAATGAAATAAATCAGACTCACATGTGTAAACATCGTATTGTCTCCCTTGTGTGAGAACTGAAAGAGTAAATAAGGTCTAAAATGTATAATAGAATACTGTGAAATGGGAAGAAATTATTCAAAAGGAAAAAGGAATGAGGAGGGGTGAAAGGGGAAAGGAAAATAGGAAAAAGGGAAAAAACTAGACTCATGTATACTGTTAGTGTCTCTTAGTTCATTAAGAAACAAGGTTTATGCTAACACTGATTGGGAAATTTTATGTCCGTGTCTTGTACTCTGAGCAACTAATTTAAAGATAACCATACGTAACGTATTAACAGTTGTTATTCTCCTATTATTTTGTTATGAAGTTTTATCATAACTTTTTCCATAAGATAAAAAAAATTACACCTAGACACTGAGCTGAATGCTGTAAACAGGTACTGTTATGAAGTATAGACTAACTAAATAAAAGCAGGTTCATCCAAGAGAAAACTTTAACAATAGCCTAGCAGTATAAAAGGTAAATTAGACTTAAAAAAATAAAGCTGGAATTTGAAAAAGACATTGTGGAAGCAGAAAGTATTCAGGTTTTGTTTTGTTTTTGGTACCAGGGATTGAACTCTCGACCTTGCATTTAGTAGGCAAGAGCCTGAGCCACTGATCTAAATCCCCAGCCCAAGTATCAGGTTTTAAAGCTCCCTGGGTTGCAATCTGAAGAGCAGGGTAATAAATTAACTCTTCAGGGCTAATTTGTATGGTGTGAGTATGAGTAAATACAGGAAGCAAAGTGCCCTGCTTTTTAGAAACAATAGTCACTTTTCAAATAACAGTAGGGAATTTAAAGCTTGGAACTGAACACCAACATAACATTTGGACAAGATTCAGTGATAAGACAAAACTAGGGTGGGTCCTGCCCTGACAGCTCGCTGTGCAGAGGGCTGGGCTGAGGCTGTGGGGCGGAGGGAGATGTGGGAGGGGGCTCAAGACAACCCTGCAGGTGCACCAGCACCCTCCACCCCATCCCCACCCCATGCACTTGGTTGGCCATCTGCCACAGCAAGACTCTGAGAGGATCAGAGCCACCAGGGCCGACGCCCGCCAGGCTCAGCAGAGTGCAGACTGCCAGCGTCTCCGAAGCACCTCGCCATTCCTAAAGATGAAAAATGAGCCTAAGACAGCAAAGTGTGCTCCTGCTCCACCCAAAAAGGTCAGAGCAGCACCTGAAATAACCAGAGCTGGGAAGGCAGCTCATGGGGTTCAAGAACAGGGCCTGAGACAGCATGTAGAAACCTATAGGATTTTAACACTCACCAAGGTCAAATTCACAATGTCCAGCATCCCATCAAAAATCACTAGCTACAAACCTTATAGAAAGATAACTCACAATAAATCACATAATGACGTGAACTATAAAAAATCCACAAGAAAATCTTCAGAACCCAGGACTAGGGGATGAATTTACATATGAGTGTCCAAAATTAACTCATAAAATTAAAAAAAGAAAAAAGATGAGCTGGATCTTGTCAAAATTTAAATGCTTTCTTTGTGAGTGAGCCTGTGAGGGAGTAAAGGTGAAGGCTGTGGGCTGGGAGAAGTGTCTGCACAGCACACCCTAACAGGGACCTGAATGCAGACTGCACTTTAAAGTACCCGGGAAATCAGTATAAAAGTACATAAACAATCCAGTCAGAAAATGGGCAAAAGACAAGAACAGGCATGGACCCAAAATTCTGGAAAGGAATTCCTTGAAAAGGAGGAAGGTAGAACCCTAAAGACCTGCGAAGAGGTTGGGTTTTACCTCCCGGCAGGAAAGATGTGGCCACTCCTGATTTCACAGGGTCTGCTCGGCCTGGGCAGCAGGGTATGTGGCAAAGCAGGGCGCCTGGCACCTCTCAGCCCACCCATGCAGAGGGGCACCTTCTGGGGGCAGGACCAACAGGCCACCATGCCCTCACCCTGCCTCCCCAGCAATGTGGTTCAGAAGTTCCAAAAGTGGACCTTTATGTTCCAGGTTCGAGGCCACAAATCTCCGGTATCTTTAGGGAAGAACATGAGAAGCAGGTGGTTTTTATTTATTTATTTTTTTTTTAAATTACTTCTGGTGGGAAATTGGGACTAATATAGAAAAAGGGCAGCCTATGATTTTTACCCTGCAGGATTGGAATGAAATCAAAACTGGGTTTATCAGTATATATTCCAGTGACAGTGGTAATTAGATAGACAGACAGACTGAAGGACAGATAGATGTTCTGCAGATAGACTGATAGATACTGCAATAGATGATAGACAGACAGACAGACAGACATAGATGGACATGTGAGAGACCAACTCTGACTGGCAGAGGTCAACATGGAAAATGGGCACATCAGCGCATGTGCCCCTGATGTCTCTCACGACCACCTAGAACCAAAGCGTCACACCGACAGGCCCACCCAAGTCTACAGCCTCACTACTGAGCAGACTGAGAGCGCCTGAGAGGGAGACTTGACTGAAAGCTGGGTGAAGGAGGAGAAGGAAGGGGTCTCTCAACAACTTGTGCAGAATAATTAGGAAACCCCAGGGCCCAGCAATGCAGCAAAAAATGACATGGGCAGCTTCACACAGTGCCCACGGCCAGCTGTGAGCAACAAACACACAAAGTACATAATGGCCATGAGCAGCATTTCCTCATATAACACAGATATAAAATGTAAGAGTGCCATATAAACCAGGGTCCTGTATGATAGAAATGGATGGAAAATGAAATCATTTCATAAATACAGAAGCCTGACAGCTCTGTAAGATGATCAATGCAGACTTAAAATAATGGCAATGCATGCCACCTCTAATTACCCCTCCACAAGCTCTGCATTCAGGAAAGGCGGGTGTGGTTACTCTATATTGATGTTGCTTTAAGAAATCACACCTAGATTTATCACTACTTCATACTTTAATACTCTTGTAAACAATGTGTTTTGATTTTGTCACCATGAAGTGAAAGTACAGTTGTTATTCAATAGACATTTAAAATTTTAAAAAGAAAGAGAGAAAAAGCACCTAAGCCCAGGTATAGGGATGGGAGTCTCTAACCCCAGCCCTCAGGAGGCTGAGGCAGGAGGATCACTGTGAGTTTGAGGCCAGCCTGAACCCCATGTGAAACCCTGCCTCAAAAAGGCGAAAAAGTAAAATAAAAAAGAAGTCATGTCCATTACTCCTGATGTGGGGCCATCATGTGCCTCCTATGTGCTCCCATGACAAGCGCTTGGAGCCTAGAGTGGTCTCCTGCCAGAAATACATCCTCTGCCACCGCAGAGGAAGGAATTTCAGAAAAATGAGAGTCGAGGAACATTCTGCAAAACCATTCTCTATAATCCTCAAAGTGTTCCCATCAAAACAAAACAATCAAAGTACAGGGCGTTTTCAGGTCAGTGGAAAGCAAAGCGCTGGACCCTTGGAAGCCAAGGCTGGGAGGCAGCTCAGAGCTCTCCCAGCCACCATCGACAGGGACCCAGACAAACCACAAATGGGAAGAGGAGCAGTCACTGCACAGAGGCTGCCACTGCGTGGCACTGGGCACAGAGCCCAGGGCCAGCATATCAAGATCCATCTCCAGCCCTTTTTTAGCCTTTGAGACAGGTTCTCCCCAAATCAACAAATTGCTCAGGCTGGGACTGAATTGCCATCCTCCTGCCTCTGCATCCAGAAAAGGTGGCTGTGGTTACTCTATATTTCGGAGTGCTGGATTATAGTTGAGTTTCCTGATTTTTCTCTATTTCTGGGTTGTAAAATGATATGCTTGTGCCTAGCAAATATATACTACAGAGCTCTAGTGATCAACTTCTTCTTAAATCATTCAGAATTTGTGAGTACATATGTGCATACTGTATGCAATTGTTTGTGCAAGTACATATGCACACACTTATGCATGTGTATAATAGGGAAGGAGAAGGAAACAGCAAATATGTGAATCTGATTTTAGGTTCTGATTTCCTTGCACTGTTTTTCCATTAACCTGTGCGTGTTTGCAAACAAGCCACCCAGGGCAGACCTCCCGCCTAAGCAGGTGCTAGCAGGCTTCTGAAAGGTGCCCCGTAGGCCTGCTGTCTGCAGTCTGAACCAGGAATTTGCGAACCATGGAAGACTGAAGAGGGCACACATTCTCCCTTGAGTTTGAAGTAGGTGACTCTGTAATGTAAGTGGAAGCTTAGCTTGGTCTAATAACGCAGACTTGAATATTGAATCATTGATGGACTGGAGCCCAGGCTAAGCCAGACCAGACATTCTGCCATGAGAAAGTAGCTTGATTGGGTGGACCAAGCCAGCCTGTGTTTTGTGGGGGGTTGTTTTTTGGGGGGTCGGGGGCCTCTGCGGATGAGCCAGGAGTGAACAGCACAGTGTGACAGGGTCATCAGGTGCCCTCCTGGGCAGGGTTGACTTCTGCAGTTGGAACATTTCTGGGAAGCTTCTTTTCTTGCAGCCCAAGCATGAACAGACTCTAGGGGCAGCTGACCCTTTAATCATCTTTTAAGCTGTGTTTACCGACTGACGAGTGTGTGGGAGTGTATGGTTTACCCCACATGAACCTGGCTCTGACTGTGTGGTCAGTGAAGTGAGGAAGGGAGACGTGGGAACAGGCACAGCACAGCGTGACGCAGGCGGTGAGGGAGCTGCTTTCCAGACCCTGTCAGGCAAAGCAGAGCCAGCCTGGCCCTCGGCAGTGAAGGGGAAGCCGGGCGCTTGGAGAGAAATCCAGGGGAGCAGACTGAACGGCTCCTGGAGGCTCAGCTCTCCCCTTGGGTGAATGGAGCCTTTGACTATTCATGAATCTTTCCTGTCTGCCTGGGCAAGTCCTGCTCCTTATCAGGTACCCTGTCTACCCTTTCCTTTGATCTTCATGGTAACATTTTCTTCCAGGCCTTGGAAGCGCAGGCCTCCCGGGGACTTCCCACACGTGGTGTCCCACAGTGACCCCCGCTCCTCTTCCCACTGCTCACTCAGGATCTGCATTACACAGGGTCTCTTCTGCAAAGCTCCCCTCTCCACTTGCGTTCCTATCTTCAGGGCCCTGCCCCTCCACAGCTTCCAATGCCATCGGGCGATCTGGGACCTGCGTCTCCTCCCAGGTCCTGTTCTGAGCTCGCAGCCCCTGCCACTTGCACGCTAATTCCACTTGCTCACCAGCAGGGCCAGACCGTCCTTCTGTGTTCTCCCGCAGCAGGTATAGCACATGCAGGGAAGCCCTGTATGCTTGGCTTCTTTCTTCACAGAGCAATGCAAACCTGGCCAACCAAGCCACTACTAAAAGCTTTGTCAATGTATTTATTAGCTTACATTTCCAAGAAAGTTTGCACTTGAAGAAGGTAAACTTTCACACAGGCATGCTCTTTCGGTGGCCGGACGGAGGCTGTGGCTGAGAAACACTGACATCCAGGGACCAGTTAGCATCTTTCAGGCTCCTGGGAACACACGCCCTCCCTCGGCTTTGCAGAGGCCGTCTCCACTGCCCTGGCTGCGGCTGCTCTGTGGACTTCAGCTCCCGTGCAGGTGCAGAGGAATGCTAGCTGCAGGCTTTTGTTTTCCATCCCCTTGATAGATAGACAGACAAGTCAGGTGACTTCTTTCAGTATTCTCAGTTTTGTTCTCTAATTGCCAAGAACTTTCAAAATATTTACAAAAAATTTACATGACAAAATAGCCACGTGTTTTATATATAAACCTATTGCACAAAAGAGTCTCCAGTTGACTCAGGTAGTTGAAGCACCTTTTCTCTTTGTTAATCTGCAGAACAGAACCACGATTTGGAATAAACAAACTTACAAAAGAAACAAAATTAGAAAAACATGAAACCTATTGGTCTTTCCATATATGAAATAATAATGACATCAGAGGCTACTTTTCTCCAGAATGTTTCTGTGTCGCAGACCTCATTACTGCTACAAACTTTAAAGACTAAAGGGAAAGCGACCTGGAGCATTAGTTTTCCTTCCAGGGTACCTGTTTCCTTGAAAATGCCTGCTCCGGGCAAGGTTAATGGTTTCCAGTGGAGTTTTGCACCCAAGTTTACTAGAAATAGAGACTTTTAATAGGACTTAGGAATTGAATTCTCTGTAGGATTAAAGCAAAACCACTAAGATTTATATATTGCCTTTCCATATTAAAGGACAAAGAACTTCCTTTCTCATTGAAAATGAGAAGTAACAAGTATTTTCTAGCTTTACCTTTCCAGAGTGGACAGTGAGGGCCCCTCCCCATATCTGGTTGATTGGGGGCGCTCTGAGCAGGGTACCAGTGTCAGACATTGCAGGGAGGGGGCGCAGCACAGAGCCAGCACCAGTCTGTCTCTGGTCACGTGCACGTGGCTTCTATTGCTATCCCACCAGCATGTACCCCTTTTCTGTGCATATTGCCTCATGGTTCTTCCAGCCCCAGGTTCTTCATCCCTGTGAAGCCCCAGATTTGTGTGGAAAGAGGCCCAGGTTCTGTGAGCTGCTGAGTCTGACTGCAAAAAGACAACAGGTGGTGCAGATGGCAGCACCTCCTTTCCATGGACGTCTGGAGGTGGACCATCCTCAGGCTCTGCCAAGGGGCTGCTGCATCTGAGCCAGCAGGGGCACTGGACTGCTGTCCACTGTATCCAGCACTCACCATGTGGTATAGGACCTGTTGTCCTCTTGTTCCGTAAAATCAGGAGGCTTGTCAGTGAGTGCCATCACTGTTCAGCCCCTGGGGACTTGGGCCAGGTTCCCATTGCTTCCCACCACAGTGCGGCAGGGTGGCACCAGCAGTCCCCTCACAGCTACCTGCTGGTCTAACCACTGGCCTGTGCAGAGACATGGCAGGGCCATGCTTGGGGGAACTGATTCCCACAGAGCCAGCACTGAAAGCAGAGGCAGGATCACACCTGCACACAGAGCCACAGGGCCAGCTGTGCAGCTGCAGCCTCCCGCAAACCTCCCTGCTGAGGTCCACAGAGCCCTGCCCAGCTGTCTGATGGTGTTTAGGATGAAGGGAAACCGCTGGGGCATTAATGGTACCACAGCAGCAGATCACAAGATGGCTCCAATCATGTCTTTCCCCAGTGCCAGGGCCGATTCCTCACGAAGAATACAAGGGTGGCAGGTGTAGTTCAATTCACAGGATTTCAGCTTCTTTATGTTTGAAGGCATTGTCTATATTTTTTGACTTTTTACCTTATTTCTTTGTGTGACTGCCAATTTACCCTTGGTGTCCCCATCCCCTGAATGTGATGGGTGGCAACGGACTGCATGGAGACCTTTCAACCCATTTTGATCTCTTCTTGCCTCTCTCCTGGGCTGCTATAATGGAACCCCTGAGGCAGGAATCCTTGAAGAAGGAGACTGATTTCTCACAGTCCTGTAGGCTGATATTAGAAATCAGGGCCAGCATCTGTCCAGGGAGCTCGTGACAGGTAGATGCCTCATGACCTACAAAAAGGGGTGAGGCACAGACACCAGTGCAAGGCACACTACAAGAGGAAGGGGAAACCCATCCCCAAGATGAAATCTTCACAGCCTTGTCACTCCTGAGTTCCATCTCTCAGCACTGTCGCATGGGAGAGGGAGTCCCCAGCCCCCAGAACCTGGGAGTATTTCACCAGTGCAACAACCTTCAAGATAGTGCTGTGTTGCACCTGATTCATATATAGTCATTGGCTCCACACATCCTTCAAGTGCTGACAGCTCTCAAAGTCACTTCCGGTACCCACCAGACCTCTGTAGTGGAGCTATGCACGGTGGAGATGCTGAGGGCTTGAGGAAAAACCATTGTGAAAGGAAACCTCCTAGACAATTGCCATTGTACCTCAACCCAGGATACAAAAAATGAGAGATATGAAAAGAAATCCTTAGTTACTATAGCAACAAGGATAGGTTTTTGTCACTATTTATAATCATGCATATTTCTATTTTTATATATCCAAATTAAAAACATACTCATTAAAATTTTCTCTCTGCTTCTATCATGTGGGAAAAATAAAACTACTTTAAAAATTAGAATTAACTTCAAAATTGTCAAAATGAAAAGAAGAAATGAGCATGAAGTCTCCTTCAGGGTTCCGTTTGCACAGGAACCCTAACCAACTTCACACTTGACCTCAGCGCCCTTCCTTCCTGCTGTACATGTTGGGTGCACACAAGCTGCAAGCCCTTTGTCCCTGCTCCAGTATCCCAGATCCAACCTTGTCACTCAGCTCCAAAGAAAAGGGAATCCCCGGCTCCGGTTTCCATGTGAGCTGCAAGGCCACATTCCTGGGGAAGGACCCTGACTGGGCTTCAGAACTGAACCCTTCTAGAGGGCTGGAACTGAACAGAAGGAAGGACGTTTCTAGCCCAGAGGTACCGCTTACGTCTGGACTACACTACCTGAGTGGGGCACTTATGGGTCTGTTTCCTCAACTGCGAAATTAGGGTAATAACCACAGTGGACTCACCATGATAAACAGGAGACTAAATGAGATACGGCACATAAATCTCTCAGCCCTGCCCAGCGCACTGTCACTGCACACCAGATACTGATGAATGGCCACATTACTCAATCGCTGGGAAACCATGGGACTTCTCCTGCCCAAATTAGTACCTCATCACTAGGTCATAAATTTCCAAGTTTATGCAATAGGGATCTTCACATTGTGTATTTTATGGCAAATTGAAGAAATATCTGGAGCCAAATTTTGAAGATAAGAAGATACTGGTTAAATAGCAAAATTAATTATCCCAAGCCTCTCAGAACCAGTTGAGGTGGCTAGAAAATGACTAAAATGCACTGTCATAGAAGCCCAAGGAGCACACATGGGGCGCTCACCAGGACACAGACATAAAGCTGCACCAGCACCTCACTACCTGTGCGGTGCTGGCAGAGCAGAAGGGGGCTGCAGCATCTGTCCCAGCTGGGCACAGACCAGGCATTCGGTGAGCTCTGCTCTTCGAGACCAAAGGGACACCTGTGCTCTTCCTCTGCTGCCTGGAGTTCTCAGCACGTACAAGGCAAACGTCCAACCCAAGGAAAGGTCTTCTTCTCTACTGATTTGCAAACCAAGGTTCCCGCCTTGAAAACCAGACTTGAACCTTAAAGGTGGAGACCACACACTGGAGGAGGGCGCGCTTCGGGTTTTGTCGGGAGCACCACACGCCTTGCAGTTGCGTCCTAAGGGTCTGAGGTGACTTTTCCAAGCACACAGGCCCTCGCAGAGGCTCCGACCCGCAGGAGCAAGCGGCCGTGCTGGGTCCCACGCGCTGGTCTGCAACGCTGAGTCGGGCCACGCGCGATGAGCTGGCCGGGTTTTGGAGTGTTTGTTCTTGGCTGCTTCCGCTGTCTGTGCTTTGCCATCGCTGACCATCACATTCACGCCTCTGAGAACTACCGCGGGCCCCAGCCACGCAGGAGCAGAAGAGCCGCAGCTCCGACAGTATCTAAGAGCATGTTCTCCGAAAATGAACCGCATGAGAATGTGACTCTTCCTGGCTACGGCGGGCGTTATTGATAACTTCTGCTCAGGAGAAAAAGATTTAACAACCGCGTAAGTGTTGCCTCAAGTATACATCTGACGCCGACGCACCACATCGCAGGTTTCCCGTAGGGGGAGCTCCACAGACCTGCGCCACCGACCACTTCCGGTCCTTCGCCACAGACCACTTCCGGTCCTGCACCACAGACCACTTCCGGTCCTGCGCTGTGCGAAGTGGGCTGCGCAAGCGCCTGGAGCTCTGTCCCTGCGCCCCGGAGCCGCCATGACGGTGGCCACCACCTACCCATCTCGCTTGCGGGAATCTAGGTCGTGGGCTGCACGGGATCGCGCAGACCCAGCTGCTCTGGTCCGTGGAAAAGCGGTCTTCTGTGAAGCCAGGCTTTGGGGCTCTGGGGGACTCTGAAACCAGACACATCATTAACACACAAAACCACACCCCATCACCAACTGTCCCTGCATTCTTGAGTAACTGATTTTTGAGCTGAGAATTATGGAAGTTTCTAACACCAAAGAACTCATACTTTGCAAGAGTATAAATAGATGACATAAAGCTAGCTTGTATCAAAAGCACATTTATTAAAATTAACGGACCGATGGAAACACGTTTGTTATGAAATCATCAATGTGCACACTTCAAATCATTCCATAAATTTTATTTTGTGGAGAAAAACTTCCACAGTCTGGGAGGTATCGGGATTAGGCTGGCAGTAGAATGATCTTTTCCTGTTCCATCGAGGAAAAGCAGGCTGAGATGGATGCAAAAGTGCTTCTGTCTGATTGTGAGAACCTGTACACTTGTGCACTGATCTTCACCACACACAAGTCCTGCAAAGAAGCCATGTAGCCAGCAAGCCTTCCAGCAGCCAGGCCCTCTAGCAGCTTCGCTGCATGAAGACTTCAGCCCCCTGCAGGGCCAAAAGTTCTTTTTGTCCATTTTACCTTAAAAGCCCATTATTGAAAGTATTAAGTTGAAATTCTTTACTAGAGGCAAGGAACTTATTGAATTATACTTTTGCATACTTCTTGTGACTGATTGCAGATAGCTACAAATCTCTAACACATCTCCCTCTATGAAGAGCAATTCAATTTTCCTCTCCTTGAGATGGTCTCCTTGGTTTCTGGTCTTAGTGATTTTTCTTAGCTAACTGATTGTGGCAGACAGGACTGCCAAGGCCAGGCCTTCCCTCCAGATCAACCTCCAGGGACTATAGCATTTCAGAAGGTTTCTGCTCTGAGAAGGCCCAAAGTCCCAACTCAGAGGGTGCACACACCAGACCTGTGGGTGAGGAGGCCCCCTGAACCATGGACAGATGCAAAGGGAAAAGGGGAACCATTAAAAAGCCCAGTGTCTCCCTTCCAAGGGTCCTGGGACTCACACCGTGCAGCCGCCTGCCTTCTGATCACTGAGCCCCTGACCCTGCTTCCGGTGCGACTATACAGTAGAGAAGCAGGACCCTGACCCTCTCCAAGCATTTCCTCTTCATCCTGCCAGGGGCAGCATTCACATGCCTCCTGCTCTCTGCAGCCAGCCATTTTATAGCTGTGGCTTTTTGTTTCATGAAGTCTTACCCCTTCTTGTTCTACTGTGATAGAGGCTTCAATGTAAAATTGAGTGTCTTTATAGGATAGACTAGTATTACCATTAGTGAAATGTCACAACTTCTTTTGAGTCAAAAGACCAAACTGTCAAAAGTCTAACCGGACAGAACATAATTCAAGCTGAATGATGCACTTCTGGTCACAATTGATTAGACTGTCTGTGTCTTCAGGAGTTTTGTTTTGTTTGCTTTGCAATGCTTTGCTTTGCTTTGCTTTGCTTTGCTTTGCTTTGCTTTGCTTTGCTTTGCTTTGCTTTGCTTTGCTTTGCTTTGACAGGGTCTCACTATACAGCCCAAGTGGCCCTTGAACTCATGACTGCCCTGCCGCAGTCTGGGTTACAGGTGGGTGCCAGCATGCCTAGTCGAGCTGCCTCTCAGTTAATCAATGTGGTTAATGTGTTTGTTAAGAAGTTAATTGTGTCTTGTCTTTTCTTGAGTTCTTGTTTGTTGCTTTCCTATAGGCAGTCATGTCAGGATGCTATTCCTTAGTAGTTAGCTGCAGTCCCTTAAAGCAGTGAGGGACACAGAGTGAAAAGGACAGAGTGGCCACTGCAAACCCCTCTTCCCACCATGTCTGCAGCCATATGCAGTTTCTTCAGGACAAAGGCTTCTGTGGGGCAGAAGTGGGGTGCACATGCCAGCAACAGAGAGAGATGTTCAGTAAGAATGGAAATTCTGGAACACTATTTGGGTTAAAAACAGGCCATTTGAAGATCTGAAAAGGAATTCTATTTCTGTCTAATCCAGTATCTTTAAAGATCAGAAATGTGTTATAAATGCATACGTAAGTAACCATATTAATAGGTCAGTTTTACCATAATCCAATGCTCAGTTTAAACAAAATTTACATAGTACTTTAGAATAAAACATCAATGAAGTTTTGAAGCAGAAACAACAAAATAACAAAGCTCAGCATTTAGGTGTAGCAAGCTCGCCATCTACTGATCAGTCAGTTTTCTTTTTACCAGAAAAGCAAATTTTGAATGTGAATATGGCTGTGTGTAAGCTAATGCTGTTAATATTTTAAAGCAAAAGCACTGAATAAGACAGCTCTGGTGGCAAGCCCTAGGCAAGCCCTGGGGAAGAGCCCTGGGGAGGGCAGAGGAGCAGTTACTGCACAAGCACCAGCATCAGCCCTGAAGGGGGCACATAACGCGCACACGTGAGTCATTGAGAGAAAGCAGGAAGTGTCTGGTACCCAGAGTGAGGCACATGCAGGCCAGTCGGCATTTCAGTAATGTTTCTTTTGTCTTTCTGTGCTTGGTTTATGTCACTTTGTGCAGCATCCTCCCAGCCCGTCCATGCCCACCTGAAAACTTGCTAAGCGCAGATTTTTAATGTTTTCACTACAAAAAAAGTACTTCAGAGAGTGGGTTATGTTTACCATCTTGATTTAGCATTGCATAACAGACACATATCAGAACATCATGTTGTACCAGAAATAACAATGCTTGTCAATTAAAAATTAAGTATTTTAAAGGCATTTTGATGGCTCAGAATTCATCTGACTTTCACATTCCCTAAGTAGTTGGACTGATTGAGAAGATACTGCCCATGTCCTGGGGCACTGATCCCAAGTGTGGGGGAAGCATCCTGTCCCCCTGCACCATTAGCTGTGCGCTCCTTCTGCTGACCCTGTGTGGAACCCCAGCACCTCCTGCTTCAGGCACCAGACGCTCACAGGTATTTCAGATAACAGCTTAGGCTTTCTGCTTTGGAACCAGTGCAGCAAGGGGCTCAGAGCAGTTCCCGTGTCAAAAGAAAGGTGCAAAGGAAGTGCAAAGATGAGCCAAAGCAGCAACACGCTGGCAGCTTCCAGGTCAGCTGCAGCCGCACAGAGCTGAGAAGGTCCCCAGGGCGCAGCTGCAGAAGCCCCTGCAGGCTGCTGAAAAGAAAGTGAGGGAGGCTCCGGGCAACTGCCCGCCTCCCAGTGACACCTGGAGAAGGGAAAGCAGAAGGGGACTGGTCAAGACCTAACGCACAGCTTTGCTAAAAACCAATGTCTGATCACAGATTCACTTAACAGCCATTCCCCAGATACTGTGGTAATAATCAGCATGACACAGCTAGAAAGAGGACAGACATTGCGGACCGTAAGCGCATCGATCAGCCTTGGAAGCCCGGTTCCTACTGTGTGAATATCGCCTTTGCAATACAGTCAAGTAAAACACCCTGAGCTGGCCGTCATCCTGTGGGGTCACCTGTGTGCACTCTACCCAGGGACACAGGTGCCCCCCCATAACTGTTCCTGTACAAACTCGTCTACCCACTTGCACGAATAAACTGGCGCTGCTTTCGCCCCCTCTGGATCTATCACAGGGTACTGGGGTGGGGATCCGGATCTGCCCCTCCAACAAGGGTGAAGAAGTTGATCTAGACATTTGCATTTTTGTTAATTCCCAGCCATGTTTTAAAGCAGTAATGGCCTTTTGCTTATTTTAATCTTTTTTCAGCTGTCAGTGCTGAAAAACAATATTTATTTTAAGGAGGAAAAAAAAAATAAAACTGTTTCAAAACCAGCTGATGGGAGAGGAACAAATTCATACATGGCATATTGTTATCTTCATAGTAGGTGGGGGAAGGGCAAGGAAAAGGAATCACACACACACACACACACACACAATGGCGTTTTAAAGGTGTGTAGGAATGAGCATTGATAGCTTTGTATTGTAGTGACCATTAGGTAATTTGCATTTTAGATATTTTCTTGAATCTATTTGAATAACTGCTTTCCTAGAATATTGATATTTTCCTTTTATCACATTGGTCTGATGAATATGTTACATTGTATTGGCAGGTACACACATACACGCAGGTGCTGCAAGAGAGCACCAAGCGTCAGCACCACCCTATCCTCCCCAGCAAAGCATAGCACCAAGAGCTGAAAATGCCCTTCATCAGCTCACAGCTCTGGGCTGGAACTTGGGGCCTGGCTAGGTCCTGTCCAGTGAGCCCCAAAGCCCAAAAATGAGGGGTCGATGGACTGGCTCTCAGCCAGACACTCTGGGGACAATGCCGCAGCCTGTGCTCAGACCGGTGTGGGACCCAGTTCCGGCTGCAGAGCTGTTCATCTCACTGGCTGCCTGGTGGGGGCACCCTGGCCATCAGCTGCCCCAGGCCTCGGACTGACCCTGGCGGAGTCTGCACACCCACCTACCCTGGTGCGGCATTTGCCTTCCAGTGGACGCTGCCCAGCGTGGCTGGCCCAGAAGAGTGAGGGCCAGGGGTCCTTCTCGCTCTTTTCACTGTGTATTTTGTTCTGTAGACTGATTCTCCAAATTCCAAAAATTTATCTAAAAAATAAAAGAAAAATGTCTCAAATCATTTTTAAGATAATCATGATCTTGATACCACAAAAGGCCCAGCACAGCACAAGTGACGGTGATTAAGCAGTTTATATGTGGATGCTTTCTTAAGTAGCAAACACTTGACATGAATTCAGTAGTGCTTGTAAAATATGCCCGGCCAGGTTTATATCAAGCATGCAAGAATGATTTTGCATAGCATACCTGGCAACGTGACTCCAAACAGTAGAAGTCAGATGATCATCTTCCCAAAAGCACAAGAATAGTCAGTAATATCAAGTGGTCATTCTTAATAGAAGTATTTCTAGCTATGAACACAAGTGATAAAAGAAATCAACAAACCATCAAGCCGAGGAAGAACCCACGAAGACCCTAGAGCTCACCTGTGCAGCCGGAGTAGGAGCATCAGCTAGGAAAGAATGGAGGACCATCGTCCACCAGAGGTGAGTGGCCGGGAAGTACAGACTCCTCTGCACATGGGGACAGTCCTGTGTCTTTACTCTGAGAGTGCAGACTGTCACAGAGTCAGGGCGCATCCTCCTTAGGGCCTGTTCCTCTTGTGCAGGCCACTTCTAGCTTCTCTGTGCATTCACTGGGGAAAGAGCATCAGTTTTGTGGGAGAAGGGACTATGCATGCTGCTGATAGCTCTGGAAAACAAGGAATGCTGCAAAGGCTGGGAAACACAGGCAGCCACTGCCTGTAAGGTTCCCAAAAGCTCGGGTGAGCAGAGTGACTCACAGGGCCTTGGTGAAGGCCTGCTGTTGGAAATGACCCTTGGCAAAGACAAGCGCCTCCGGGAAGGTTCCTGGCAAGTCACTCTCTTGGTCCTTGTCTTCTGCACTGCTGGCCTGTGGCCGATGGACAGAATGCCTCCTATGAGCTCAGCACTTCACGCCACCCTGCCACACGGAGAGCAGCAGGTAGAAATGTCGTCACCATCAGCAACACAAGAAGGCATGCCCGGGGGAGCACATGGACAGTGGAGACCTTCATGCAGAAAGAATGAAGATACGTGCTGAAGAAACACAAGTAAATGAGATGAAGAACTGGACCTTTTTTTTTTTTTTTTTTTTTTTTTTTTTGCAAATTTCATTTATAAAATCAGTGAAAGTCTGTTTCCAGTGAAGCATTTATGGGCTTTGAAAAGTGTTTTCTCAACTTCATGAAGAAATCCAGAGACATGTGCAGCCCACATGATGTCATCAAAGCAGACTGCGAGTAGGAGAGGCCTTATAGCAGGTGCCAGGTGTGATAGGTAAACTAGAGGGGACAGGACAGTGTGGCCTCAAGTTCTCCCTCTGCACTGGCAGCCGGGCACCTGGACACTGCGGCCTCCATGCCTGGTGCTCTTGGGCAGCTCTATCCACAGCACCTGGGGCCTGTGAATTCCTGGCTCAAGTCAGCTGAGGGGATTTGAGGAAATCATCGAACTGCCACTAACCAGCTTCCTCTGGAAACTGAGGAAGAAGTGCCAATATTTCCTTTACTCAGATTTTGAATTCTACACAACAAAGATTAAACATAATCTCTGAAATTTATATGTCCTCAAAGTCCATCTCAGTTTCTTTCTCCTTCTATAAATGATGTTGCACAGCTATTCTGGCTGTACTGAATCCCATGGGATGCGACCACACACTCAGGGGTGCTGTTAGCTCAGCTGCTATATGTTCTCTCCTCCCTCCCTGCCCCGGGTGTGGCATTTCCTCTTGTTATCTTCCTTATAGCAACACCCAGCCCTAGAGAATCCCCGCTGCCTTTGCTCACTCTGTAACCCAGATGTAAGGATGGTAAAAATCAGTGACACATTTCCCAATGGTTTAATGCTAAAGAGGTTAGGAAAATGCAGCCGTCTGGTGAATTATGTGCTAACTTTATATCAAGCCCTGCATACCCAGATGCACATTTAAAGAACAAAGTGCACTCGTCCCCACCTTGAGTGGCACACATGCTACGTTAACAAGGGGCAGAACTCTTAGTGTGTGTGGATTATGCCAGACTTGGTGGAGCAGGCTGCTCATTGCACACCTCCAAGGAGTGCCACTTGCACGTGGAAACTTGGTAGAACAACTTCCTGGTGGTCAAGTGGTTCAGGCAGAGGAGGCTGTCTGTCTATTTCACACAATAGTAGCATCTTATCCTAGGACCTTCAGACAAAATCACTGAGCTCCTCTTTGATCGTCTCCCACCCTGCTTGTCCCCATCACGTCTCTGCGTCCTGGCCATTGTGAAGAAGCATACCTCAGACACGGACGGTGCCCGTGTCCATCCAGATCCTGACTCCCACCCCTACCACGAGTCCACTACTAGCAGTGGTGAGTTGAGCCTCACAATAACAGTAACAAAGGACAAACAAATGCTGGACCCGACTTTCTCCTTTCATAGTTAAACCCAAAGAGGAAAATGACAACAGATAGGGGATGAGGGGAAATCAGGGTGATGGACTGCCAGCTCACGCATGGAAACAGAAAAGACCAACCCTGAAAAAATGCCTGCTCTTCTCATTTGCTAAGCTCTTTCCCCAGAAGGGGCTTTTTTGTCAACGTGGTAATAAAAATCTCTTGCCCAAATACTCCAGACTATAAAACTCACGATAGGGTAAACATAATTAATCAGTTTGATTATTTACTTCTTATTTCTCCAGGACTACAAAACAAAAGCGGAATTGGAATCAAAGACCAAAATCACAGAAAAGCTAGGAATCAAATCACATCATCTTCCTTGTACCCAGCTGATCAGGTTAAGATTCTGAAATTCTAAGAAAAACTCAAATGTAATAAAATTGCTAAACATTAAGTTCTTACATAAATCAACTTACTCAGTCATCACAGCAACCTTTTCAGTTGCTCACAGTTACCCTCATTTCATAGAAGAGGAAACTGTCCAAGATGTTGGCAAGGTCCCCTGAGACCCCAAGGCTGCGAGGTGGGGGCCAAGAGGTACCCGAGAAAATCAGCCCCGAGCTCTGCACTTGCTTCCTGTTAGAGACTGCACGGCGTGCATGGCCTCATGAGTGTTCCCGACAGGGTGGAGCTGACCACGCTCATCAGCAGTGACCAGGCTCTTGCACGCATTGCATACTGCCCCGGCTCACAGTGCCAAGCACATGACCCACAGGTATTAAGAAATAGTGTAAATCTTCACACTTGTCTTTCTAAAACAAAATGCATTCCTTTTCTTGCCTAGACTTGAGAGTCTAAACAAAGCTTAAAAAGTCCAGCAAACTGGATTAAAGTCTCATGTGGCTTAAACTGCACACCTATATAGCAAGAAAAATGAAAAACTGTTTGTCAAAGTGAACTCTACCTCGGCCGTCACCCCTCCTCAGTGAGAAAGGGGAGAGCAGTATCTGGGAGGCACGTGGCCCTGGAAGGGCAGGGACGCGTTTCTAGCTAGGGCAGGAACCACAAGCAGCTCCCCAGGAGGAAGAGTCTCACAGAGCCCACAGCCTGCATCTCCTTGGAAGCAGAAGTCTCACTCCCTGGACAGCCCCCAAGCAGCTCACACAAGGGCAAAGACAAGGAATTCCATCAGCAGCACGGCCAGGGCTCCATCACAGGCCAGGACCCCCGGGTGCAAAACTGCCTGGATCAGGAGCACACCTGAGGCTGAGGATCCAACAGAAGGCCTGGAGCTCCTGCACAGGCTGAGGCAGGGAGCCGCCCTGGGGGCTGTGGGTCCCCACCCCAGCTGCAGGGTGGGAGTGCTGCACCGAGTCAGTTGAGCATCTCTTACTCAGGTGGCCACAGTCGCTCCCCCATCGCGCTCCCCTCCAAGGATGCACCCCGCACGCTGGTGGAAGAGGGTGCAGCTCTCCCCACCTCCCAGGGTCAGCACAGAGAAGCGCTCCTTCACAGCCGAGGTGGCAGTCATGCGGATGTAGCTTTGTCGCCATGAATCCCTTTCGACCCTTGATGAAAGTGTGTTCAAAAGGGAAACATAACTGTATGAAGTTGAAAATTGGTGATTACAAAAGTTAGTGCTGAAACATGTATCTATCAAATAAGGAAGTTTCGCTTTTCTCCCTCTTTTTCTTTTTTAAAAATAGCTCATCAGCAAATTATGGCTAAAAAAAAAAATACCCTGAAGAGTATGACTTTCTAACAGTAGCTTAGAAATCTCTACAGCAGTCAGAGCCACACCCTCTTTGGTTAGAAATGGGCCTCTTTGGCCACTTCCCTCCTGCAAACTCAGACCTCTCAGGGAGCCAGCCCCACCCTGCACCCCACCTGCTGGCTGCACCTGAGCCGGGGCATCGCCCCCATATCACAGCTCCCTCAGATGGCCTGCAGCCCCTGCTGCTCATGCAGTGCCCAGAAAAGAGAAGAGCGTGAGATCTGGGCTGCGGATCTCCGGGACCCGCATCCTCTGTCCGCATTCTGTGCTGCCTTCCCGGCTCATTTGATCTATAGATTTCTTTGCCCTCTGTCACCCTAGGAGAAGTCACTGAGTCTCGCAGACTTGGCTGATCTGGGGTGCCTGCGGTGGCATGGCATGTGTACCATCTCCCTGCCCCCTCCCACACTCACCTGAAGCTGCCCCAGCCACTCCCTTCCGTGCCCTCTCTGCCAGCTCTGCCAGGCTTCCGCACATGGTTTCACCTCCAAATGACTGTGCTTATCCCCTGGGGTCTCCTTCCAGTTTTCTATATTTTTATATTTTTAGTATTTTTTTATTTAAAGAGAGAAAAAAATGAAACAGAAAACAAGGAAAGCAATAATACAAAATTTGAAAAACAATGAGATAAACTAAAATAAACACTAAGAAAACACTAGCTTGCAAATTGCACACTGTCATCTTAGAAATAGTCATTCAAGTGACAGAATTAAAGCACACAAAGTGAACATTCAAACTACTAGACTGCAAACAGTTCTGCTCAATGATCCAACATAAACATAGTAATATTTGGTTATCAATCCTAAACCTTTAAAATACATGCAGTTACAGCTTTTGGAGCACTTTCTTCTCCTCTCTTTTTTACAATAGCAATTACACATTTTGGGTATTATTACTCCTACATTTCTTATTACTTTTTTTTAGTTAAAAATTACATATTGTCCTCTTAGAAATAGTTAAGTTACAAAGTTAAAACATACTAAGTGGACATTTAAACAGTGAGACTGAAAACAGTTCTGTTCAACAATACAACAAAAACTTGGTAATGTGGTTATCAATCCTACACACTTAAATATATACACAGTTATATCCTTTAGAGCATATTCTTTTCCTCTCTTTTTTACAATATCAATTAACCATTTTGGGTTTTATTACTTCTACATTTCTTACTACTTTTACCTTAGAGATACAATCTGATATTTATAAATATGATTCTTATTTATTTCACTTATGAGAATTGGCTCAAATTGCCTCCTTTTACCTATAAATGCCTCAAGATCATCTTTTTATAGCTGAGTAATACTCCATTGTATAAAAATACCACATCTTTTTCATCATGCAGTTGATGGGCATTTTGGTTGTTTCCAATATTTAGCTATTACAAATTGTGCTGCTATGAATATGGGGGGCACATATGTCACTGTGATATGACCTTTTCAGGTTTTCTGGGAAAATACCCAGGAGGGGAATAGCTGGGTTGAATGGAACTTCCAATCCTAGTCTTCTGAGAAATCTCCATACTTATTTCCATAATGGTTGCACCAGTCTACACTCCCACCAACAGTGGAGCAGTGTTCCTTTTTCCCCCGCAGCCTTGCCAACATTTGTTATCAGTTTTCTTGATGGCAGCTATTCTTTCCTGAGTGAAATGAAATCTCAATGCTGTTTTAATTTGCATTTCTTGAATGACCAGTGATGGTGAACATTTCTTCATGTATTTATTTGCCATTTGGATATCTTCATCTGAGAAATGTGTGTCCATCTCAGATGCCCATTTTTGGAGAGGGTCTTTGAATTTGGGGGGTTTGATGTTTTTCATTTCTTTATATGTTCTGGATATAAGTCCTTTGTCTGAGGGCCTGCTGGCTAAAATTCTTCTCCATTCTTTGGTTTTTTTTTCACTCTGTTGATGATTTCTTTTGAAGTGCAGAAACTTTTCAATAATATGAGATCCCAGTTGTTGATTCTTTGGAGTGTTTCCTGTGCAGTTTGCATTTGGTTCATGAATTCTCTGCCTACCTCTATGTCTCCAAGACTCCCACCTACCTTGTCTTCCAGTAGATTTAGTGTTTTTGTTTTAATATTTAGATCTTTGATCCATTTGGACTTTAGTTGTGTGCATGGTGATAGGCATGGATCTAGTTTCAGTCATCAGCATGTGGAGAGCCAATTTTCCAGCACCATTTATTAAAGAAGCTATCCTTCTTCCAGTGAACATATTAAGAGGCTATCCTTCTTCCAGTGAACATATTAAGCCCCTTTGTCAAATATGAGGTGGCTGAGTGTCTTTGTAGTTGTGCTTGCATCTTCTAATCTGTTCCATTGATCTTCAGGTCTTTCTTTGCCAGTACCATGCTGATTTTATCACTGTGGCTTTGTAGTATAGTTTCAAGTCAGGAATTGAGATGCCTCCTGTCTTGCTTTTGTTTCCCAGAATTGCCTTTGCTATTCTAGGTTTCCTCTGTTTCCAAATGAATTTTAGGAGTGTTTTCTCTAAATCTCTGAGGTATGTTAATGCTATTTTGATTGGGATTGCATTAAATCTGTATAACAGTTTTGGGAGTATGGCCATTTTCACAATGTTGGTTCTTCCTAGCCAAGAGCAAGGAATGTCCTTACATTTTCTTATATACTCTTCAATCTCCTTTTTTAGCATAGTATAACTTTCATCATATAGCTCTTTTACATTCTTAGGTTGATTCTTAAGTATTTCATTTTTTCAGATGCTATTTTGAAGGGTGATATTTCCATAATTTCTTTCTCCATGAGTTTTTTTGTTTGTGTACAGGAATGCTATTGATTTTTGAGCATTGACTTTGTATCCAGCTACACTGCTGAATTTATTACCTCTAGTAGTCTTTTAATGGAGTTTTTTGGGTCTTCTATATAAAGTATCATGTCATCTGCAAATAGTGATAATTTAACTTCTTCCTTTCCTATCTTTGTTCCTTTTTTTTTCTCTCTCTAGTCTGATTGTCCTGGCTAGTGTTTCCAGAACTATATTAAATAGGAGTGGTGAGTGTGGACATCCTTGTCTTGTTCCTGATTTTAAAGTGAAAACTTTCAGGTTGTGTTCACTTAGTATAATGTTTACTGTTGGTTTGTCATAGATGACCTTTATAAGGTTGAGGTAGACACTGTGTATTCCAAGTTTCTGAAGGGTTTTTATCATGAACATCAAAAGCTTTTTCTGCACCTATTGAGATGACCATATGGTTTTTGTTTTGGGCTCTGTTGATGTTGTTTTGGGCTCTGTTGATGATGTGTATTACATTTATTGATTTGCATATGTTAAAACATCCCTGCATTCCTAGAACGAATCCTACTTGGTCATGATGTATAATCTTCTGGATGATTTGCTGCATTCTATTTGCCAGTACTTTATTGAGAATATTTGCATCAATGTTCATTAGTGAGATTGGCCTGTAGTTCTCCTTTTTGGTTGGGTCTTTCTCTGGTTTTGGTATAAGAGTTATACTTGCCTCCAGGAATGATTTAGGGAGGATTGCTTCCTTTTCAAATTTGTTGAAGAGTTTAAGGAGTGTTGGCATCAAATCTTCTCTAAATTTCTTGTAGAATTCAGCCATGAATCCATCAGGACCTGGGCTTTTCTTTGTTGGTAAGTTTTTAATTACATTTTCAATATCAATAGCTGATATTGGGTTATTAAAAATTGCAATATCTTCTTGGTTGAGCTTTGGTAGTTCATATGTTTCTAGAAATCTGTCCATTTCCTCTGTGGTTTACACTCTATGTGAGTAGAGATTTTCAAAGTAGCTATTCATGATCTTTTGAATTTCCATGGGATCTGTAGTAATTTCCCACTTTTCAGTCCTTACTGCATGGATTTGGGTTTTTTCTTTCTTTCTCTTTATGAGGTTAGCTAGAGGTCTGTAAATTTTATTTATTCTCTCAAAAAACCAACTTTTTGATTCATTATTTTTTTGTATTTTTTTTTAGTTTCAATTGTATTGATTTCTGCTCTAATTTTTATGATTTTCTCTCTTCTATGAGCTTTGGTTTTAACTTGCTCTTCTTTTTCTAGAAACGTGAGATGGAACATTGGCTTGTTTATTTGTGCTCATTCTGTTTTCTTAATATGACTATTTATTGCTATATATTTACCTCTTAGAACTGCTTTCATTGCATTCCACAGGTTACAGTATGTTGTTTTCACATTTTCATTGAATTGTAGGTATTGCTTTATTTCTTTAATTTCATCTGTAGCCCACTGGTTGTTCAAAAGGCTGTTATTTAATTTCCATGTATTTATGCAGGTTTTACATTTTTTGGCCATTAATTTCCAATTTCAGTGCACTATGGTCAGACAGTATGCATGGGATAATTTTAATACCTTTGCAGTTACTTAAGAATATTTTATGGGATAATATATGGTCTATTTTGGAGAATATCCCATGTGCAGTTGAGAAGAATGTGTTTTCTGATGTGGTTGGATGGAACACTGTGAAAACATCTACTAAGTCCAATTGCTCACAGGTATGTTTCCTTTCTATTATTTTTTTGCTGACTTTTTGTCTAGTTGATCTATATCTTTGTGACAATGTGGTGTTAAGGTCCCAGTTATAATTGTGCTCTTGTGTATTTGGTTTTTCATGTCCATTAGTATCTGTCTTATATAGTTGGGTGCTCCTGTATTTGGTACATATATATTCATAATTGTTAGCTCTTCCTCTTGAATTTTTTCCACTAACAAGTATGTAGTGACCTTCTTTATCTCTTTTAATCATTTTAGGTTTGAAGTTCATACTGTCTGCAAATAGAACAGTTAATCCTGCTTTTTTCTGGGTTCCTGTTGCATGGAATACTGTTTTCCATCCTTTAATTTTTAATCTGAGTTTCCTTTCTGGTCAGATGTGTTTCTTGTATATAGCATATTGTGAGATCATGTTTCTTGATCCATTCTGTCAACCTATTTTTTTTTGATAGCTGAATTGAGGCCATTTACATTTATGGATAACACTGATATGTACTGGCTCAATTTTGCCATATTATGTTACAGTTGTTTGCTTTTTGCTTTACCCTCTTGTTTAATTGCTTGTCCTACCTAGTGGTTTCTTTCTGTTGTTGTTCTGGAGGTTGTAGTCATTTTTTATCTCTACCTAGTATGTCTTTCAATACTCTTTCTAGGGTTGGCTTGATGGACATGAATTTCTTCAGTTGTTCTTTGTCATGGAAGTATCTTGTTTCTCCATTAAATTTGAATGAAAGTTTTGCTGGGTACATCAGTCTGAGTTGAAAGTTGTTTTCTTTTAGGCCTTGAAATACCTCACTCCAGGCTCGTCTTGACTTGAAGGTTTATGCTGAAAAGTCTGCTGTGATTCTAATGGGCTTTCCTTGATAGGTGAGTTGTGTCTTTTTTCTAACAGCTTTTAGTATTGTTTTTATGCTGTATGTCTAAGACCATAATTATTATATTTCTGGGTGTAGATTTATGTTGGTTGTGACTGTTTAGCATTCTATATGCCTCACTTATCTACATATCAGATTTCCTATGTTTGGGAAATTTTCTTCTATTACTTCTGTGAATATTTTGGCTATATCATTTGCATTGGCTCCTGTCTCTTCATTGATGTCTATTAATCTTATATTTTTTCTCTTGGCATCATCTTGAAGCTGTTGGATTGTCACTTCATGCTGCTTTGTTGTTTTTAAAAGTTCTATCCTTTCCTGTTCACTAATTGTGATCCTGTCCTTGAGGTCCAAACTCCTATCCTCAGCCTCATTTAAACAGTTTTGCACACTTTGAATAGAATTTTTTGTTTCTTGGATGTCTCTTTGAGTTTGTTTCATGAATTCTGCATGTTTTCTATATTGTTCATTCAAGGTTGCAATCAGTTTCCCATGCTCCTGTACTTTTTTTCTCTATTTCTTCTTGAACTGCACCCCTTTACTAAAGTTGTTATTTCTATCTTTACATGAGAGAGTACTTCTAATTTGATTTCCTCTATAGCCTGATGGAGTTGTTTTTTATTTCACTCACTATCTTTTCAGAGGTTTCTGGTGTGTTATTTTTGAAGTCCTCTATTTTAATGTCTCCTGTACTTGCTCCTGGTATACTAGATGTTTGAGATTGCACTTTGTTTTTTCCTTTTGCCATTTTTCCCCTTTCAAGTTAGTATTTGGTCCTTCAGTCCCACTAGTGTCAACTGTTGGTAGTATGTATCTTTTGGTCCTAATATAAGGTTGATGTTTGTCCAGTTTCTGGGTTCCACAATGTAGAGGAGGGACAGTCTCCTGACTTCCCACTCCAGGGCCTGTTGGGTGAGTTCCGTATTCTTCCTTGGCTGTCAAGTCTAGTAGTATTGATGTAGGTCAACTTTTAGTTCCTGCTATTACTTTATCTTCTGGTTTTTCCAGGTCACCAAATCTCCCTGTCCATAGTATTTGTGTTAGCTGAGGCCTTACTGTGTCCCTACTGTGTGCCTCTCTGTCTCATAAGCCCTTTTGATTTTCTCCAGGTTGGGGGAATCCTTATTGGCCCACTCCTCACTCTGTCTGATGTTTTCTGTGTGCAGGAAGGAGTCACCCCCTCTTGTCAGACTCACTAAGGTCTTACAGTTAGTTGGAGGGAGCTTACTACTGGCCCTATTTACCCACTGTACACCTCTATTTTAGGGGCATACTCACCACACTGACTGCAGCCTGCTGAGATCTTCTGTTTGGGTGAGGCAGTCCCTGAATCTCCCCTCAAGCTAGCTCAATTAATCCACTGTAGTCCAAGGTTTTGGGAGAAAGGGTGTGAGCTCTGGCTGGAGTTCCCTGGCCCCAAAGGTCATCTGCAGAGAAGGCAGGGTGCAATAGAGGCCTGAGCGGCCTGGGTGCCTCTGGCTGGAGTTACCAGGTGCTGCTGGGTGGTCACTGCAGAAAGGGCAGGGCTCCAAGCTCCTTCCAGTTTTCTAAGTGCCAGAAGAGGATCCAAGGAGCATGAAGGAATGAAGAGACAGAGAAGTCACCTTGCAGTCCTTTTTGGGGGACAGCAGGGCCTGCTGGCTGGTGTACAGGTGCAGTCAGTTGTTCTGAAACACATAGGCAGTGATGTCCTGCTGTGTGGACATAATATGTATCTTAACCACATCTCATGCTAACAATGTTACTTCTGCTACGGTGGGATTAAGCACACCAACACTTTGTTCAACTTCTCAGCAATCACAGGGGCCCGGGAGGGCGATGACTGACATTTCTTTTGCTCCTTGAAAGTTTGAAATGCAAGGTCCCAAATTAGAAAGTAGGTCTGGTCTTCAGTTGGGCACCACCTGCCCTGTGTTAGTCCTGAGCCAGCTCCATGTCACAAGGAGTGCTGGCAGGGGGGACCCCCTGCAGGTCTTTGGGAGGAGCACAGGATCTGTTTCTGAGGTTCTGTTTAGTTTCTGCAGCAAATACATGTGGCCCAAATAGTGTACACTCCTGTCAGCCCTGATGAGTCACAAAAACTAATAACAAACTCTCACACAAGCATAGGAGTTGAGTGGGATCATTTCTCTCACTTCAGAGCCAGGCCGCTGAGGCTCCAGGGTGAATGCTTTGGCTGAGGGCACGCAGTGGGCCTATGACTGCTGTGAGTGCTGGGGTGAACCAGCTCCTTGGCCAACCACGCAGGCCCTGATGAGCAGAGTGAGCCATTGCCTTGCCCTCAGCATGCCTGGGGGCCTGGCGCACACGCGGTGCACAATGCAGTGGGGACTCTGACCATCCACCACGTGTCCCTGACCGCCTGAGGTTGAGGTGTCTCACAGGGTGCTGAGCTCTGTGAGCCCCTGCATGGGCTACAGGGTAACTCAGACATCAGCACTGGCTCTGCCGAGGGGGCACCTGGGGCCAGCAGCAGCTGGGCCCTGCAGCACCATTCTTCAGATGTACTGCAAAGTGGTCCTAACAGGAAAACTTGAAGTCACTGTCATTTCACAAAATGCTGTCACTCACACATACACACAAATACATGCATGTGTGCACACATGGCACAATTTCCACACAAGCTGGAACTTCTCCTACTGTGATGCTTGCCTCATCTGTCCTCGTCCTTGACAATGATGTGTCCTCATGAGAAAACTCAGCACCGCTTTTGCTTAGAATACTCGGGAGAATCTTTCCTCTGGAAAGCCTGCTTTTCAGCTATGATTAGTGCTTGAAAGAAAACACAAGTTAGTTACCATGCAATAACACTGGTTAAAATGATACAACTTCATGTTCTTATTTTCCACCCACTTAGGAAAAAATGTGGAATTTAATTTATCCATTCCTGGGTAAACTCAGAGGCGGGGGTCCTTCACAGTTTCCACATCATGGCTCTAGCTGCTTTCTGCAGTCAAAACATTCTTAATTCTTTCTAAAATCATGCTTCAAGTTTAAGTTTCCAAGTATACCATCTAGATAAGAAGTTGCACTTTTGATACTTCATATATTCTTTACAATGTGTATATGGTAATTTCAATAATAGGAAATTTACTTATAAAACTCCCTTTGATGTTATTTGAGAATGAACTTTTATAAGGAAACACTTGTTTAGTTTTGCACATATCAGCCTTCTTAACCTACATGAAAGGACTGAAAGACCAAGAGTGGGGATATGAACTCAAGGACTTCCAGTTAACATTTTAATGAGAGAAGTGTTCTGCCTACGTATGTCCCTATTGAGTTTTTGAGATGAAGATAGCCTAAATAAAGGGACAAAAATAAGGTGGCATGGATTCCCTAGATGATTGCTGTCACTTCTGGGATGAAGAGCTGAGTTATTTGGTTGTAACTCTGAAGAGTGAGTGGAAAGGTCAGTGTCTTCTCCAGCCTCCACCTGCTTCTCAAAATCATCTTTAATGATAAACAAGCTGAGGAATAAAGTAAGCACATTGCTATTCTCTTTAAGAAGTGAAATTATAAATATTCCTGGTCTTCCACAAAGGTCAAATATAAAATGTCTTGGAACAGAAGGAACATGTTGGCAAATTTTTCTAAATGGAGAATTGTGCAGAATATAACAGCAGACACACGTCCAGTCTTAGCCATGTGGGAGCTCCCTGTCAAAGAGATAGAAATCCACTGGGATCCTCCCCAGGCAGCAAAAGTGAATTAAAATCTTCAAGTATCAATTAGTTGTAGATTAACTGTAATTTGGTTGTATAGTATTTTAGATGGTCAAACATTTTGTTGAATTACACATGGTAGACTAGATAGTATTAGTCAATGTTTAGTAGATGAAATTAAACAAAACAGATTTTTAAATAATGCTATAAATACCTGAGAGAATTTGATGTCAACAGGGTTACACACCAGTTTGCCAAGAGATTTCTTCCAAATAAGGGGATCTTCTAATCAATAAGGGCACAGGAAATAGTCACAGTCTATAATTCAGACAGAGCCAGAAAGGTCATTTACCATTCAAAGTCTACAGTCCCTTAAAATTAAAAGCAAATGGAAAAATTAACATAGGCAGAATGTCAAAGGCTGGATATATAAGGACTAGGAACATTTCTGCACAGTAAATATCACTTCAGAATTCTCCAAGTGTTAACTAAGAGAAGGAAAGAATTTTCCACTATGAAATATTAATACTTTGACTTCTGGCTACTCATCTATTTATCATTTCACTCTGTGCTCAATAAGGGCCCAAGACCCCAATAGGTCTACAGCAAGTGAGCCAGGAATCACCTGAGTTATTTCATTATTCATATACATCTCAGCCATCATTGAAAATATGATATTGATCTGCTTGGCAAAATATAGCACTACTCACCTTGATAGGGAGTCACTTTGCTGCTAAAATTTGACACACCCTGTCTCTCTCTCTGTCCTCTCTCTTCTATCTTTCTGCTCCGCAGCACACTGAGAACCCTCCTGTGGTCTCCCCACCTCCATCGGGATCCCAGCCCTCACCCACATCCTGGATAAACTAAACCATGTGCTGAAACCCCCAGCGTGCCCTTCCCTGTGCCCACAGCACGCTTCCCTTTCCTCTGTGGTCACAGCTTCAGGGAGGCAGTAATGTATGTGCCATGCATCCTCCTTCCCCTGGGAACCCAGACATTTTCAGCGTCCCTGGTAGGAAGAGTGGACACGTGAAGCAGTCTGGAGCTACCGTACACAGGAAGAACTGATAAATGAGCATCGTCTTTTCACTTGTATCTCCTTCGAGTTAAACTGTCACGGTGATCTTAGAGGCGATGAGTCTGAGATTGGTTATCATGTTTTGGAAGAAGCCACGTCTCAGAGTCAGCTCAAGGACACTGGTGTAGGGTTCTGATTCTCCTGAGACTCATGCGGGAAGGACTGAACCTTGGTCCCCTCTTTAACATAGATCTCAGGGTTGCTTTGTCTACTGTGAATAAACAGACTGTAAAACCTAAGCGCACAGTAAAGGAACACTGGTCTATACTTTCTTGCAAAGTTCCACCTTCTTCACTTCAGTGAACTTGGTCCTGTTGAACTCTCAGCGGTGTGTCTGATCCAGTATTCAGCCATCTACACAACACCCAACAATACAGCTATCGGCTTCGCCACCATTCTGCTCACCAAGCTGTCCACCCTGACGAGGGGCAAACGCAGCTTATCTCTCAGTGAGGCCACAGCAGTGCGGCTCTCACTTTATTGTTAATGAAAGAGTAAGGCTGGTGATCTCGCTCAGGGGCCAAGCTCCTGCCCACACTCAAAGGCTTGGGTTGGGTTTCGGATACAGAGAGAGAGAGAGAGAGAGAGAGAGAGAGAGAGAGAGAGAGAGAGGAGAAAATACTTAAATTATATTCAACTTCAGAAATTTCTGCTTTAAAAAGCCAAGAAATTTCTTCCTCCAACACCTACAAACACAGGACAGGGCAGGAAGAGGACATCTAATGACAGATGCCTGACTGGAACAAGCAAGTGAAAGTAAGAGATCCCAGTACTTTCTATGAGGAGCTTGGGAAAGGAAGAGGTCATCTCAAGGTGATTGCCATCTGCTCCAGTGTAGCAGACCACTGGCTTGGATCCAAAACAGGACAAGGGCCGCAGGGGCCCACAGACACTCAGACTGAGCAATAGAAAGGGTGGACAGGGCGAGGGGTCCATAAAGCGATGAAGAGGGAGCCGCCCGGCCGAGCAGCCCTGAATCCTGAAGAAGCTCAGTGAGTTCCAAGCAAGAGAAATAAACACACCCTCAGACAAGCTAAAATAAAATGACAAAAATCTAAGAAAAAAATTGTGAAGTGTTCAGAGAAACAGGCTCCCAAATTGGAATAGACCTTAAATTGATGAAAGTTTCACATGAAGAGGAGAGAACACAGTGGTATTAATCATCCGTGTACCAATGGAGTGTAATTTCCAAATCAAAAGCCACTTGTGAAAAATCCAGAAAACTCACATATATTTTAGAAACGAATGAGCTTGTGTAATTAGTTTGCTGAATGAATAATACAAGTGTGCAGGCTTAAAGGTTATGATGATCAGATTTGAGGGTTACTAAGGTACAAAACCCTCTGGAGGGCCATAGAGAGTGTATGAGAAAGGTAAATTAAACATCTGAAAGTAGCCCACTGAACAAAGCTAAAACTTAGAAAAATATTTCAGAATCCTCAGAAGAAAACCATGACCCTTAGCTCAGTACATAAAATTACACAGAGCAAGGATGGAAGGAACGCGTCAGGAAGAGTGTGGAAATGTTTGGTGTGGCCCGGGAGGACTTCCAGCAGAGTGGCTTGGGGAGATTCAACAGCTCACAGGTTGTAAGGAAGTGAGTTTGGGACTCGGACCAGGAGAGACCAGGACTGGGCTCTGTGATGGGCCCAGAGGGCTGGGCCAGAAGAGGAGCCTGGCCTCACAGCTCCAGGACCAAGCCCTGCCCCAATTGCTGTGCCTCCTGATGCACTCACTGGGCTGCAGTGTTTGCAGCTGACCTGGAGGCTTTGAAGAAGGAAAAGCACACACAGCCCCTTCAGAGGCTGAATCTGTGACTTCCTACCTTTCAGCAAACTTGGGGACATTTGCATGATTTCCTTCCCGACATGCCCTCTCCTCTGCTTTGGGATCCGAAACATTGTTACCTGTTCATCTATCCACTTCCCACAAACAAGTTTATTTTGCTCTCCCTTTTGCTCTATTCCTCTGATTTCAGCATTTCTATTGCTCTGATTTTGAGCATATTTGTTTTTGTGTGACACCCCAACCCCAGGCTGCTAAGTTGGTCTAATCTTCCTCCTTTAAAATCAGACACTGCGTTGTGTTATTCACTGACATTTCCTACACAGTCGCTGAAGACATGCTGTTTCAATCCAATGAGTATAAGCACAACAATCTCTGAAAACCCTTGTCTGCCTGTTCAGCCCCTGGTTTGCCATGGGGTTGGTTTTGATGGTTTTTCTTCCCACAAGAAGTTTGTATAGATATCATATTTTAAGTATTTTATGTCTATACCTGTATGTAGAGCATCTATAGGGTTGTGCCTGTATTTAAATGTCTCTCAGTGTGCTGTAGGGCAGCCGCAGAAGCAGAACTCTGAGCCACACTCTCCGCAGCATGATGAAAGAGGTGCTGATCAAATGTGCACTTATGCAACTCAAGCAAAGGGCTCACTGTGTGCTCCAGATGCTCATGAGCACCCACTCATTTCAGGCAAGGGGACATTTTCTGCTGGACACACTCATTCCATGGAATTCCATCATTCCTTCTTCGCATTATGTAGTGATCTAAGCACCTTCTCTGTTAATAGAAATCAGGGAGAGGAATTGGGGGAAACAGAGCCAAGTTTCAGCAATGAGATCACTTCTGTGTTCCCCGCCCCGACATAAATATTTAAGAATAAATGATCTTCCTGAATATCAATGCCAGAAATATTTACATTAGCACAGTCTTAGCCGTGAAGTTGCTTGGGGCTGCAAGACCAGTCCTGACTTCGGCTCCTGGAATTCTCAAAGCTTCATGTTTCCATAAAGATTTCAGTCTCACTCTTTTGTCAGCAATTTATTTTGCCTGAACACACAGATCACTGTGAATTCCATGTTGATACTTAGCAGTTTCTTTTATTGGAAACTAGGAGGCATTAGAATGGTGTCAAGGGAATTTTTTGGAATGTATTTAAAAATTTTTAAATGTCTAAAAATAAAAGCATTTCAAATGTCTTTGTAATTCTAGAGAGTTTGAGAGCAATTAGAAGAAAAATCTGAGCCTAACTTTGTGGTAATTTCACCATTTTCTGGGCAGTGCTGTGATTGGGAGCAAGGAGTCACTGAAAACTGAGAAATGTACACTCTGTGATATATTTGTATCTGTCTCTGGCTGGGGATCTATATTGATAATGCATGACAAAGTCATCTCACCGAGGATGCAGGTGAGTTTCAAGGTCACCGGGCTCAGCCTGCCATGAGCACAGAGCTCAGAGTGGCACTCAGCCCAGCTAGTTGCTCTGTCAGAGCATTGCACATCTGGATTTATATCTGGCCACAGTAGACACGATGCAAATGCCCTACCTGTCTCCTCCCCCGTGTCCTGCAATGCACTGGATGTGCCCTTTCCAACCTTCAGCCATGGAACACAGGGGTACAAATGCATCTCAGCCTGGTGCTGAGAAAAACATCTGGAAAATTCCCATCCTGTTGACAAGGAATCCATAGAGGAATTAGAAACCTGTGAGATCTATTGCAGCCATAACAACAGACCACTAACAGGTTACCTGAAACAGTCATCCCGAACACCCAGAAAAGAAGCAGGGGAGTCAGTTACCTGTGAAAATATCTGGCCCCTCATCTCCAGTGCTTAGGACTCAAAAATGAAAAAGAAAAAAATCAGTATGAGAATCAAAGCAATCACCAAAATCAGACTTGAATGTGACAGTCTTTGAAACTGTCTGAAAAGAAATTTAACACAGGTCTGACTGAAATTTTAAGGACTCAACTAGAAAAGTGGACAAAATCAGATAAGTAATTGAAGCAGTGAGGTGCAAACTATAAAAATAGTTAAGTGATATTTTAGAAATTAAAAACAAAGAGAAAGAGCCCCAAGTCTGTGACAGCTGCAAGCAGAATCCTGGAAAGGTAAGGGAGGGGCGTGAAGCACATCTGTATTTTGAAGTAGTCAGGACGGGACCCACGGCCATGGGCTTTTACCTAGATGCCCTACCACTGAGCTCCGCCCCGCAGAATGTTTTCCATGACAGAGCAAATTTGCCTCACTGTCTGGACACAGCAGAGGGCAGTGCAGGGGCCCTGGGTCAGAGTGAGGTGAGGTTCACTTTGCCCCAGATGCTGAGGGGGCAGTGGAGAGGACCCCAGCTGAGCACTTGGACCATGTGGGTTTATTCTCCCTCTCATGTGAGCCAGAGGGTCATTTCAAATATTGTGAATCAATCTTAGAGAACTCAAAAGGCCAGATCTGTTTATGTGCAGCCACGAAGCAATCCCGACACAAGAAAAACATAAAATTCTGCTGTTCAATAAACTTCGGGGTTGGCTTACATTTTGCAGATTGTAATTCATCATCATGAACTGAAAGTCAGCTCTTCCTGTAACGGCTCTATTTTATTTGCCCTTTATTGCGAAGCACATTTACATCTTGTCAAGGAACCCAAAATGTCTACCCCACCCTTTGTTAAGACAGGGTCTCCCTATGCAGTTCAGGTTGGCCTTGGACTCAAGCATCGCACAGGCTCGCTTCAAAATCATGGCAATTCTCCTACCTCAGCCTCCTGACTGCTGGGATTACAGGTCTTAAGAATGTACAGGTGCATGCCACCATCCCAGCTGCTCCATTCCCTCTTAACATGCACTTATTTTCAAAGTAGGATGGCAGTGACATTTAGTTAAGTCTAAATATATGTACTATAGACCAGGCAGATATTAGCATTTGTTGTTGTTGTTTTGTTTTGTTTTGTTTTTGTACTGGGGATCAAACTCATGACCTCGCACTTACCAGGCAGACACTTATGCCTCTGAGCTAAATCCCCAGCCCTCCCATCATGCTACTTGTAATTGACTCTTATACTATGGATTTAAATTTCATTCCTGTGTGCATCAATAGTTATACCCAGATTAAATTAGGTACTCTACACATACATGTGTATGTCGATCACTGTTCATTTCTACAAATAAACAAAAGTATGATTGACCAAATGGCAAATTTAATCATTAAGAATAATAGAAGTTGTGAAATGCAATTTATTCATTTTTATTATTATTATACTTTAATGAATAAAACTTTGGAAGTTTGATTGAAATATGTAAAAGGGAAGAAAATTGTTGAACTAGAAGTAATTTAATAACTTATTTAAGAATTATTTAAAAGACTAAGCCAGGATATTCTTGCAAAATTTTCAGCAAGGTACAATAGGTTTAGGTGCCAGAAAGATTTTTCAATGAAAAGGATAAAATCAAAAATGCATTCTATATCCGTTTCATTATTATTGTAGAATGATACCTGCATAGGAAGAAGCATTACAGGCAAAAAGGTTCAAGACAAACAAGGTAACATGTTACACAGATTGTCACCAATACAAAAGAAAGGGGAAGAAAGCAAAGAAGAGTGCAGATAGTAACAACAACCACCAGGGTAAAAAAGTGGAGGCTGAGAACGTGGCACCGACAAGGAAAACCCAGAGAAGCCAGCGCCTCTGGCAGCAGCAGGACACCAAGGAGATGGGAACTGTGCAGAAATGAGAAAGATGCTCTGAGTAGCACTTAAGCAGAACCAGGCAATGGAAACCTATCAAGAAAACACTTCCCCATGTAATATGAAAGCGGGGGAGCATGCCTAAAAGGAGCACAGATGGGAGTCTCTGCTTTATGACCTTGTGATGGCATTTACCCAGTACCATGAAAGTAAACAGAGCAAGGCTGGCAAATGCACAGAGGTGTTTAAAACATTTTGGAGAGAAAATAAGCACACATTTATTGGAACAGGAGGCAGGTGACAGACACCTTCTGCAGTAGGAGACGAGGCCAGGGCAGGACCCCGCACTCTCCCCCAAGGCCTCCACCACACCCATCACAGGAGTCTCTGGGACCCCAGGCTGGTTACTTGCTTCACCATGCCCAAGGCTGGGTTTCCTCCCAGGGAATGGGCACAGTCAGCTCGGCAGGGAAAATGCACCCAAGCCGAAGCCCATAGATCCCAGTGATCACACGGACATCCTAAGTTTTCCCAGAGTGCAGAGCAGCTACACACTGAAAGTGTGGGCATCTGCAGAGGAGCCCATCTCAGGGCTTACTGGGGGCTGTGTCTGGATGCTCAGAGCCCAAGGGGAAGCATGCTTCGCCCTGAAACGCAATATGGAAGCTGAACAACACAAACTCTAAGCTGATGCCGGTGCAGAGCAGCTGAGGAGCACAGGCTGACAGGGCCCAGTCAGAGAGGAGAGAGCGAGCCCGGGAGCTGTCCGCACCTCGGTGCTGAAAGCGGCCTTTTTGGGCAGTGGTCAGTTTTACACAGCCAGGACTGGAGGCTACCACACCTCACAGGCACACAGCACAGGTGAAGGCAGAGCTGTGGCATCCAAGCGGGACCAGCCCCTTCCCGGGGGAATTAATCACATCCCAAGCATGAGCACAGCGTCTGGGACTTAACTGAAAAACGGCAGCTGGAACAGGAAATAGCATCTGAAGCAAGGAGTGCAGGGATTTCAGGGACGTAATGGGAACAACACTGTCCTCATGCAGTCTTGCAGATAAGATGAAGAACAGAAGACAAGAGGCAAATGCAAGCCTGGGCGGGGTGAGAGACAGAGAGACCAAGACTGAGACAGAGAGACCGAGAGAGATCCAGAGAGAGCATCAGAGCAAAGACTCCGACCATGACAGCAGAGGAAAAAGAAAGAACCAAGGAGGCCAACTCACTGGGCACTACGCTTAAAATAAAACTAAGACAAAGCAACCAGGAGGGTGATGGTTTCGGTTAAAGAGATAACTGACAAAGGACGTAAGTGTAGTGAGCTGAGATTCATAGTTGAGGAGGCTCTTTGACATTTTGTTTATATAGCAGGTGATCATCCACTTGCTTCTCTCTTAGTTTCCATGGAATAAGCTGTTTTACTATATCTTTTAGAAGAGTGTGCCTTACAATAATGACACATTAATAACTTGTGTCCTTTATTTGTCTTCTTTATCTCACAATTTCATTCCCAAAGATGACTTAACAAATTAACTCTGATACTGTATGCAACACTGGTGATTTAGCAGCTCAGATAACATAAAAAGAAACATGCAAAACCCCGACCTAACACCTATCCCACAATACTTTTAGTTTTCTTGGCATTTGAAGAAGAGCTCACTGACTGCTTCTTTCTTAGGGAGCAGGGCCTCACAGCAGGCCCCAGTGTCCCGCTGCCTTCAGCCTAGAGCTGGGCTCCTCACACCAGGAGCTCAGAGAGCTGGGTGGCTGTAGCATGAGGTGATGGTGCTGAGGGTCCCAGCCCCTCAGGGGCCCACAAGAAGCTGCTGCCCAGCCTCATGCCCACAGCCATGCTGCCAGCTTGAAGACAGCCCTGTTCCCAGAGGACAGCCTCCCTGCACATCCCCGGTTCCTAGTCCCACAGGGAGGCCGCTCCCCTGGGAATTCCCCTCTGCCCCAGCATGGTCCAGGCTACAAAGAGGAACAAGACACTGGCTCTGCACCTCCCCAGCACACGGTCGAGGGAGCCAGAAGCACCTGTGTAGGCACTGAGGTAGCTGCCAGGACACGAAGTCTTAAAGGTAAACATCTTAATGTATAGCGCAATATAGTTTCCAGTTTGGGCTCGAAACAAATGTCTTCCCCTTTACTAGGCACTTGCACTTTGGTGCTCAAGATTAGGAGGCAGGATTACAGGAAACTGCTGCTGCTGGTGGCAGGTTTCTGTGGTGAGCCCAGAGACAGAGACTCCTGAATAGGATGGTTTCCACTGGCCGAAGCTGCCCGGCTCACATCCAGACCTCTACCCTACACCCAAGTGGCAGAGCCCAGGGCCAAAAACTGTGTCCTTTCCTCTGGGAGCCTGAACTGTGGCCAATCTAATGTTTCGGCTATTTAGATTTCTAACAGCCCAAGTGCCAGGCAGCTGCGTACCTTCACCCACATTAGAGCTCCGGTGAAGTCTTTCCTTCTGCCTTGAGTTCTTGTCTTCATCCCAACTCAATTACCAGTAAACATTTAAAATGGGGAAAGTGAGCTCTCACCATGTGCTGTCTTTGCTCATCCTTCCCTTTAAAGTCACAAGTGAGAGAGACAAAATCCAAGCAAGGTGTGATGGTGAGCACATCCTATGCCAACTTCTGAACCTGCAGGGCCAAACGAATGCGCCCCGTGGAATGAGCTATTCTCTGGCTCGGATTCCTACTGCTCACAGAAAGCTTTTCCTTACCAAATTTTCCTTTGAAAAATTGCAGTAAAGGATGTGACCATGTGACCGGCAGAACGGAGCCTGGAACCAACAGAGGAGCCTCCCTTTTGCCCATGCAAATGCAGCCAACACAACACACTTTTCCCCAAATGGCAAACACATGCATTTCCTTTGTAGTAGTAACATAAATGTTTCAACTAAAACATTAAAGACAAATTTTCTTCTGGTTGGAAACACTGTTTGTATCTCCCTGTGAGTGGCAGATGTCTGTTTACTCCCATATATTACCCCTTTAGGACAGGCATCAGCACGGAATGGTGAATGCGGCCAGTGGCTGATTTATTTTATCACCCGTCGTTTTGGGGTTGCTATGAGTCACAGAGGCTTCCATACGCTGAACTTGGTGTTTCTCCTCCATTAATCCATGTATGTCAATTCTGTATCACAAACTGATGGGGCACAATTGATATAGCAACCCCAGCAGCTCGGTGCTGGGGACAGTCTTTCATGACGGAGGATGCGCCTCTTTCAGGGTGCTGCTCCCAGCCTGTGCTGAGGGTGCCGATGGGATAAATGGGCTGGGTCCAGTGTGTTCATTGCTTAAAGAATGAAGGAAAATTGTTGCCAACTGTGGAAATATTTTTTGGAAAGTTATATGCTCACTTACCTTGGCTAACAGTCCTCTTACTCCTTAAAGTATTGGCAGCTTATACAACGAATAGATGAGGTAATTTGCATTAGTGCTTTAGTTACATCTAAAGTGTGCTTAGAGGGTGCTTCGGTTTGTTAGAAAGCATTTCCCGTACAAGCTGCACTCCTGTCGTGACGATACCACCTTCTCCGACAGGCAGGTGGGGCGCTTTACAAGTAGAACAGGCTCTGTCTCTATGAATGAGCCTCTTTGTATTTACATAGAACAGTTCTTGTGTTTTCTCTGATAGTTCATTTTACTGTTTCCTTAATTCAGAAATTATAGAGAGTCAAAATTTTGTACCTCTGGGAGTTCATTAATGATGGCTTATAAAACTGCTGTTTAATAATAACACAAAAGCGACCATGAAAGAAGCCCCCCTGGCAGGAAAATGTCATCCTGGAAAGGTGCACAGGGCTTTTCTCCCTTGGACAGTCAATCATCTTCCCATTATTTCATCTCCGCTCAGGCATCTGTGTTGATTGTTCACTCCTGGGGACCTGCAGTCCCAGCAGGTAAATGCCACCAGCTTGGGAGCAGACAAAGAAGAGTCCTGGTGGGTGGACGAATGGGTGCCCCTTTAGTGTCACCAGGTTTTAGGGAGCTGGAGTCTCCTTCAGGGGTGCTTTCTGGGTCCTCTGTTCTGAGCAAAGAATTGGTCAAGACAAGCACAAACAGTAGCGATGTCTCACTAAAGGTAGGAGAAGAAATAGGCTCTGCAGAGCCAGTTAGGGAAAGAAGGCCAACCTACAGCATGAGAAGGACTATTGGGCAGAGGCACACAAGTCACCGTTGGTGGCGAATGTCTCTTTTTGCATCACCTACTCCCCAGGCTGCTGCCAGGTCAAGGCATCCTACTGAAAGCCTGTGTGAGTCCTCAGGAGAAGACCATGTGAAGGGCTTTGGGAACTGTTCCTCAGGCTTTTAGGATTTGTAATCAGCAGGTCACACCTACCTCCCCAGCCAGCTTTGCCACCCCCTAATCTCCTGTTTCAACCCCAGTAAGGTGAAAGGCCTGAGTGTCCTGGGTGAGGTGTCAGCCAGGCAGGCATTAGAGAGGAGCCCCCCAGATGCGGGGTGGACAGTGGCTCCCAGGGCCTTAGCACACCCTTTCTTGCTGGAAAGCTGAAAGCATCCTTGGTCTTGTATGGCAACACCAGGGATCCCAAATCATACAGCTTGTGGTTTTCTCAACTGTGGATCACAATTAAAGAACAACTCTTGCGGTGACAGTGTGGGACGCCAGACAGTGCACTTCAGTGCCAGATGCTGTGCTTGACTCAACATCCTGCACCCTAGCAACCTTTACCGCCAAAAAGAGTGGAGAGCAAAGAACTCGACATCATCACATACAGGACCCCAACCCTGCGCCTTGCCCTGTGAGCCCCTGATCTCAGTGCCCGTGCTGTCCTGAGTCTCAGTCCGTGTCATGAGGCACAAAGTGGAGTCTGAACGAGGTCCAGGACTCATGATAAAGGACAGGGACAACTTGCTGAAAACCAACTGGATGAAAGAGTTTCACTTCCAAATAAATCAGCTCACATCTTTAGATGCTAAATGAAGAGAAATCTATTTCACATCTGCCTATTTGTATTTGTGACTTGTTTGTTTGCTTTGATTTTGAGGTCAAAAAAACATCTCAATTACAATTCAAGAGAATGTATTATTCTCTGATAATATATTCAACTGAAGAAAATCAATTTCTTTCTAAGAAAATTCAACCTGGTCTTTCTCATGAGGATGTAAGAATTACAGCATGTGTGGTGTAGACAATTTTCCCAAATAACATTATTAGGTATGCTGCAATTTAGTTGTCAGCACTTTTCTGCCATTGAAGTGTCTCATAATTAAATACGTAACTCTTTTTCACATCGCCAAATTACTGTTTAATATTCTTTCAGCACTGTCTGAAAACGCTATGCCTTGAATCCGTCTGAATGAAGTATTATTACCCAGACAATCTCTACCTGTAGATAAGTGTAGGAACTCACGGTTACATGGTGCAAAGCTTCTGGAATTGTCGGGAGTTACAGGGGTTCTGGGATCATCTCTGCACTCCGTGGTTTCCCATGAGACAAAGCCAGAGACTGGGGATCCTCTGAGTGCCACCTCCGGGGCTGAATCACCAGCTGGCTGCAACTTACTGAAAGTTTCAAAACAGAAAAAGGTGACCTTTGTGTTTGGCCTGCTTAACTTGTGTGGGTAGGTATGGTGTGATGCTTTGATACATGTGCTAATCAGGTTGGGATGACTAGTGTGTATGTGGTGTGACCTCACACATTTATCATGGTTTTGTGTTGAGAACACTGGAAACCTGTGAAATTATTTGAGCTATAGATTTGACTTCCCATTTTACCAGGTGCCTGGACCCTGGGTTTAGTTACTGCTGCTCCTAATCTGTTGGAGGCCCTGGTGATATCCCTGGAAATCTCTCGAACGTGCCATTGTCCCTGACCCCACGGGACACCTGGAGCTTCAGCAACAGGGCGAGTGCTCTGCCTCCTGTGGCCCACATGGACAGGGCCTGAACTTCTTAGTCACACAGAAAATCAAAGTGGGCTGTGGTGGGAAGATCAGAAGAAAGGACAGAGAGACTGCTCAGGGCTAGTCACATCCGAGAAAGCCACTTTCTGCCATGGCTTGTACCTGAGCAGGGTATCACAGTCACCAGAGCTATGCAGAATGACCCATCGTTACTCTTGGAAACTCACAGTAGCAAATGAAAAACCACACAGAGGGAGGAAGGAGAGATCTAGGCCCAGAGCCTCACCAGGCTGTCGCTGTTGTTTCCCTGCATGGTTATCTCAGACTCCATAACATCTTTTTCCCCATCCTGTAAAGCTTTCTTGCCATTTTAAAGCATTTTTATTTAGAAATAACTACAGGTTTCCAATAAGTTGCAAGGACACACGCAGTAGTTCAGTGCAGCCCTTTCCTGAGCTCCTCCTGTGCTGATGTCTCGCTGATGTCAAGATCCAGACCAGGATGCTGACACTTGTTTGTGTGCATGTGTGTGTGTGTGTCTGTCTGTGTCTGTGTGTCTGTGTGAAGCTCTGGGCTTCACAAATGTGGCAAGGGAGAACACTGTTGCTCAATCCTATCATCTATCTATCAATCTATCTATCTATCTATTTATCTATCTATCTATCTATCTATCTATCACCTGTCTATCTAACTTTAACAGTCCTGGGAATTGAACCCAGGGCCTTTACACTGAGCTACATCCTCAACCCTTTTCCTATTTTTATTCTGGACAGTGTCTCACTAGTCGCTAAGTTTCCCAGGCTGGACTCAAAATTGTGATTCTCCTGCCTAAGTCTCCCAGGCTGTAGGAGTTATAGACCTGTGCCACAATTTTCAGCTTGTTGTTTTATTCTCAATTATAAAGGACAAAATGTTCAGGCTTTCGCAGCTAAATGATCATCAAATTTTGATTTTTTGTTGAGATTTTTCTTTTGCTTTCTGTATCAATTTTTCTTTGCATTCCAGTACTAAGGAGAACACACACTACATGTTTCTTTCTCTAAATCTGGTAAATTTTCTTGTCTTCCAGGATGCCCCACGTTGCTGAGGTTCTTGACTGTCCAGAGGGAAGGCATGAGCCTTTGTTCAGGGTTGTGAGATCTGTAGACATTAATTGGCTCTGCTCTGGGTTTTTCTCAGTTCTAGTTTCTTGCTGGTTTTCTGTGTGGTGGTTCTCAGTTGCTGGGAGTGTGGGTTTGACCACAGCTATAGTGAACAGCTTTTGACACTTCTTTTCTATCAGCTTCTGTTTCAAATACTTTGCCTCTCTGCTCTCCGGTGTAAGCAGTTTCTATTTGTGTGTCTTCCTTGGTGGACAGGTTTTTGTTGTGTGATGGTAGAATACTTTTACATGGTAGTATACTTTGCTCTCAAGACTACTTTATCTGATGTTACATAATAAAATCTGCTTTTTATCAATATCCCAGTGACATGTAATTACTCTTTCTTTACTTATATTTAAAGCAGGTTTTCTATGAGTATCAAATAACTGGGTTTTGCTTTTTCATCCACTCTGAAGTTTCTTTTAATCTATGTGTTTACATCATATATATTAAACATGCTATACATTTAAATATTGGTAGGCTGACTTTTTCCACCATTTTTATATGTTTTCCATTTTTTAAATTTTTGTTCCCTTTATTTACAATTTGGGGTTCTCATATAAGGGAAACTATGCAGTATTTAAGCTTGTGCATCTGATTTATTTCACTTGACACTGTTCTGAATTTTAGGGTTATATCTATGACCCATTCTGAGTTAAATATTATGAAAGATATAAAGCATCTCGATCCAGCTTTTCTTTCTTCATGCAAATGCCTCTTTCTCCTGCATCAATGATGGAGACTCCTCCTTTGCGCGGAAGAGCCCTTGCTCCTTGTCCAAGTTCAGTGGGTGGCGTCTGTCCTACCTGCTCCTGGGGACCACATTCTGGCCCGTAGGTCACCTCTCTCTGTGTCTTCACCAGAGTCTCCATTGCTGCCGGTTTATAGTAGGTCTTCAAGCCTGGTGGTGCTGGTTCTCAGGCTTCCTCCCTTTCCTGTTCCTGCCCCTCTACCCCACTTCTCTTCCTCCTCCTTCTCCTGCTCTCCCTCTTCTTCCTCCTCTTCCTCTTCCTCCTTATCCTCTTCCTACTACTCCTCTTCATTCTCACTGTCCTCCTCTTCTTCCTCTTCCTCATCCCCCTCCTCCTTTTCCTCTTCTTCATTGTCCTTATCCTCTTCTTCCTCCTCCTCTTCTTCCTCCTCCTTCTCTTCCTCTTCCTTGGCCTCCCTCACCTCCTGTTGACTGTTGTGGTCTTTTGCCTTCTATACACATCCATCATTAGTTTGCTCTCGCTTGCAGTACAGCATGATATGATTTTGACTAGGTTTGGGCTGAACCCACAGATCGAGTGGAAAGAGGTGGCATCGGGTGATGTTGACTCTTCTTGTCCATGAACATGGGATGTCTATGCATGTGTTTAGATGCCCCTTGTCCTTCTGTGGGCACTTGTTCTGACATGGCTTGTTTCCTGGGCCCTCACTTCCTTCTTCTGGTGTTGCAACTTGTTTAGTTTGAGAGGCTCAGGAGATAGGAGATACACTTCTGACTATGTCACGATGGGTTCCCAGAGGACTGTGGATGATCCCTGGTGCCTTCCTCCTGGGCTCTTTCCCTGATCTCTGCTTCCTAGCTACCACAACATGAGCAGCTTTGGACTGCTGTGCTCACCCACCATAATGATTCTGCTTGCAGCCCATCAACCATGAACTACACCCTCTGAATCCTCAAGCCACAAAGTCACTCCTCCTTCAAGTGTTGTATGTCAGATATTCATTCCAACAACTGAGATGTGACTTACCAGCCCAGAAAAGCTCTCCCTGTTCTTATCCTATAGCCAGGCAGAGAAGGTTCCTGCACTGTTTTCTCTCCTGATGATTCCAGCTCTAGGATAAGAGCCTTGCTGGTGCCTGGTCCAGAGACATAAAGATATGTGGGAAATCACAACCATGCACAAAAGTAGTGCATTCACATGCAACAAGGATATGCACTGAAATATGAGACTCTGTTACCAGAAACACAGCCTTAAGATTATTGGAAAACTAAACATGCATCTTGGGCTGGATCTGTGTATCTAACATTTCTTGAGGACATAACTCAAGAAATATTAATTTGGAGATACCAAGAAATGTTAATTCGGAGATATCAAGAACTGTCATTTGTGGGATTCTAGCACACAAAATTTTGTGCAGCTAAACATTTCATATTAAATATGAAGATAAATAAAACCCAGGAAATCTTAAGTTTTCTAGGGTGAAATTTGAGTATCCTATTACATAGGATAAAGCAAGGGATAAGATTATAGCAAATATAAAGCAGCATCTAAACTGATTTAAATTAGCCCAATTAGGAAAATCAATTTCAGAGAAGCTACTTACAGTTTTTTTCTTCTATGGAAATCTTCTCTTTTTTTACTTTGATTGAAAGAATATTAGTTTAGCAGGCAATAGTTATCTGTCTTTGTAACAGAGCTTGATTCTTAAATAGGCAACTTTTGAAATTCAAGAGAAGAATTTATTTAGCTTGGAAAACTCATATATATATATATATATATATATAATTTGTCTTTATTGAATGTACCATTTTTGCTGCATGAGTAACTGTCCTACATCTTCTAAACCTTTCTCACAGCCTTCTAATTCTGATCGACTTTAGCTCGACATTTATGACTTGGATAACCCACAGAAAATGGCCTGTAAATTTGAATTCTAAAAAGTCTGTAAATTTGGCATTATTTCAGAAGAAATGTTCTTTTCATTTTCTTATGGATGAAGGTGGTTAGGCAAGACTCACACAAACATTAAACACAGAGATGCGTGCTTTACTCCCATCGTCAAATTAAAACTATTAAATTGTAACTTTTAATAATGGCTCCCATTACAAGAAGTTGATGGGAGATTCAAACTCTATCAAAACTTAAGACTAAACAAAATGTAATTAAAGGACTGGGGATGTAGCTCAGTGAAGGGCCTGGGTTCCACCTCCAGAACCACACACACCACACACGTGCACACACAGACACACACTAGACACACACACACCACGCACGCACACGCGCACGCTCCTTTAACGCTGTGGTAATACTGCTCTTTGGGAAAGTAGTAAACCCTGCATTTCATGGGGTAGATACAGCACTTAATATTTCTTATCTTAACATTCCTTATTGTTTCCTATTGATCTCTATATTACACTAAGTTTTAAACTATTTAAATACTTTTAAGTGGATTGTATGACTGCTAATCTTTTGAGCTTATATTTTTCCATTTTGTATTGGTAAATCCTAGCTTTCTCTGGGCATTCCATCTTTGATCTCAGATTTGGCTCTTTCTAGAGCATCGCAGTGCATGGAAATTATAGGGAAATGCAGTGAAGCACCACCTGCAAGGATATTAAATTTATTTTTCTCTGTCAAAAATTCCCAAAGGCAGTTGTTAAAGCTGACATCTGGCGACAGGCAGCCCTCCCTCTGAAGCTGTTTCATGCTTCCTTTCTTCTCCCAGGAAGAGAAGGGGCCTTTCCCCCACCACATGTGAACTGACAGCTCACTGTGTCTTCCGGGAGATGGGGTAGAAGCCCACAAAGCTGCCGAACCTCCTATGTGGCTTTCATATCTGCTAGGTGGGCACTGGCTGGACAGCTGAGCTCACATTACAATGTACACGGAAGTCAAGGAGGCAGAGAGGCAGGACGTGGCCCGCTGTGAGGTAAACAGGAGTCCCAGGGACTGGTCTGTCTCAGCAGCACCACTGGCAAGCTGCGGCCCTCTGGTCGTGTGTGTGAGTGCGCGTGCACGTGGGTGTGTGCATCCTTGTGTCCACCACCCCAAGGCAGAGCTCTCAGAGCCAACTCTCAGGTCCTAGCCCAGGTGAGCAATGGCCCACAACAGCCCTTGGAACCATGATGCTAGGTGTCAGTGTGCACTGCGGACCTCTGCACAAGACAGGAGAAGCTAAAGCCTTAATTGCTCTTAATAGCATGGAGATTTGACACTTTAAAATGCAGGACTTTAGCAGCGTCTTCATAACATGCCCCGTTTCAGGACGTTATGACCCTAGAGGAGGTAGACGCTCTCAGGAACGCCTAACAGATCATTAGTGCGATGCGGACATTTCAACAGGAGACAGGAACATGCATGTAGACATCAGTGCTGTGTGGGGTATGCAGGGAGTCCAAAGGAAGCACTGGAGCTAGCAATGCAGTAATAGAGTAAACCTGCTACTTACTTAGGAAGAGATCACTAAATGTCTGTTTCTTGAGCAATATTTTTGTTTTAATGTTGTATCACTGACTTTTATCTCCTTCAAGTGTATTTAATATAATTATAAGAATACTCGTAAGAACCTGACTTACACTCAGGCTTGCCCTAACCAAAGGTTGACTTTTTAATGAAACATGTCACCTTCAGTGACCCCTGAGCAGCTCTGGGACTCGAGCGTCTTCTCGGGGAGTGATAATAGGGGTTTTTGAACTGATGCCATGCTTGCTCACATTCTTTAAAGTCGAATTGTGTTGTAGACTTCTAAGAATGTCAGCAGGTGCCACCCACAGCTCCCTCCACAGAGGAGGCAGGTTCCCAGGTTCCGCCACCCAGCGTCTCCCAGCTCTTCTTCCCGGTCTGAGCAGAACGTCCAAGCTGGTGTATGCATCTTTTCTGGATTTAGACCTGACACCGACTGCCCATCATGGGGGATGTAGATGCCCACCCCTGCCCCACCCCACGTGCACACCCTCCCACCTCTGCCTCCTGCAGTAGGAGCTAGCATTGCTCAGTGTGCCATGTGAACTACTGTGGTGTGTGGTCCTCTGTGTGCACAACAGCACCCTGATTCTCTATGCCTTCACACCCTCTTTCCTCAAACCCAGTTGCCTTACACTTTTGGTCTGTGTTCCACATGACTGCCACAACCTTGGTCAAACATTTCAGAATGAACTGACGGAATCTGTCCTGATCTAGCTGTGGGAAGCTGATTCGTTCTTTCTTGTGTTTCTGGGTGTCATTCTTACAGCTTTCTGCTAGCATTTGCCTGGTGGTAATAGAGTCTTCCAAATGTACTCCTACCCTAGCAATGTGCTGTAAACCTGTACCCTGGGGGTGCCTTCACCCACACAGTTTAATTCCAACAGATTTCCCTCCTTCTCTGTCTGTCCAGCACCATCCTAGGAGATATTCACCAACAGCTTCCTGAGCAGGTGTGCAAGAGAAATACATAGCTTTAGAACTAAAATATGTAAAGAGTCTTTATTTCTTCCTCTCCCCAGTATGGCTGGCCATATAACCTCTTCTCCTTGGATAAGTGAGGGCATTTCTCCCTTGCTGTATGCTTCTTGTGATGCCACATGCCCTTTGGGCTTAGAACTCTTATGGGTGTATCCCCTTTCCCATAAAGGAGAGAAATGAGGTCCAGCCAGCCACCAAGACCACTGGGGGTGCAGGTGAGTCCCAGTCAGAGGCCATGCCAGGCACTTCAGCTTATTCCTCGGTCTTCTAGTTCCTCACCTTGTGCAAAATAAGTAAGGGAAAAGAGAAAATGGAGCCTTAGGGGATACTGCTGGGCCTGAGCTGGGATTCTGGGCTGGCTGCTAGCCTGTGAGTACCTGGCTTCCTCTTGACATAAGATGTTTGAGTGGAGACCTCATTAGGACTTTCAGGGGAAGCCAACACTGTGCCCCTGGACAGGCATGTTGCTTTTGAAAATGATGCTCACTAAACAAACAAGCCTAAAGTCGTGAGATCAGAAAGATAAAATGAACAAGCAAACACATAATTCTTGCAGTCAAGAAGCCCAGTCCGGTCTGTGTCCAGGGTATTTGACTTCATGTCTTGCTATGGAAGGTAGTGTCCACATGTGCATTCTGGCTCCATGGCGCCACAGGCCCTGGGAACTGTGTGCTACCCGTCCCCCACCAGAGTCCTCAGGGGCCTCTCAGGTGGAATTCTTGGTGCTTCCAGGCTCTGGGCACTGGATTAGGTAAGTGACTTCCTCGGGTGGAAGCTCACAGTTCAACTCCTGTTTCTAAAGCAATGCAGGCCATGTTGCTGAGTGAGATAGCATAATGGTAAAAAGGGCACAATGTAAAAGAGAAGCAGTAAAAACAAGAAATGTATCTGTATGCAGAACAAATGCCAGTCACAGTGGTAACAAAGTGTCCCCTCCCTCCATACCCACAGCCACAGGAAGCATTAGCTCCTCCCCAGCGGATGGGCGACATGTCTGAGGGAGGCCACCATCTGCCGCTGCCTCTTCCCCTCTCAGGGGCCCTTTGAGCGCTTAGCCAGGGCCATCACCTGGCCAGCTGTGCTGAGGGGAGGTCTCTGCTCATCAACCAATGGTTGTAAGCACTTAGTCTGTGGTGGCCAGCCCCCCTCCTCACCTCAGCCTGTGGCCAGCCACCCACGGTCTGCCTCCGCTGTGTTTTTGCAGCCCTCATCTACCAGCTGAGCCTAGAAACACAGCTTGAGTTACTGAGGACATAGACGAGAGTCGTGGACATTACAAGCCCAGTAGCAGCAGGGCTCTGCTTTTCAGTTACTGTTCCCATGGAGGCGTAGTTCCTCTCCTTACCAGGAACAGTGACTGTTGGGGACAGGGTAATGAGTCCTCTACTCTGAGTGTGCCTGGCCAAGCCCACTTGAGAGCTGGTGGGTGCCGCAGGAATTACAAATCCAGTGTACAACCTGTCAGCCCAGCTTCCACGGCACTGTCACAAGCTCCTGCTCTAGTGACAGGAAGGCTCTGGATGTCAGTGATTTGGCATGGACTTAGAGGCAGTATCTGGTCAGCTCCACAAAGCCTCCCAAGGTCTCCATCACCCCCAGTAGCCACCCAGGAGATTCGTCGGAAGGGGCCTGGTATAGCGCCATTGATCGCTTAGGGCTGGATTCAGCTAAGATCTCCCCAGGTCTCCCATTGTACCATGTCCTCCTGCACCAACAGGATAAGACTCTACCTCAGGGTCTGGGACTGTAAGAGGTAGAGGCAGGAGTGGACTCCTCTGCCATGGGCCTCCCCAGGTCACTGCAGGGACTGCAGGCAGTGTCCAGGTGCTGGGAAGAAACAGCGAGGACACCCTCAGGGCTCAGGATCTCATTCTCGGTGAAGACCTGAACCTATGAAGACGTGAAAAGCCCTTATTTCCAGCCACCCCTGTTTTATCACTGAGATAACAGAAGTCCTTCTGACAGATCCCTGAGGTTTTGTGCTGACTTGGAGGCCGTTTCTGATAATCTCCAGGATCCTCCCTGGGTCTCCATCATCCCAGCAGCCACCCAGGATTCCTTGGAAGTATTTCCAAAGAAGGCCTCTGGAGAGGTTCCAGCTAGAGTTTAGGTTGAAGGGTGGAAGTTTGTCTGGACTTCTGTAAGCTTTTTTAGTGTAGAAAGAAGTAATGAGCTGATTGCAGAAGATGGTCTGCATTACAGATATCCTTTTTGCACCAATGCTTAAATCTATCAGGATGTATCAGTCAAAGTCCCCCTTCACCTGCAGACACCAACAGCTCATAGCCTCAGTGTAAATCTGAGTGACCACAATGCCCATGGATATGTATACTACCAACACCCATCCTCTGCAGGTTTCCGGTCACCATGGAGCAAAGTCCCCCAGGGCACCTGCCACCCAGCACCATCTCCAAGGCCCTCTTCTTGGGTACTTTCTGGCTGGGGAAGGAGCCACTCCAAGCATGGGAGCAAGTGGAGACGGCTCCACCAGGTGGAAAGCCTGCCGGAAGCTGCATGGAGGGGAAAAGGAAGCAGGCGACAGCCCCAGTGCAGCCTCCTGCAGTCCGTGGTTACCCCACCCCCCTTTGCCCTGCGCCCTCTGTGAGTGCTCAGAGAAGGTTCCCGGTAACATAAAACCGGCCAGGAGGGATGCAGGCACCCAGGGTCCTTGTCACTGGGAGGGTATCCTAGCTGGGGAGAAGCTGGGCCCTGCGCCTTTTGCTGTGCATCCCAAAAGTCAGTGCCTGTAGGTTTCCTCCTGGTGCAGTGAGCACAGCTAGAAACAGGTATTTTCCAGTCTCTCTCCTCCTGTGCACACTGCCTGTCTAATTCCAGATGTGTGTGAGCCTCTCGGGGCCTGTAGGTCCCAGGCTGAGTGCACCTGCTACCCCGGTGGGGAGCCCTGGTCCTAGGCTTCTGGACAATGAGTCACCACAGCTCTTCGAAGCAGAGAAACCATCTTCAAGCAGCAGGGTCCGGGAGGGGCTCTGGGTGACAAACTGCACCACATGCCATCCTCAGCTCTTCTTTTCCAGCCCAGCCCTGCACATCCACCTGCAGTGGGCTCTGTGCCTTCCTTGCTGGGCCTTTCCAGGACCCCAAACCCCTCCTCTGCTCCTCCCTCTCCTCTTTCTCCAGCTGCCACCTGGACCAGCTCTGCAGTCCACACACGCAGGCGCTGCCCACCACCCACCATGGCAGCTGGCACTCGCTCCTCTGTCCTGCACATCTGCAGAACACGCCCATCCTCTATCCCGGGCAGCTTTGCTTTTTAACCCCTTACAGTTTCTTCTTTGACCAGCTTAATGAAGTTTAAAGAGGGGACAATGTGATCATGATTGTGTAATTTTCCCTGTTTAACTAAACCCTCACTCCTCATAGGTTTCCTCTCTCTCTGGACATGGAGAACTCACAGAAGCACCCCTGTCCTCCCAGGCAGCCTGACCCCGCAGCCCAGACCCCAGCAACGGTCCTTTCCTGAAATATTAGGTTCTGCACCCCCAGCCTTTTTATAATCGGTGCACACGCTTTCTTTAATCTCATTCTTGGTAATTTTTGAAGACCGCTTAAAAGCCTGAGAAGTCGACCTGTGTTTGCCACTGAAAATACCCTGCCCCTATTTTTATTTTCGGCACTTGTTTCCCATATATTTTCAATGCGAGTTTTACTCAGCATTTCTCTTTTATGGCACTTTATAGAGCACATGTGATACATCAGTGCTCTTCCCTCCCCTCGAAGCATGCAGTCAAACAAATGAAAACTAAACCTTTATTTACCATATCCATCCAACAGATAGCCATCATGTGTTATGTGCTGCAGATTCCAAGATAAAGAACACAGAATTCCTGTACTCAGGGGACCGAGAGGCCGCAAGCCGGGCTGGAGCAGTGTTGCACCTGTGGGTTCCCTGAGTCCTGCAGCACATGGAGAAACACACGCTCGATGTCCCATGAGCAGCGACCCACACTGCTCCTCTGTGCTCCCAGATTGCAGCCCTTGGAAACAGAAAATACATGGATAACGAAGTTCCTTTCCGAAGACTGATTGGAAGTCGGCTGTGACAGTGTTAGTCACTGTTCCAGCCAAACTCTTCTAAGCCCCATTTATGAAGTGTGAACTCATCTGCAGGACTCACCCTTGTGGTGAGGTTTGGCTGAACCTGTGCCCTGCAGTGTGACTCCCACCATCCACACAGGGCTGGATGCCCAGCTGCACCCCCAGCACCGTGGCTGTGTCCAGCCAGGACCATAGTGTAGAACTGGTCCTGCAGGAACCATGGAGTAGGAGGAGCAGTTAAGCATGGAGATATAGGGGCTCACAAATTGGACCCCAGGGATACAATGCAAATCAAACAACATGGGAGGGGCTGTCTGAAATGCCAGCCTATCGAAAGTTTTGAGGAAGGCAAATGCAATCCCAATTATTCCCCATCAGGAATCACTTAAAAATCAAAAGCATGAACCCGGTGTGCAGTACACACCTGTAATCCCAGCATTGTGGGAGGCTGAGGCAGGAAGATTGCAAATTAGAGCACAGCTTGGGCAAATTACTGACTCAGCAAGACCCTGCCTTGAAATACAAAATAAAAAGGGCTGAAGGCACAGCTTGGTGCAAAGGCCCTGGATTTAATCCCTAGAACTGCAAGGAAGAAGCAAAAGGGACATACAGGACTCCAAGTCCACGGCTGCAGAGAGCACAGCTCTGGGATGCGGCCAGGAGGGTGGTGGGATACAGGCACCCGTGCTCTTCTTATGGCCCAGTGGCTGGAATCTCTGGGAACTGTTTTCAGTCTCTCTTCCTTTCGCTGCCCATACTGAGCATTATGCTGGTGTAACAAGACTCCTGTGCCCAGAGTGTGATGTCCCGGGCAGCAGAGTGCAGAGGGCTGGAGGGCAGCTGGGTCACGAGCACCCGGCCTCATGATGGACCAGGGCACTGAAGAGACCACAGCTAAAAGGAGATGATCTCAGCCGAGGACGTGGGGCTCTGGGCATGAGCTCTGAAGGGTGTGTGCTGCCCTGTCCCCTTTCTCCATCCCTCCTCCTCCTCTTCCTCTTCCTCCTCTTCCTTTTCCTCTTCCTCCTCCTCCTCCTCCCCCTTCTCCTTCTCCTCCTCCTCCTCTTCCTCCTTCTCCTCCTCCTCCTCCTCTTTCTCCTCCTCCTCCTCTTCCTTTTCCTTCTCCTCCTCCTTCTCGCCCTCCTTCTCCTTCTTCTCTTCCTCCTTCTCACCCTCCTTCTACTTCTTCTCCTCCTCCTTCTCCTCCTTCTCCTCCTTCTCTTCCTCCTCCTCCTCCTCCTCCTCCTCCTCCTCTTTCTCCCTCTCCATCCTTTCTGGCCTCCATGAGGTGACCAGCTTTCCTCAACATGCCCACGCCCACTTACCATGAAGTTCCACCTGAGGCCCAAGGTAACAGAGCAAGCTGACCAGGCACTGGAACTTCTAGAACTATGCACCAAAGGTAAATCTTTTCTCTTCCAGACTCTCAGATATGCGTCACAAAGGAGGAGAGGTGCCCATACAGACTTAAAGATGTACCCGTACCTGTTGGGCTCCCCTGGTCTCTCCTCTGCCGGCCAAGCACCATGCTGAGCCCGTCCCCCAGTCATCATCATTAGCACTGTGGCTGTTGAATTTTCAGTTCCAAGCTTCTCCTTTAGTGTGTTTGTCCAACAGCACCCTAGTGTTGTTCTTCCATTCATTCCCAGGTGTGGAGCCTGTGCCCTGGAGCATTCTGAGAAAGGTGCTTTGAAGGCTCAGCAATCCTGACAGTTGTCACCACACTGTTGACACATATCAACTGTCCTCTTCCATCCAGTGGGAAACCTGTCTCTTCCTTCTGTGCACTGTGGGTTTCTATTGAAGTTGACAATTTTGTGTTGCTAAGGGACTATGGCTTATATTTCAGTCAGCTTTTCCTACATTGCCCAGCAAGGAAAGGGTCAGCAAATCAATACTGACAGGTGGGCACAAAAGTGTGGGCTTCTGTTCAGCCTCAGCCTCCTGGGTGCTGGTGGACAGGGCCTGCTTCCTGCCTGTATCGGGGCTCTGCTTCCTGCTTAGCTCCACCAGCCTCCTGGAGCACAGGCTCTGGAGCCCTTTAGTGTCACCCCCCAATGTCCCCAGGAGTACCCAGAGTTGGGGTGCCCTCACTGACCTTGGGAGCGTGGCCTAGGACTCAGTCACTCCTGTGGAGCTGTTCAGTCCAGCCGATGCAGCCAAAGCAGCCTTGTTGGAGCTCTTGGGTTTGCAGGCAGTATTCTAGGCTGTGGCTTCCACTCCCACTCTGGATTTGCTGAAGTGAGAAGAAACCTCCAAGAACACAGTGCCAGGCTTTCTTGGTCCTGAGGCCCTGACCGAGGTCTTTCTTCCCCTCAGAGTCCCTGATGTTTGTGCCTTACATCTCCTTCATGACTTCATGTTGTACTGAAGGCAGGAAGAGGGAAAAGTGTTTGTGCTGGATCTTCCTTGAAGCAGAAGTTTGATACATATTTTAAAAGCACAAAAATACTAAACTTAAAGTCAACGTAATACAGAGGCAGTGGTATTTACATTGCTTTCTGCACTGTTTTTGAATTGCTGCTTAGATTCCCAGAGCTGAGCTGAGGATCAGCTAGTGAGTGCCCGGAGAACACACACTCCTGCAAACACCAGCCATGGTGGAAGGTAATTAGGAAGGCAAGTTAGTAGCAAAGCAATATGAATTCACTTCAACTTCAAACAGCAATGATTTAGAGATTACCAACTTTGGGATCAGATGAAGAATTAAAAATGGAAACCTCCCTCCAACTTTCACAATTGTCTATGTTTTCTCAAAACAATCTGAGATATGCAAATGAAGTAAAAATGAAGCTAATACTAAACAAATTAATAAAACAAGAAAAATAAATATCTGATGGGCAGAGCTCAATGAACTGTGGAGAACCAGGCTGGCTGTCCCAGGGGGAGGAGTTCCATGCCCATTGGATGGGGTTTCACCCCGTTCATGAGACTGATTCTCCATGGAGCGAGCAGCAGCAGTTCACGGGGCAGGCACAGCATGTGACAAGGCTGGAAGCACAAACATGCAGCCCCTGACAGCACAGGACATCTTCACAATGGGTGGTTTATAAATGTAGGAGACTCAAAAAGATCCAAATAAAAATGGGCATCTGGAATCAATAAACCTCCTCAGAAATATGAATGGCCGGTAAATACATGAAGAACTTCTTCTCTAGCCATTAGAGAAGTGCAAATTAAAACAACACTGAGATTCCACCTTATTCCAGTAAGAATGGCCATCATCAAGACATCTGAAAGTAACCCTTGCCTGGTGAGGCTGCGGGGAAAGAAGACACTTCAGCACTGTTGATGGGAACGTAAACTGGTGCAACCACCATGGACATCGGTGTGGAGATTGCTCACAAAACAGAAACGAGGGCCAGTGGGTAGCTCAGCAGCACAAGCCCCTGCCTGGCAAGCGTGAGGTCATGAGTTCAAGTCCCAGTACCACCTCCCTCCAAAATAACCATCTAGATATTGGCCCAAAATAGTTAAAATAGTTTATTTTTCTTGTTTTATTAATTTGTTTAATATTAGCTTCACTTTTTCTTTACATATTTCAGATTGAATATAGACAACTGTGAATGATGGAGGGAGGTTTCCATTTTTAATTCTTCATCTGGTCCCAAAGTTGGTAATCCATAAATCATTGCTGTTTGAAGTTGAAATGAATTCATATTGCTTTGCTACTAACTTGCCTTCCTAATTACCTTCATCATAGCTAGTGTTTGCAGGAGTGTGTGTCCACCACGCACTAATATCACAGTAACCCATGCATAGCCATGTTAATAGAAGCACAACTCATACTGGCTAAATTTTGGAAGTGACATATCAACAAAAGAATGAATGAAGAAAATGTGGTGTTTATTGATAGTGTGGCTTTTCCATGAGGAAAGATACATTTGAGTCATTTGTAGGGAAACAGATGCACCAGGGCTTGGGCAAAATAAGTGAGGTATATAAACTTAAATATCACATGGTTTCCTTATGTGAGAAACCTAAAGTATAAGTAATTTAAAAGGCAAAATCAAGGATGGACGCATGGACCAGGGAGACAGGCCATTTGCAGATGGGACAGGGACCTAGAGGTGGAGGCAGGGGAAGGGCGCGCGAGAAGAACGAAGCTAAGTTGTGTGCAGGCACCATTTCCCTCCATGAAGTCACAGCAGGGCGGAAGCCGAGGCACTTCTGGGCCGACCACTGTTCCTCCAGCTCCCGCTCCAGGGCACCGGCAGGGTGAGGCTGACTCAGAGCCAAAGATCACCCAGGCCCTCTGGCGCAGCATGAGGAACTCGCAGGAGTGAAGTGGAGTGGCTCGGAGGTTTCCCCATGGTACTGCGAGGCAGGGACAGAGCTGTGGAGCAGCAAGTGTGCCCACGGGGAGCCCGCGAAGGGGGCACTGCTCAGCATGGTGCCCTTGCTCTGCCCAATCAGGGTCTTAGCCTTTGTTGGTGGGGTGAGTTTGTTGCCAGGATCAACTAAGGTTTATGCTGCTTGAGGGGGTTTAAAGTGTAGGAAAGGGGTCTCGAAGTATAACTTCTACACCGCAAAGATTGCACAAAGGGCAATTTCCAGTGACCCATGAGGTCACTTTTATAGCTCTCGGCCTAGTCACCTTAGCCTTGCCCTGTGTCCCTGCCTCTCTCCTCCTCTCACTGTCCCTGCTTTACTTCTTCCGACTCCATCATCCACTGCCCTAGGGTGGGGAGAGGCAGGGGTCTTGTCCTCACCCCTTGAGAATGGACACTTGGTTGATTGGATGTGGGGCTTTGGTTAGGGGTTCAGTTTTGTGGGCCAACAGGGGAGGAGGGGCTGTGTCACCTGCTCAGAGCCAGGAGTCATAACCACAGCTGTCGGCTCGAAACCACAGAGATGCCTGGAGTCTGCTTGCTGCTCATAGCCACACAGAGCCTGCACTTCCCACCCTCCAAAAAGAATTTAGCCTTTTCACCTTCCCCAGGGCCCCTTCCAGCCCTACCCCGTGATTAATGTAACCAGTATGGACCACAGGCATGCACTAAGAAAAAAATGTCTTTAAAGAAATTGCACAAAACTCAAAAAATAACTCTCCCGAATTACTGTTCACCTATACCCTGAAATAGACACCAAAGCAAAGCGCACAGTGCCTGCGTGATACCAGGCTGCTGAACCCGCCAGCTCCTCTCACTGGCAGGAGCCAGGTGGTGCAGCCGGCTGCACCTGCCCAGCCCCATGCCACACGGGAGACAGAACCTGCTCTGTCTAGGGGCAGGGGCTCTGCTAAGCCCTCGCCCCTCTGCCCCTCAGTACCGGGCTGTTCCCTTCACTCGCTGGGCTCAGCGCTGAGCTTTCACCCCAGCTGCTGAGCGCGCAGTGACCTTAAACCAGCACTGCGAGTAACAGCCAGGCTTTACCCTTCAACTCCGCCACCGAGAGTAGAACCCAGAACACCGATGAGAAGTTACTGTGGCAGACACCACAGTCTGTGACCTATTTGCACACTTCCTGAGACCTCCCCGCAGGCACCTCACCCTGACCGTGATTTCAGGGTAGGCCAGCCGCGGCTGCAGCTCACCTGCCCTCCTCCTGCTTCCCTGGCCCGTGTGGGTCGCAGCTCAGCCTCCGCGGAGGCCAAGGGCGAGGCTCGGAATCATCGGACTCGAAAGCAATGAAATCATTGTGTTCACAGCTGACGTCGCAGCGACTCAAGCGGAAGCCACACATTCGCTCTGAGACATCCAGCCGTGGAAGTCACAGGGGCCTCCAATCTCTAAGCCGCAGACAGCTGTGTAACAGGGGGGCCGTGCACCCCAACGTCCACAACCCTCGCCCCCCAGCTCCACCCAGGACCTCGGCTGCGGGTTTCTTGGTTTCACATCCACTCTTTCCAGCCTCGATCTGACCTTGAGTGTGCCCAAGTGGCCACATGTGTCTGTGTGATCTCCGTGGAGCTCCACGGCTTCCTGTGCACCACGCAGCTGTCGTCAAATGCCTCCAATCCCTCCTGTACTGAATTCCAAGAAAGGAGTGGACAGGGCAGCCCCTAGCATTCCTCTGCACTGAATTCTTGCACATTCATAGAGGTTCCACACTCAGATGTGGACGTCTACACTCAACAGTGCAGATAGTAAACACATCCGAGCACTCAGGTCTGGCTCCACGGTTCTCCAGAGACTGGTCATGAACCCAAAGCAGGCACCTGCTTCCTGCACCTCGGCTCCTGCACCTGCAGCCCTCGTCACTGACCCCTGGTGCAGAGTACTTGCCTGACTTTGCTGTGCTCTGCAAACCTCAGCTGCTCAGAGATGAGCTTCACGGTGGAGTTCTAACAACAAAAACACTGGGGTTGGAGTCTGGTGTATCAGCATCCTGGTAAGTAACTTTTGCCTTCTAAGAATTTTGTCCTGGTTTTCTCCATCACAGTAGTTCATGAGCTGCGCACCGCCCCACCAGGAAAGCAGTAGAACATAAGCTCTGGGTCCAGAATGGGGATCCAGGAGTCAGAAACACCTGCTTATTTTACAGCTGTATTTTTGTTTACAAGAAAAGGTCCAGCAGGCCCCATCCAGCCAGCAGTAAGAGCTGTGGTGTCGGGTTCAGATTACTCCAGGAGTGTTCCCAGCCCAGCCACTCCCAGGATGGGCTCCTTCACCCACAGCCCCATCACCCTCACCCCCAGCTCCCTCTGTCTCCCTCCCAGGGCTCCCCTGGGACTCCTCACTGACTCTCCCAAGCAAAGGGTTCACAGTGGCTGTCAACCTCCCCAGGTGATGGTTGGTAAAGTCATATTCACTTGTTTGGTAGCCACTGTGTGACACATATGTTACTAGCAGCACAGAGATTAAAAATACATGTGCTCTCAGTTGTCAAAAATCTTATATTCTTATAGAAAACTTATAATAAGAGAAGTAAAGCTACCCAAATTATACAGTAAATGTTATGATGGACAGTAGTAACAGTAGCAATAAATCTAATTTTTCCCAAAAGCTTGATGAATTTCCCCTTCAGATAAGCCAAGAGTTGGTCATCAATGACTCACTACATTTATCTCTAGATATTATTTACAATATATAACAAAAACATTATATACAATATATAACATATAATACTATACAATATATAAAACAGCATATTAAATATATGCTTTATGCTACAATAATTAAATAATTAGTACTAAGTTTGAAGCGTGAAACATATTTTACAGACATTTTGAATTCATCCTGGGCATGCATGTGAGTGTGGAGGTCTACAGATGTGCATGACCCACATGCACTGACATTTGGTAATAGGACTCACCGGCTATGATTAAACTGCTATCTCACTGGTGTGCCTGAGGTTAGACCTTGCTGGCATCTATCCCAAGCACAGGAAGCAAGTACTCATGGTTCTAACTGAGAGACCCCTGGATTCGCTACAGCATTGACTCATGTTTTGCTGGGGCATTTTATCAGCAGGGGCCGGTTAAAAGCAGTCCCTGTACTGGTACAGTGGGCTGAGGCACTGGTCCTTGGTGTCCACCTGGGGGATGCAGTGTCCCCAGCCGAGATGGTGGCTCTCATTGTCAGTGAAGAGCATGCCCTAAACTTGCCCATGTTTCAAAACCAGTGCGTAGCTATCTTATTCAGTGCACATCAGCAGGAACCGAAGAGGCCACTTTCAGCATGTGTGCGAATCTCTCTGTTAACTACTCATGTGGCACATGACTGCTTGCGTCACAGATGGGGCCAGATTCCAGAAGCTTGTGTTAGAGCATCGCCCAGTGAGCTCTGTCTTACACCACAGCAACAGGCAGGAAGGGGTCTGGGCAAAGACACGAGGTGATCGCAGGAAGACACTTTGTTTTCTCTAAGAAGAGTAAGAGATGTTTAAGCTCCACCTGGCCTGCAGGTAAATTGTCAAGTGTTATAATAATTTAAATTGCTTTTGTTCCCCTTCCACGCAACTTTCTCCCGAGTCAGTCTTCAAGTAGGAGTGCACTTAGATCAGCTCCGTATTTATAATGTCAGTCGAGACTTCAGTACCAATCTTTCTTCCTAACCTAAACGCAGGGCAAGTGAACTCTTTTCACCTTAAAAGTTCGATCAAAATACATAAAATGGAATGCGTCATGGTATCCTTGTTTAAGTGTCAGTTCAGGAGCACTGAATCCCTTCCCACCACCCGACGCTGTGGGCCCAGGTCCTCACACAAGTGAAATCACCCAGCGTGTGTTTTGGGATTGCCTCTAACACAATGCCTCAAACTTCGCTCACTGTGGGATGTGAAGGATTTCCTGTCTGTAAGGCTAGAAATGGCCCATGGTGTGCAGACCAGGTTTTCTTAATCCATCTGTGAACCCATGGATTATGGAGGGGTTTCCACCTGTTGGCTTTGTAAACACTGCTGCCGTCAACAGTGTCTCAGCCCAGGTTTAAGAAAATAAACCCAATCATATGGTGAAACAGTGAGTATGCCATATTCACGGGACCATGGGATCCTCAGCTTTCATGTTGCCAGGAAAACATCCTGAGCCTAACAGGGTGAGCTTGCTTTCCGCTCTTGATTTCAGGAGTCTCACTCTCTGGCTGGCTTCGATGGAGGACCATCAAGGCAGACAGGCATGGAAGGGAGAATCTGCTCACTCCTAGGAGCAGGGAAGCAGAGATCCAAGAAAAGACTCCCAGAGGAAGGGACAAGGGGCCAGATATTGTCCCCAAGGTCACACGCACATGGCCCACACAGACACACCAGGGTGCACTTTGCTATTTTCTAGGTGTTTCTCATGGCAATAAAATTGCCAATCAACATCAAGCAGCACAAACTAGTTCTTAAAAAGAGGACAAGCCCGGCATGGTGGCGCACCCATGTAATACAAGCACTCAGGAGACTGAGGTGGGAAGATCACGGCAAGTCTGAGACCAGCCTAGGCTACAAAATAAGCCCAAGACCTGCCTGCACTGTATAACAAGATCCTGTCTCAAAAAGACAAAAAAAAAAAGAGGACAAATCATCTGGTGCCTTCTTTCTGCTGACTCTGATTCCAGGCTTTGTAGGACATTCTGAGTGTGCTATCCACTCCAGGCCGCCTTCTGTTGGGCTTCTCGGATTCAGTCCACACACTCTTTCCTCTGAGCCAGAACCTCCATCCTTTGCATGACACACAGCCATCCAGCCACTGGACACTGCCTCGGCATGTGCCCAGCTACCTCTCCCTGCAGTGCCAAGTGGTTCTGCTCCTGTGTCACTGCCCAGTGAGAACACCAAGGAGTCCACCTCATCTACGGCTCTGCCCAATTGCTCTGGGGTGGACCAGTCTCAGAGGGACAGGAGTTCACACCTACAATCCCCTGGTTCTGAATGTACACACACCTGGTTCTGTCTGTACTTGGGATCCAGCAGCAGTGCCCTGCCCCAGACATGGCTCCTGGAGGGTATGAAAGGGGCAGCCCCCTCCCTGCAGGACTGCATCCTGGGTCCCACCTGCACCCTGGCGTGGAGGTGCCTCCACTGAGAACAGAGCCACAGCCACTGGCACAGCTGCACTCAGAGGCAAGACTGAACTTGGACTCCATCCAGGGGGACCTACACTTGCACCAGAATCTGCAAATTCCAGGTTGGGGGGCTCTTCACCTGTGCCGCCTCCTGTCTGCCCATCTTCAAAGCAGTGAAACAATTAGCCTGGCATAGGAGATAAGCTTCTCCCACTTTGTGTGGTGCGGTGGAACCTGTGGAATTGGTGTCATGAGCCGTTATTTCAGTGAAATCGGTAGGTATTTCTGCTATCTGTACCATGCAGCCCAGGGGAACATATTTGCAGTAATTCTCCCTTTCTGAAGGCTGTGGATCAGAAAGTCACAGAGGCAAAGTTTACATTTGCAGTTTTATTTTTGGAGATTCTCAAAACTACTTTATTTCTTAGGGGAAAAAATGAAGATAGAAATTTTTCAGAGAATTTACTGGAGACTTTATCATTCATGCGTTAAATGAATATTGTGGTAGATGGCATCTTCGGATTATGAAGGTCCCTTTAACATAGTTTTAAACTGTCAGCTGCACTCAGTGTTTAAAGGGTAGTGAATATCAAATTTCAGCCCATTTTTGAAACTACTGTGTTAAGGAAATTAACTGTGTTCAACAGTTAAACTTGGCCATTCCCATGCCTCAGAACTCACGGGCAAAGGCCAGCACTATTTCAGGGTTGTGTGAGCACCATAAGCCCCGCCCCTGTCATGGTCTACAGGGGCTCAGATCCTGGCCGCACCCCATTTCAGGAACTTCTTTCACCTGCAGGGCATTTGGTGCATCTGCAAATTCACCAGACTTAGATCTTTAATTCACTCTAGAACTTGAAATTAAAAACATCAGAATCGTGGTTTTCAGATAGCTTTTTCCTGTTATCAACACAGACCACAATGCATTTATTAAATACACTTAAGTAGGAGCCAATAGCTATTTTAAAATTTCAAAGGCATCACCATTTATTTTCCAAGCTTCTCTTGTCCGCAGAAGAGAACAAGGTGTTTACTACAGACACTGCTCTTTCTCATTCTGCTTCACTAAGCATACTTTCCGTCTTGCTCTTCTCATGTGTGAAGTCACTATTAAAAGCTGTAACCTGGGAAAGCTCTCTGAAAAGCAGACCACAGTACAGCATCTTGTATAATTGCTTGCTAATAGCATTAAAAGTAGCTTACATTTCAATATTGATGAGCTCTAATCCCTGGCATGCCATGGTGAGGTTCTGTAAGATGGCAGCCCACTGCATCACTGGGCATCCGTCCTCTGTGCTTGCGATGCCCTGCAGATGGGACATTATCCCACAGAGGGCAAGTGCTGAGCTACCTTCACGCCACCTGACGGAGTCTCACTTGCCACCCTGGTGCAGCCCCACTTCCACTCCCACTGCGGACCATCTGCTGCCCACTGGCAAGAGGAAATTCTGCAGGAACACTCACCCTTCTGCTCTGGGGATGTTTCTTTCATCTGTGTTTGACCGAAATATGGAGACAGCTTTAAAGCCAAGTATCTGTTTATCTGGCAGAATAGTATTTGTTACTCAGAAGAGCCTTTCAGGATACCATTATAGGGCAGTGATTACTCATCAAGGTAATGCTGTAACTGCAGCAGAAATTTTAAAGGAACACATTTATTGGGTGACATTTCTTGAGAAAAATGTGACTGTGATAACAGACATCCCAGGATCTCTTTGGACCCCTCACAGCCTCAGTCCAAGTCCTCCTGTGACCTCCCCAGATACACAGCCAGAGACATGACACGGGCTCCTCCTCGCCCACACTGCAAGCTCCTCCTGCTTGTGAGAAGAGGCTGTGAAAGCAGGTGCAGAAGAGTGACCTTAAGTTTAGCAGCAGTGAAGCACTGAGACGTGCCACTAATTTCATGAAAACCATTTGAAACAGTGGACACTGCTCCAAACAGGCTGCTGGGGCATCAGTACCCACCAGCAGACTCCCTCTCACTCACTGGGTTTAATGAGCTGTTGCTTTGGACTCCCATGGTGAGGCAACCGAGCACCCTGGGCTGTCTGAACAGTTTCCACACATGCATGTTACCCTAGTGCTTCATCCAGCTTATCATTTTAGCAACCCCAGAAAAGACCCTGACATGGGCATTGGGATCCCTGATTGCAGGGCCTGTGTGCGGCTGTGGGCCAGGCAATCCTATGTGCTCTGTGTGGACTGAAGCTTGTTCACACCTAGGTGGCCTCCGCACTGACGCATTCTCTGCACCACTGCCTGGATGTCCACTGCTGCTGGATGGTGGCCTTCAGGGGCCTCACAGATGCCCTGTCTTGCAGCTGACACAGTGCCAGTTATGACCTCATGATGTGTACATTTGTACCAGCTACTAACTCCCTGCATGCTCACTCCTACCAGGACTTCAGAAGTCTCGCCCCAGAGCCAAGGGGACAGAGCCAGTGCAGAGGCCACTGCTCTCCCAGAGAACCAAGCACCACATACACAGAGTCAGTAATAATCCAGATTACCTCGGAAATGTGAGGCTTTCTGTGACCCAAACCACAGAAGTTCTGGCCTATGCTGTCCACCTTTAAGCATTTCTAAGACTGTATTTAGGTTAGGGTTAATCATAATGCCATGCACTTATTGTATACAACATTTTGCTCCATTGCAGTAGTTAAATATCAAATATTGACACTGGGCCAAAGTGAAGTATCCCTCTTGTTAAAACAACAAATATTTAGTTTGAGCCTAAAGTGACCAATTGTCCAAAGAAGGACATTGTCTGAGCACTGCATATGTTGAATGCTTGGCCCTATGACACCTGGTACAGACCTAAGTAGAAAATTAAGGGCTGCCAAAAAGGATTATGGTGCAGGGGAAGAAGGACTCACTCTGAAGAGGAAGCCATTGAATCTCTTTGAATCCTGTCTCCTTGATCAAAAGAGAGTGTGCAGTTTGAAACTTTAGGGTGTTATACTCATTATAAGGTTACTTAAAGATCTAATGTAAATGATTTCTATTTCAGTTAACAAGATTGTAGGTAACTCTTTATATTTCATCAAAACCTACTAATGGTATCAACTAAGCTGAGAAGTGAAAATCGGCTCCTAAAAATAAAGAAATTAGTTCTTTAAAGTTTGGCTTTATCTTGGGCGAACACCTGGGAGCTGCCCTTTGACAGGGCGTGGGGTGCACACAGGGAAGTGGCCCGACCACGGCAGGCAGCGCGCCCACTCCCAGCCCGTCTTCCTTCATCTGTGGGAGGATGTCAGAATCCTCTCTTCTGGTTATTTTGAAATATGTTCAACAATAATTTTGTAGCAAAAAAAAAAATACTCTAAACAATTTGATGGAGAAGTGGGCAAGTCTTTGCCAAAAGAAGACACTGTGACCAATAGCCATGCTGTTGGGGTTTAGATCTGCCATGTCCCCCAAGCACTCCTGTGTCTGGAAAGAGACTGCATCATGGGTTCATCCCTGATGAGTTCACAGCAGAATGTGCTGCCAGGAGGTGGAGCCTGGTCATCAGATTCAGGTCAGCGGGGTGTGAGGGGCCTGGAAGAGCCCATCTCCCTTCACTCTGCTTCCTGGCCGCCAGGACAGGGCAGGTTCCCTGCCAGAGGCTCCCGCCATGTGGTTTTTCCTGTGGGGACGGCTGATCACACGTGCACTAAGACCCCTCAAAGTGTGCGCCAACATCACCCTTCACTTTGCTGGCGCCGGACATTGTGTCTCATGTGGGAGTGTGACTAGGATCAAAAAGACAAGCAAAAGTGACAAATGCAGTTGTGGATGTAGGAAATAGGGGTCCTGGTTAAATGTCAGAGGAAATGTAAATTAATATAACCATTATTCAAAGTAGCATGGAGTTTTCTCAAAAGACTAACTCTGGAATGACCAGCAATCTGGGTATGTATTGAAAGCAAGTGGAACTGCATCTGTTTTCGCACCCAGGATTGTCCATTTCTTGGCAACAACCTGAATCAGTGAGGGGTCTGAGGCACCAGGACATGGGTGGGGTCAGGGGTAACAAGGGTCAGGGTACCATGACTGCCAGTGTGCAGGGAGTGGCTCTTCAACAGAGGGGCCGGTCATATGCCACCGCCTTTGGAAGTCTTCAGGTCACAGCCCCATGCAAAGGTACTGTGCCATCCCTTTCCAAAGTAAAAGTAAAGTCAGTAACAGGGCCAGAAGAGTGGCCAGGGAAAGCTGTCGTAGGTGGTGAGACCAACAGGCAGGAAGCAGGCGTCAGTAGGCAGGATCCCTCTCCAGGATCCTCACATTGGCTGCCACTGTGCTACAAGCTCAGGTCAATAAAATGTGCAAAGAAGTGACCACAACACCATTGTTTTTGCAGCAGGATTCTCCCTCCCTCGCTTCCTGTGCTGGAGACCAGAAAGGCAGCAAGTACCAGAGGACACAGGCAAAACACTGCCAGACTCAGATCAATCAGGGACACTGGCCACCTCATGTACTTCAGTTCTCCTGATGAGACCAAGAACAGCACTGAGTTTTGTGGTGTGGTTCAGAGCCCTGGCCAGTCCTCCTTGAGGGGATCAGAGTGGTTCCTCCTGGTCCCCTTATTGTCTCCAACATGCCGTCCATCACCCTTAACTGTTCTTGGTCTCATCCTGCAGCGCTGGTCAGGAATCTTCCCCAAATCCCCCAAAGCCCATCCAGAACATGTTGGCTGAACCCAGGATTTGCCTCCTTGCCCAGTGGTTCTGTCCTGCGAAGGATTTGCCTCCACCCAAGCCCAGGTGCGCCCTCATGGAAGCCCAGCTCGCTTTTTTTCCTATGTGTCCATTTTCCCCAAGCTCCTGCATGCCATGAAAACATGAAGACATCCCCCCTTCGCCTTCCGCTGGAGCATCTGATTCTGAAGAGTAAAAACCAATGGCCCCAAATTAGGACATATGAGAAAATGGGAAAGAAGCCCATCAAAGGGTCCTAGAAACCCCAGGTGCACTGGCCAAGTGTGCTTTGCCGCTGTGTTAAGGAGTTGAGCAAGACAGTGCTGCCACAACTCAGCCATGGTGATTTACCAGCAGGCACGAAGGCTGATGAACACCAAGTAGCTTTTCATTGTGGTGCAAACCTTCCTGAGTTTCCCACACGTCAGGCTGCTTTGGATAATTTAGAATGCTGTTTATAGTGAGATATATAAGCTTGGCTACTGGGTGTCAACTGAAAATAAACAAAAAGAAATCTTTACTGACAGGTGAGATGTGCTTTACATATAAATGTCCTCAACATAAATATGAAATGCTGTTCAGACTGATGAGGGAAATAACATTTTGCTAAAGGATTTCTCGAACACGCTGAGAATAAGACTGAGCTGATTCTTCTTTTATTCCAAGTTCACAAATCTTTTTTTCAGTGATTCTATAATCACATCAACACAAAGTGCTCCTGAAATTTTGAAGCAAGGAGAAACCTGGGAGGCCATGTGGAGTATTTTCCAGAGCCTCCCGGAACGTGACAGAGGCAGAGAGGCGGGGTGTGCCCAAGGCGGGAAGGTCCTCCCGGGCTCCTTGCAGGTTCCTGATCCATTTTCATCCTCACCTGGTCACACCGAGGTTCCTCTTTCTGAACACAAAATCATGATCTTATAATAAAAGTGTGTGTTAGGGATTTGGGTTATTTTATGTATTTATTTTTAATTTCAAAGAGAATAAAACAAAACAAATCAAAACAGAATAAGGCAAATCAGAACAGAACAATGCAAGCAATACAGGACTTCAAAGCAAGAAATCAACAATGGCTACCATAATGTCTCTCGTTTTTTCAAAATAGCAGTCCATACCATCAGACATAGTAAAAACAAAACAAAACAGAATAAAACCAATTAAACAAAAGAATGAAAGCATTATCGGACTTCAAAACAAGATAATAGGAAATCAACAACAGCTAAAATAATACATCTTGTTATCTTCAAAATAGCTGCCTCTAACATCAGACACAGTAAAATCTAACAAAACAAGTCAAAATAAAACCAAACCTAACAAAATTATGAAAACAATACAAGAATTCAAAACAAGATAATAGGAAATTAACAGTGGTTACCACTTTCCCTTTTTAGGCATTTCCTCCCTATCACTTTCATATCTGTTATGCTCTCTGGATCCTACTCTCTCCTTCAGTGGAGTTAAGTCCACGGGGAGGTGGAGGCCAGGGAGATAAGTCAGCGGTCACCCGCATGAGTCCAAACTGTTTCACCGTTGAGCATGATCCCCAGTTGCAACCACTTACCTGCAAGAGCCTTGAGATTAACACACTTTACAGCTGGGTAGCGTTCAACTGTATGAAAATGTCGTGTCTTTTTTATCCATTCTGTGGTTGATGGGCAAGTTACCCTTGCTTTTTTCTGGTTGCCAGTTGTGTGGAACAATTGTTTTCTCTCCTTTGATTTTCAATCTATGAATTTCCTTTTGAAATAAATGTGTTTCTTATATACAATGTAATGATGGATCTTATTTCTTGACCCACTCTCCCTGTGTTTCTTTTTATTGCTGACCTGAGGCATCTACATTAATGGTTACAACCAGCATAAATTGGTTTGTCTCTGCTGTGCTGTCCTCCTGTTCTTGGTCCTCCACTTTCCCCCTTCACTCAGTTGCCTGTCCTGTTTGGTGATCCTCCTCTGCCGCTGCTCCTGGAACCATGGCCATCTTTATCTCTCTCTAGAATATCCTTTAGTACTCTCTGTAGGACTGGTTTGGTAGTCATGAATTCCTTCAGTTGTTCTTTATCATGGAAGTATCTTATTTTTCCATCAACTTTGAAAAATAGTTTTGCAGGGATTATTTGACATCCATCTGGATTGGAAGTTGTTTTCTTTCAGGATTTGAAACACTTACTCCAAACTCTTCTTGACTTACCGATTTGTGCTGATAAGTCTACCATGATTCTGATTGGTTTTCCTTTATAGATGATCTGTTTCTTTTCTCTAAAAGCTTTTAATGTTCTGTTCTTGTGCTGAATTTCTGGTATCTTGATTATTATATGTCTGGGTATAGATTTATTTTGGTTATGGCTAGTTGGAGTCCTATATGCTTAGCTTATCTGTATACAGATCCTTTTCCTGTGTTTGGGAAGTTTTCTATTACTTCTGTAGTCTTTTTATCTAATTTGTCTGACCCCTGCTTCTTTGCAGATACCTATCACTCTTAAATTATTTTATTTGTGTCATTTTGCAGCCATTGAATTATTTCCTGGTTCTGTGTTATCTTTAAGAGATCTTTCCTTTCACAATCACTGGCTGAATCCTGTCTTCCAGGTCTGAAGGTCTAGATTCAGTCTCTTTCAAGCAGTTTCATCAGCTTTCGATTGAATTTTTAATTTCCTGCATCTCTCTTTGAATCTGTTTCATGCACTGTCATTCCTTCCTATATCGTCCATGCAAGATTTCCATCATTTTCCTATGCTCCTGCTTTTTTAATCTATGTCTTCTTTAGATATGCTCAGCAATTATTATGTCTGTGATTTCTTCTTTTATCTGAGACATTATTTCTGATTTGACTGCTTTTACAATCTCATGAAGTTGTTTCCTTACTTCAGTTGCTGTCCTCTCTGACATTTCAGGCATGTGGTTTCCATTTTCTTCCATGACTGTATCTCCCAGACTTGTTCTGTGTGGGCTGGAGGTCTGAGTTTGCCTTTTGCTCCTTTGTCTTGACATTGTCCTGGGTTCCTCCCAACAAGCCAGTTGTGGGGTCCCAGGCACTTTGCACATTGGGTGCCCCTCCATGGTGAAAGGAGATGGAACAGGTACCTGGGTTTCTCCTCCCAGATTTCTAGGGAGGTAGCAGGGTGCAGGGCAGGATTCTCCAGACCCACGCAGCTACACTGGGGCTGCCCCAGTGGCCAGGGGGACATGGTGCTGGGGTTCCTTCTTCTGTCAGCCTGTGTTCTACACTGTGACTCCCTGTATGGTAGCAGGCACACAGGGGTGTGTTTGTCTGATTCTCCTGTTGGGCACTGACTGCCTGAAGGAAGCAAGCCTTCTGATGGTGGCAGTGGGCACTCAGGGCAGATCTGGTTGTGTGTCCCTGCCTGCTAATTTTGGCTGTTTAACAGACTGAAGTTCATTGTATATGCTCTACTTCTTTGGAAGTTGTAGAACATGTGATGTACATTAAACATCAGCATCTCCCTCAGTTAGATTAGAATAAATATTAATGTCTTCCTCATCACCATCAAAAACTAATCACTTTTCATCTTGTTTGTATTGGCTTATGTACTTTAATTTCCTTTTCATTTTGTATTTTCAGTGATCAGTTCTGTGATACATTGTTTAAGAGCTTGGATGTTTTATTTATTAATTTATTTTGGTGCTGAAGATGGACCCCAGGCCTTCAGAGAAGTGCTCCCTGGAGAGTCAGAGTGCTCCCAGCCCAACAGCAAGCATCTCTCAACTGGACTGATTCGTGTGTGTCAGGTACAGGAGAAGTTGCCAAGCCAGAATGATTCTGATAGCTGTATTCTTGTGCACACACTGTGAAAAAGTGAAAGGTGAAAAATTAATAGCTGAATATTCTGGAAAATGAGATGCAGAGTCATATTAATGCATTTATTTTCTTTCCCTGTGCTGCGGAAGAAATGAGTGACAAGGTAGAGCTGGGTCTGCTGTTTTGTGATTGTGGAGAAGCCCTGGGGGGTGTGGTGGTGAGTGTGCTCCTGTGCTCCTAGTGGGGAGCAGGAAGATGAATGTGCCCACGTACCCCAGGGAGGGCACAGTGGTGAGTGTGCTCCTGCGCTACTGGGGCTGACATGGCAGCAAGTGTGCCCCTGTACTTCTGGGGGGCAGGGAGATGAGTGTCCCGTGTGCTCGTGGGCGGGCTGGGCAGTGGTTGTCCCCCTGTATCACTGGAGGGCAGGGTGGTGAGTGTGCTCCAGGGGCAGCAGGAGGGTGGCAGGGGAGGGGCTCGTCGGAGCTCGTTGCTCCTGGCCGTGCAGCTTCTGTGACCTACACTGAGATGAGACTTCCGCTACTTCACTGATACCACACTCCCAAAGCGTGAGTTTCAGGTACAGGAGACCTCCCATGGGAAAGCAGAAGGTCACACAGATGGGATAACTGTCTAGTAGGCACTGTTCAAAGCCAAATAAAGTCAAAGCACAGTAATAAAAAATTGAACACACAGTAACATAATGTATCTGAAATAAACTGCAAAGAGGAGAGTATGACTGCCCCAGAGATGGAAAGCAGCGACGGGCATCTTCCTGGCCCTGTCCCGGGAGCCACAGGGCGGCAGGAGGAGGGCGGTGGGGCTCAGTCTGCAGAGACAGCAGTCGGACGTCCCTCACACCTGAGGAAGACACGCACAGGTAACGCACACTGAGTGAAGGTCATGTTCTCAAAGCAGAGCATGTGGAGCACAGGACCCAAGGCTCCTTCCTCATCGGCGAACTGGTTCCAAACCACTGGAGAGAAGGCGTGGCCTGCACGCGGAAGAAAGACAGGAGGGTGGGGCGATGGGCGGAGCACGACTGCTAAGGACAGACCCCCTCACCCCCACCAGGAGCCTCCGCCAGGCCAAGGCTCTCCAGGCTTCCTGAGACCCAGGGCATCGCCCTGCGCACCTCCAGCCCTCCCCAGGGCCCAGACACTCCTCCCGCCCCCGCCCACCAGGGGGAGCCTCTCATGCTGGTAGAAAGCACGCAGAGGCTGGGGGGTCAAGGTTCTCCTTTGGCTTTGATTAAAGCCTGTGTCTGGATTCAGGTTCGTTTTTACTGGGCAGCATGAGTGTGTTTTCATTTCTGAAACTGTAACCTTTATCCCTAGGTGTCTTATGGGGCCTTTTTATATCATCCGTGTCTCTGCTGAGCATGTCCAATCTTCGCACTGACCCACTGGACATAGGAAGTCTGTCCATCACATCTGCCTTCAGTGTCTTTGTCCACAAATTACTACCTGTGTCTCTTTTGACTCTGATACAAACCACTGACTTCACTCTTGGTTTTGAGTAATTTTTTTCCACTTCTTTACATATACTGCAAGGTTCTGTTGTATTTTTTCTGTATATTGTATGCTTGAACTTTTTGGGTAATAGATAATTTTATAGCCCTGAAATGCTGTTCTGTACCACAGTCATATTATATGAAAAGACATTTTTGCTCTCTTTTCTTGTTAAGCTCTGGTCCATCTTCCCTGAGGGACTGTGATTGCATGGTACTTCCCCAGAACACACCATGTAACCCCACTGACAGAAACCTGGGGCTGGAAAACCCACCTGCATCAAGGGTGCTGCCACACCTCCTTGGTGATTCCCGTCACATGTGGTGGTCTCATAGAAATGCAGCTGTTAAGAATATAAGCTTTTACAAATCCTTTGGTTGGATTGGATCATAATTACGTGTCAGTTGAAAACAACTCATCATCCAGGCTTGGACGAGGTCTGGGTGGAGACAGAGGGGTGAGGACATGTTGAAGATCGATCCTGAAATTTTATTTCCTTCAGTCTAGGTTTAGACCATTTCATGATCAAGTTGTGCCTTTAAAATACTCATCAGATTGGAGAAAAATGGTGAATGGAAAAGGGACAAGATGAGAGAAATGAGAAATGTTTGGTATATGGATTGGTATCATACTCCGTATTTGAAAGTGGCTTATTGACTTCAGCACTGCCCTGCAAAGCAAAGCTGAGAAGGCAAAAAAGTGAACAATAAAGATCAGCTCTCTTATTTTATCATCCAGCTGCAGTCAGCAAAGTGAGCTCTAAATCCAGCACATGAAGAAACCTGTCTGTGGGGACTTTTGCATTTAAGAAGTCAGAAATGTCAGTACTAATAAGATGAGGTGTGAACAGGGTATGAGATTAAGGACACTGGCCAGGGACACTTAGTACCTGTGCTGGCTCTGGCAGATATGTTATTGATCAATGCAGCTTTTCTTACACCAAGAACCAGCTACAGGCATTATTTTTCTATCATACTATGAGATTAATAAGCCACAGTTTTGTGTATGACTGCAAACACTGTAGACCAGAGCCTGCACTGACTGCAGGGGTGGAAGAAATGTCTTCATCTTTTTTGACAAGGTCAGTCTCTGCTTAGGTTGACTCTGCAAATCGAATCTGCACAGATAGCAGTGGAAGCAAGCAGTACTGAAAGGAGTCAAATCTGTGCAAATGCTGTGTCGTGACACACTTCATGGTGCACTTATGAGGTTGGTCTTTCAACAGAGAGCATGTGGAAAGGAAGAGCCTACGCCCGCCCTCACTGTGAGCATTGTAAATCACTGGGGTTTGCTCAGCCCCAGTTTTCTTTACCACCAACCACGTTCCTTCTGCCTCTGGAGAACAGAGTCCAGAAAATTGTCTCCCAGTCAGGGCTTTGTCAGGGACTCACCTGTGCTCAGAGGCTGACCTTTGGAAGGTGGCTGAGCCCTGGGGTGCTGTGGCCATCCGTGGATCCCCATGACAGAGTTCATGGCCCACTTGGCCATAGGAGGCTGAGCCTGGCTGGAAGAGGCAGTCCCTGGGCTGAAAACTGCACAGTTCTCTGCCTGCCATGGAGGGACAGAGATTCCAGAAAATTATTTCACAGCACCTCCTCTAATTGTTTCTTCCCATTTTCTCTTGAGAAACTCAGGATTTGGAATATTTGTTAGATACTAGAGAAATAAAGGATTGAAGAAAAATATGTCCACTGTCAAAGTCATTGCCTTTTAAATCAGATGCAGTGGAGGTTCAGTGTTTACCCCACCACTCTGTGTCTCTGATGCATCTACTGTGACCTTCAGGGCAGTCTGCGAGGGCTTGGCACCAAGGCAGGGGAGCCCGTGGCAGAGGTGTGGTTGGCTGTGAGGGGGCATGGATGGCCAGCTGTGCCAGGACTGCAGGAGTTTCCCTGGCTGTGGCTGAAACCAGTAGCAGCTTCTGCTCTATAACGTGGGAGCAGAGGGGACTCCGAGCAGGGAGGAGAGGGCAGGAGAGAGCAGCCTTGGTCGTGGTGCCCTCTGCACAGTGTTGGGGAGCTGCTCGCCAGGGTGGTGGCTGGGCAGCCAGCTCTGTGTGTGAGGATGACGGGATGGGCTGGTGCCCAGAGCTGTGGTTCCACTGCCTACAGCTGACCGCTTCAGGGCAGCTCTGCAGAGCAGCTCTGGCTTTCTAAGGCAAGGGGAGGGGGAATTGCATACTCTGCGCCAAGTACCCTCTGATCTGCGCCTGTGAGATAACCAGCCGTGGACCAGACCTCCGTGGGAATGCAACTCCTGCTCATCTTTCCCGGTCCTTCCTTCTCCAGCAGGCCACTCCACTCTGCACAGGACAGCGCAGGGTCACAGGGTCACAGAATGGTGGTGCACCCCAAGGCACCCTGCAAGGTGCAGGTGCTGGCCAGGGTGCTGATCTCCAGCTCACCAGAGAGGCTGCTTCCCAGACCAGCCCGGTGCTGCCACGGTGCCCACCGCGCTTCCCAGAAGCACCATGGGGCATCTCCCCTCCAGATCCAGCCTTCTGCAGGAGCAAACGTGGGAGCAGCTCGTTCAGCAAGACCCTGGCCTCACAAGCAGCCAGGTCTGGAACAAAAAAATCAGGGCAAGTGCTCTGCTTTGGATCTTACTAAAATGAATGGAATGCACAAGGCCACAGAGAGGAAAGTGCTTCTTCATGTCATAGAGAGACTTGAGGGTCTGCAACTGCAAATGGACAGCTGTTGATTAGAACTTTTCCCCAAGAATCCATTTAGCAAGGTATCTTTCAGACAGTCAAACACTTTAGCTCTGACCATGTGAATAACTGCAACACTGAAGGGCCACAAGCAGCAGGGACTTGCTGAACGAGGATCGTTTCAGTTTTGCTGTTTCTGTTTGGTTGGTTTTTGTTTTGTTTTGTTTTGTTTTGCATAGCATCGGGGTATACAGCACTGAACCTGTGGCCAACACATTGACCTACATCTCCAGTCCTTTTCTAAATTTTTTAAATTGAGTCACGGTCTCACCAAGTCACTTAGTTTCTCAGGCTGAGTTCAAACATTAAAACCTCCTGCCTCAGCCTCCTGGAGTGCTGGATTCTAGGCATGCACCGTCTTTCCCGGCAAGGCATTTTCCAGGGTGATGGTGTCACTGCTGGGACCATTTTATAAAGTGCCCACGAGAGAAAGCTGAGCAGAAACATCAGCCACAGGCCACAGGGGCAGGACGGAGGTCACCAGGTGCCTGGATACTCTGGGCACCAGGCTTCTCCTCCACAACTTACCTTGGGACACAGCTGCAGAGACATCTTGGGGACACCCGATTCCTCAGGCTCAGGAGGGGACAAGGACACCACACCATGGGACGATGCCAGCAGTGCTGGCATGAGGCTGCAGTCCCAGAGCCACTCAGCTCCACGCAGGCAGGTCCTTCCTCACCCGTGCTGCCACGCTCTCCTCAGCCTCTGAGGGTGTTCACAGTGAAGACAGCGGGCGGTGCAGGGCACCAGCTGCACATGCTGTGTGCCGCTGGATACCCTGCGGGCCACTGGACACCCGTGTGCTGCTGTCCACCCCATGGAACACTGTACACCCCATGGGCCGCCAGACACCCCGTGTGCCGCTGTAGCATAAATGCAACGCAAATTTATGACACATGTGCAACATAACATGTAATTTACACTATAGATTTATTACTTCTACAACATTTAATACATTCATATGACAATAATTCATGTGACAATAATTTATATATTTTACCACATGAAAAAAGTGATACAAAGGGTAAAATTAATATAATATTTACAATTGTAAAGTATAAAACTTGTAACATTGTCACATATAGTGTAGTATATGTCATAGTGTCATTTACAAAAATTAATTTTCATCTTACATATATTCTATAAGTTATGGCATAATTCTTACATACAGCACAGTAAATATACATTATCTGTCATACAACACAATACATTGTGCATAGAATATCATACATTGGCCCATACTTTTATGTTACATCATATTGTAAGTAACACTTTATCTGAAATACTTTACATATCTTAATATTATACATGGTATATTCCTCATTCCCCACTGTTTTCTCAAATAAAAGCTCTTGAGGGTGCTGGGGATTTAGCACAGTGATACAAGTGCCTGCATGGCAAGCGTGAGGTCATGAGTTTGGTGGTCCCAGGCACAAAAAAAAAAAAAAAAAAAACCCACAAAACTAAACTCATAACAAGTCCAGCTTAGTGGGGCTTTGTTTGTTTGTTTCTGTTTGTGGTACTGGTGATTGGACCCAGGGCATCCCTACCTTTGAGTTATATCTGCAGTCCTTTTTCATTTTTTATTTTGACAAAGTATTAACTAAATTTCTCGGATGGAACTCAAATTTGAGGTTCTCCTGCCTCAGCCTCCCTAAATGCTGAGACCACAGGTGCACATGGACATGCCTGGTGAGCTTAGTGTTTCTGAGAGTGTCTCTCAATACCATCACAGAGGGCCACAGGTGAGCGAAGTGTGACAGCAGGTGTGTCACGGTGCAGCTGTGGGTTATCCCCCACCCCACCCCCGGGCAGGGCCGGGCCACCTGGTGGTTTGGCTCCACCACCTGGGGAAGGATTCCAGGGCCCTGTAGGAGTGGCTTGCACAGGGTCCTGAGAAAACCCATGGATGACAGTGACAGAAAGGGCTTGGGAAGTCTCCTCCCATGGAAATGTGGAGGAGGGAGCCCAGGAGTGTGGCGCTGGGTCAGCAAGGACTGGCTGTGTCCCTGGTCCCCTAGGCGGCAGCATCCGGGCCCTTGGGGTGCAGGGCACTCCCTGGGACCCCAGGACCCTCCCCTCATGGGGCAGGCAGCAGGGCTGCGGGGTGTGGACCTGTGCAGGGCTTTAGCCACAGTGGTCCCTGAGTCACTTCTGGAGGGTGAATCGTGTCCGAAATGGAGTGACTGGGCCCAGCCAGAGTGGCCTGAGGAACCCAGTGAGGAAGGACTGGGTCCTCCAAGGACAGGGATGGCATTGCTGGCCTGAGGGTTTAAGACCCCAGCGTCACCTTGGTGGTCGGGTGCTGTGCCCCTTCCTGTACACACTTCCCGCAATTGTGTGACGTCAGTGGAACTCACAGTTAATGTGCAGGTGAACTGGAGCCTCACTCACTCTGCATAAAATCAGCATGAAATGCATTACGCTCCTTATAATAGATTAATTACACGAATATTATACCTGAGTTCTGACAGGAAAGACCCGGCTGAAAAACCATATTTTTTTTTTCAACACAAAATACCATGAACCAAGGAACGAAGCCCAGGCTGCAGCATGTAAGGAAATAAATACCAATTCCATACAGAAAAAATTACAGCAGCAGCACATTCAGCTCAGGCTCTGGCTGGATTCTCAAACCCCGCAGAACTTCCCGAAGCTCCTGCTCTCATTTGCAGTGGGCTCACTGCTATGCTGCAGGAAGAGGACAAACAGCTGTGCTCCCAGTTAGAGCTTTCAGGCCAGGCCTGCAGGGGGTTGAGATGGCCACAAAGCAGAAGGGCTCACCCTGCCAGGGGCAGGAGGTGCTAGTGCGGACCCCTGGGTGCTGGTCCCCCAAAGGATCCTGCGCTTCCTGTCCGCAGCATTTCGCACTTGCTGGAACCCACAGAGGGCGAGACTTTGCTTTCTGGGTCCCCTGTGGGCTTTGCAAAATTTCTCACTCCAAATTTTTCACCTTCCAAATGTTGGGAAAATACACTCTACAGGCTTCAGAGCCAATAACTGTTTTATGATCATAAAGCTACTTCAAAATACCAAATAAGGGCCATTTTAAGTACCTGGGATGTTATGTTATGATAATGTTGTAAAATTAGAATTTCAAATTAACTGGAGTTAACAATTGTTCAATGCTCCTTCACTGAGCCATTCTTTAGTAAGTTCAGAAGGTGGTTTTCACATTGTTTTCTTTTTGTCTTCTTGACAGATGTGAGGATTCTGCTCCCAGAGTACATGATTTGACTGAATTAACCTCATTTTTTGCCACAGTTCTCATTTTAATTCATAACTAAATAATTGAATAATAAAAATTTCTCTGGTGAGATAGTCACTGCTTCATCCTTTATTCATAATCTTTTAAATTCAACAATATATGGTTTTTGTCTACCAACTTACTTATTAAAATTAAATGGGTTTTCTAGACAGAAAGTGTGCATATATTTGCATAGCTAAATTGGCTTTTAGCAAAATATTACCAGAGAAATAAAATAACAGTAAATCTGATATCAATTTATTTTTTAATTTAAAAATTTCTAACAACAAATGCAGTTATTCAAACTTGAGCAGTAGCGCGTGACTTAGGGAGCCCTGCGGAATTAGAGGACCCGAGCGGTGCTGCCAGAGGAGCCTGCGCAGGGGACGCAGGCAGAGTGATGTGAGAGCCGAACAGCACTGAAGCCCGGTGTGTGAGACGAGCATGAGAAAGGGCACCAAGACGGGAGATCACAGACCCCCAGCCAGGGGTCGCTGGCCGTCCACGGCTCCTGGAGGACCCCCAGGGCCCCCCGAGGACCGCACAGGGGCCCCTCGCCCTGGAGTGCAGCCAGGCTGCCTGTCTGAGCAGCAGCGTGGAAGTGAGTTTCACAGGAACACGGCTCAGGACGCGTACAGATGTTGCCGGCTCTGAAGCTCTGAGGAACTGGGCTGTTTCAGGTCCTGTGACACTTTGCCTGGGCTTTAGGGTTCCTCAGAGCACCCCGGTGCCCTTCCTGAGGCTCACACTGCGATCGCCAAGCTGGACCTGCTGCTCCTTGGGTCTGGCTTGGCCAGGGCCGAGTCTCCAGGGGCAGGGGATGGAGACGGGATTGCTGTGGCCAGGACCAGCTGGTGCAGCCTCCCGAGCAGCTGGAGTTCACACCCCTGCTCCCGCATTTCAGCCTGGGGGTCTGAATGCTGCAGTTTGTTCTGTTTTATTTTGTTTTCTAAATTTCTAGGCACTTCCATGTAATAAGCACAGCAGCATTTCCTGAGCACCTATCATATGTGAGACAATGGAAAGCACTCATTTCCCATATATTCAATTAGATATTTATGCTATGCAATCTATAGTATGTGTTTCTTGTTCATTACATACTTGGTTTATGTAGTGTATTTGTATAAAATATGGTATTGATTCATGAGCAAGTATTTTACAGATGACCGGCCTATCACCTCCCAGTGGCAGTGTTCTGAGAAGCGACCCTCCTTCTGTCTCAGCTGTGAGCATGGCACTACCTCAGCCACCCTCTAGGGCCATCAGCAGAACCACTAAAGCCTTCAGGGTCTCAGAGCACTGTTCTGTGGAAGCATAGGTTTTGTGATTCTTTGCCTCAGTCTGTGTTGCTTTAAAAACAAAACTAGCATTTTAAAAATTTAGGATGAGTTTCTTGCTTTGTAATAAGAACATCAAGCTCTAATACTTGGAATTAACAGCAACAGAATGTGGGAACAGAAAGACATTGGAAATAGTATAAAATTCCAAGTATAAAATCATATACAATGGTGTAAAATTCCCAGTCTCCACCAAGAAACACTAACCATTCTCAGCCCACCGACCAGGCCCAGGTGCCTCTGCATGGCTCTGCGGCGTGTGGCCCTAGTGTGCGGGTTCATGGTGAGGTGCAAGGTGTGGGCAGTGGGTGACCCTGGGGGGGCCACCCTGGCATCCTGCGCTTAGAGCACGCACTTTAGATCTAGGCAGGTCTGGGCTCAGACCCTGGCTCCACCTGTTACTGGAGTGAGGGGTGGGCGTGGATATCTCAGGCTAGAGGCGCTGCCACCTCGCCAACCCTGTGGCACTGAAGAGCGTGCCCCAGTGCGTGCAGCAGGCTCACTCAGGCCTGGTTCACAGAGTGCCCAGGACACGCACGTTAGAGACACACAAGAGAGGAACACCAGGCTGCAGAGGCACCGCTAAGAACTGGAGCCTGTAACCAGTTCTGTAAGTGACCATGACCATGGTCCCTAAGTGCCCTGCAATCTCATGCCTGGAAGAGGGGCAGTGGCCCATGCTCCTGGCAGGGCTGGGGGTGCTGCAGAAGGAGCTGATCCGAGGTTGGGGACGAGGGCAGCCCTGCTCGCATCAGACGTGCTCAGCCTCGTGATTCCCTTGGGGGAGCTCGCGAATGCCCAGGGCCAGAGGAACCGACCCTGGAGGAAGCGGAGATGCCCAGCGGCCAGCTCACAGAACCTGGGCCCTGCCCCCACTGCCCCACTGCCTTCTGCTCCCAAGGGACTGCTGAGGCTGGGGGCCTCTGCAGGTGACCTTGGCTCTGACCGAGAAAGGAGCAGCCTGCTCAGTGGGTGCTGTGAGCACTCTGCTGCCTAAGCCAGCTGATCCTCATGCTGGGGAAACTCATGTATAACAGCAAGGCCACACTGCCCTCAGCAGGTGGGAAATCCCTCTCTAACACATTAAGGTTGCTTGCTAAGTGTTTGGACAACACAGGCCTCAGGGAGCTAGAGGCGGCCCCCGCTGGACAGCAGCAGAGACAGGGCTGGGGGGAGAGGGGCCCAGACACACAGATGCAGGACTAGGAGACACCACAGAGGGGACAGGCAGGCTGCTGTCCCCGGGCACCTCTGGAATGGACCCCAGAAGACAGCCAACAGGGAGGGCATCAGCCAAGGTCAGGCGTCCTGGAAACGTATACATCCCATTGCACTGCATTCGGGGAGTGACTTTTCACCCCTCGCTCCAGTTCACCCCATTACCCCCATCACCCCGTCACCCACAATCACCTGTTCTATCTGACATTTGCTCTGACAACTGCCACAGTGCCAGTCTCCTGGCTTTTCACGCCCCTAATCCACGCCACCGACAGAGACCCTTATGCCATCATGAGGCGGGGACAGGGGTCCAGTTTAAGGGATTAGCAGGGGCTCACTCTGGGGAACTTCTCTGACTCCAGGATTAGCAGGAGGCACATCTAGGTCAGCCCCAGGAGCAGGAAGCCCATCTTTAAGATGGAGGTGGATTAGTCACAGACACTAGGGAGCAAAGATGGAGGCTCAGCATTTCCTAACAGGAGGTTGCTATGCTTGGAAAACCAAGAGTAGCACTTCACAGGGCCCCACAGGCAGTGGGTGCAGCAGCAGAACTGTCTCCATGCCCCATGGCCACCCAAGGGCTCAGTGGGCACCATGCCACGGAGATGACCCTCCTTACCAGCGCTTTTCCGCTAAAAACAGAGGGCATGTGCCAGCAGGTGGTTCTTCCGTTCAGCAGCAGCCAGGCTCTGGAAAGCTCAGGCCCTCAAGAGCAATTCCACCCAGAAGCTGACACTAAAATTGTTAAAAATATGCCTTTCTATGTGGACTCAATGAGACACAAGGCTCATTGAGTCCACATGGGGTCTGCAGAGCCTGGCGGTGTGTCCCCAAACACCGCCTCCTGCCTTTTCTACCCTCCTCACCCTCTCCCCTGCTCTTTCACTTCCCTTCCCTCCTTTTCCTCCTCAACTTCCTCCTCTCTCCTCTCCTACTCCCCTCTCTTCTTCTTCCTCTGCCTTTTCTGCTTCTTCCTCCTTCTCCTCCTCATCTTCCTCTCCCTCCTCTTCCTCTCTTCCTGCTACAGAGCTTTCTTCAGGGAGGCAGGGCCAAGGTTCCCCGAGATGGGTCCACTTGAAACACCAAAGAATCCAGACAGTGGACATACTGCAAAGACGCGGAACTTCATACATGTCTGTCGAAGTATGGTTATTTCTCAGAGTAGGTCAAGTAGTTTCCAGCATTTGCTTTGTGCTCAGCCTCCTGCTGAACACTTGGGAAAGAATGAAAAAACTCCTGAGTTCATCAGCAAACCAGGAAGCCAGGAGAAAGGGCAGAGGTGAGCACAGAACCAGACTGAACCCAGTGCAGCGCAGGAGCTCCGCCCGCTGTGCCCTGGGAACCTTGGGTCCCAGAGGCAGCACCGAGCAGGTGCACTCTGGGCCGTATGGAAAGGGGGAAGGTGCTGAAGATGGAGACCGATGCATCTTGCAGCAAAGTGAGAAATCTGAGGAAAGAAACACTTTCATAAAAAATCTTGTAAGTAAGGCAAATAATCACAAAATTTCAAACACTGCATGTGGCTTCAGTTTCCTAAGCATCACTTCAGTGCAAACGTGTAGGACACTGTCAGGAGATGCTGCGGACGGTGGAGGAGAACCCTTTAGAGCTCTGAGTGGGAGCAGCACACACCATGCACCCTCATCACTGTTACACACTTTCCCAGATGTAGTGTCACTGAATCTGTGAATTAAATAATGGCTTCCTAAAGTTCCCCAGCTGAGAGTAGAAGTTAGCTGGCCAGAGAGATCTCTACTAAATTTCAGGTAGAGGCAAATGTAACACACTTCCATAAATATTGGATATATTTGTTGAGATCCTTCAAGTAGGAGAATATTGCACGTATTCAATCACTCAAGCCAGCACTGGCCGGAAATACCTGTGCTTCTATTTATGGATAGGAACAGATAAGTAGGAAGGAAAGCCTGGGAGTTCATCATTAAATGTAAGGAAATTCCACCCAGAAGCTGACACTAAAATTGTTAAAATATGCCTTTCTATGCAAATCCAGTCATCCATAACTGTTAGACCAGTTGGAAATCATGTGTTCTCTCCCCTTTTCCAGAGCCTCATGCTCTACCTCAGACTATGCCAGGGGAGAGAACATGTGGGACATGGAAAGAGACATAGTTGCAGTGCAGACCCTGATGTGGCCTGTTCTGGTTCATGTCTCAATGTCCCCCAAAGCCTACAGTGGTCATGGGTGGGGTTTTCAGAGGTGGCTGCATCTGGAGTGAGCAATGCTGGGATTAATTCATGGTGCAATGGTAGAGTTAAGGGAATGAGTGCCACCCGCCCCAGGGGTGAGTAGCGTTGGGTAGGAGTTCATGGACAGAAATAGGCTCACTGCTAGTTACTTGTAGGTTGTCACTTGCTGCTTTTGTTGTGCTCTGTTTTTCCTCTAGGATGCCCCTATGCCGAGCCATGCTCCCTTGGGACCAGCTGATTATGGAAATCTCTACAAACTGTAAGCAAATAAACCTTTCCTCCTTTAACTTGGTATTTTGTCTCAGCAGTGAGGAGTGCCTAAACCATGACCACACTGATGGCAAAGGATCTTGGTTACTGAGTCCATTGACCTGTGCCTGCCCCAGGTGTAAGGTTACTGAGATGTTATGGCTTCTCTCTAGATGTCCCCCCAAGGCCTCATGCAATCACAGTCATAGTGGTGGCTTTTCAGAGGTGGCTGGATCTAGAGGAGGGAGAGGAGGAAGATGAGGGAGAGAAGGAGGAAGAAGAGAAGGCACAGGAAAAAGAAGAAAGGGGAGTAGGAGAGGAGAGAGGAGGAAGCTGAGGAGGTGTGTGATTGTTAAATCAGCCCACTGATGGATTTCAAGTCGTTCTAGCTGGGATTAAGGGTATTAGTGCTGCTCCCACTCTAAAGCATATAGTCTGCATAAAATATAAGGGACAAAAAGAGGACTACTATGCTTCTCACCTGCCTGTGTGCCGTGGACCTTTTCTCCTCTGGGATGCCCCTCTTCCATGTCACTCTGCCTTGGAGCCAGCTGGGTATGAACTAAAACATCTATAAAGTATGAGCTAAATAAGCCTTTCCTCCTTTAACTTTGGGTTCTGGGTATTTTGTCTCAGCAAGAAGAAAAGTGGCTAAGAATCTGATACCAGAAAGGTGGAGTCATTGCTTTGACTATATCTGACCATGTGGTTCAGGAACCTTTGGAACTGGCTTGTGGGAAAAGTTTGGAAAGGTTTGGAGATTCTGGCTAAAAGAAAGCAGCCTGGAAATGCTTGACACTGTTCTTGATGAAGCACTCTGGTCAGAACTCAGAAGACCAGGAGGGTAATAGAGATCCTGCTGGTGAAGACCAGAGTTGAGAGATTTCTACTGGGAAAAATGATGGCATTGGTTGCTGGACTCCAGACGATGTGTGTTCTGCTTGGGCAGAAAGTTTATCTGCATTTTGCTCCTGTCCAGAGACTTTGCCTGAGACTGAGATTAAGAGTAATAGATTAATTACTCTGGCAGAAGAAATTTCAAGATAGTCTAGTGTTGAGGCAGTAGCATGGATACTGTTGGGGCTTTTATCCAGTTTATGTTGAGAATCAAGAGCAAAGAGCCAAGCAGAATGATTTAAAAATTTTTTGAGTGTGGCCAAAACAGAAGCTTCAGTAAAGATGCAGCCTGCAAAGATGAACAGGGGAAAAATTGGTTGCTGAAAAGACCAGCAAGAGAAAGTCAAGTATTTCAGAAGAGGACGACAGAAAAGATGGCCTGAGGCCATCACAGGAGTCTGCCCTTGGTAGCCTCAAAATTGCAAAGTTGAAAGACTTTTGGAAAAGAGCCCCAAAAGACTGTGTTCCTGAATGGTGGTTGCGTAAGAAAGTTGTTCTTGGGGATTTTGTTCACAGGCACTCAATCCCTACAGCCAAGTGAAAGTGGCTTCCTGCTCCAGCTGGCAGCAGACCTTGGCATCATCCACGTGGTTCTGGGTTTAGGTACATACACAGTACAAGAGTTGTAGGGTCATGAAAGCTTCCGCTCGGCTTTCAGAAGGCCTGGGAGGCCAGGCAGTGTGTCCCTGAGAGGGTATTGTGTAAATCCATGAGTGTAAAGCCAAAAGTACAGTACAGACTCCAGAAATTTGGAGAAGTTTGGAGAAACCAGGAGTGTGGGTCATCTGAGGAAAACTGCAAGGAGGGAGCAGAGGGAGCATAAGAGAGAAGCCATGGGAGCTACAACCCCTGGTATTGCCATAGGGGCAGTGCCACCCAAGCCATTTGGAGGTCACAACTTGCCACAGATTGCAAAGATTCTGGACAAGAAACTACAGGACAAAATGTTTGCCCTGCTGGATTTTGGACTTTCCTATGTCCAATTCCTTTGTATCCTCAATTTGTAACTTTGGAATGGAAATGTCTATCTTGTGCCATTGAATATTGGAAGTGTTAACTTTCTTTTCATTTGTAGGAGTAGATCACAGCTAAGAGTTTTCCTAAGTCCTAGGGCAGGTAGCCTGCATACAACACAAGGGACCACGGAAAGAGGCTTATCCCTCTTCCTTTTGCTCTTGTTGCTCTTGCTGTCATCTGCCGCCATGAACTTTTCCCCCTCTGTCATGTTCCACTCTGCTTTCAAGTCAGCCAATTATGGACTGAAAACTTTACAAAGTGTAAGCTAAATAAACCTTTTCTCCCTTAACTCTGGATGTTGGGCATTTTGCCTCAGCAACAAGAAAAGTAACAAGACAGTGCCCGACTCCTCAGACTTCCTGATGCAGAGGGGCGAACCTATGGCATGTGTCCCGAGTGGGCACCTCAGCATCGCCCCAGGAGCGCATCACTGAATAACTGCAGCATTGCACTTTGTGATAAATAAGAGCATTTTGGGTTGGAATTTGGATGCTCAGACTCTAAAAAATTCACCATCACTGTCCTAAGGCAACCTGCACACAGCCAAGGGGAGCTGGTCCCCTGGTGTTTCCCCTTCTGAGGGTTCTAGGGAAAAGAACACCGAAGGGGCTGAGATGTGTGCTCCCCCTCGTACCAAAAAAAAAAAAAGGTGCTAGGAGGAGATGACACTGTACAGGACTGTTTGGAGAACTTTGTTGCATTTACATAGCAAAGGTTTGGGTAAGATTCCCAAAGAGCCCATGGGTTAAGAGTTTAAAAGTTTGTATATCTATATATTTTATTCCTCTTAGTTCATGAAATTATTGAATTCATTATAATTTGTAAAGCTGCTTAAATGTCCAGTTCAGCACACTGTATGCAAGTGAACTTAAGTGTTTAAAGAAATAAATGATAGAAAAATACGCAGATATATATGTTTTTCCACTGCTAGAAATAGAAACATATCATGGTAATTGCATCTGATCTGGCTTCAGTTTTTCAGAAGTTAGCACATGATAAATGCTCAGTAACTTTTGGAAGGCTTTAGAAATCCTAAAATATTCATTTAGAAATTCAATAGTCAGTATTTTCATTCCACATACTAAACCAAAAAGAACAAGTAATTCTCAAGAGCTATGATGAAGGAAAGGACAAAAGCAAACAACATTTTTTTAAAAAGGTAAATAAAACTTACTGTCAAAATGCACTACTGTTTGCAATTAATAATCCTAAATGTTAATAGCTCTATTTCAATTTCCAATTCCCTTAAATGTGTGTGTGATTAAACTCATTTCATTTTTATGCACATATTTTATATTTTACCACCATGACAGAATACTAAATGGTTCACTTACATTGCAAAAATTATCATACCTTTTAAGAAATATCTTTAAAGATAAAAGCTACCCGAAATTGTTTGGGGTTTTATTTGGACCCTGAGAATTTCTACAGAAGCCATGTCAAGTAGATTTTCTTTGCACCCATCGGCATTTTCTGAAAGCGATAGCAGATGGTGCCACCTTTTGATGGAGAAAATGAATATGAGTGAAGGATACAAAAATCAGCATTTTCGGTAAAGGGTCTCTGGGAACAGCCCTGCGTGGATGCAGGTACTGAGCATGGGTGCCCTGCATGGTCCACATGGCCTTCAGAGCCTGCAGTACCCAGGAGCCCAGCCAAAGTTATTTCTCTTGAAACATTTGCCATGCCTTAGAGATTTAAAACCTTGGATGGCTTTTATTTTTAATTACAAATGTTTTCCTTAAACTTCTGTTTTACCATCTCTCCTTCAGATAACTTCAGAACCAAGGGCAATTCAGTTTGCAAGCAGTATATGCTCGTAATCCCTGGACTTTGAGAGGCTGAGGCAGGAAGACAAGTTCTAGTCCAGCTTGGGCTACATAGTGAGTTCAAGTTCATCCTGGATTACCCAGCAAAACTGTGGCAAAAAACTGCACTCTAAGTTTTTGTACATTACTGAACTATTTGTTAAAGCCCTCACTTTAATGATTTAATGATCACCAAAAAAAAAAAATGGGCCACAGGTATTAAGCACCTGTAAACTGCTAAATAATCTTAATCACATTTCTCTGTGCCTATGGCTGCTGAAGTCCAATAAGGTGAAACCACAATATGTTTTCTTTTCTCTCCATCACATAGACCTTTTAAGTCACCAAGTACAACTTTGGATACACTGAAGCTGTATATAATAGTGAGAGGTTAGATGGGAACATTATTCTTAAAAGCACATTTTCTCCATTTTTATTTCTCCAGGAGTTGAGAGATATAGTCCAGATGAATGACCACAGCTGAACTCCGTGTCAGCTGCTGAACTCCGAAAAAACTTCCAGCCGATACAGTGCCCTTGGACAGCACATCTGTTCTGTATGGATGTGATTTGATGAATTACAAGGAGGAAAATTAATTCAGATAAAATGGGAAGAGACACCAATTATCAAACATACAGTTTATATACAATAAGAAGAAACAGTTTAATAATTGAAAATTAACTGTTGGTCTGAGAAATTCTCATAAGGGAAAAGTGATAGTTAATTTAAAAAAAAAAGTCCAGATCCTGGTAATGAGGATCCAGTGGTCTCCCCTGGCACTGCATCCTCTTGGAGCTTTCTCACACCAAGAGACCAGCACTCCTGGAATACAGCCAGGGCCTCCAAAAACCATAAGCGTGACCGCCAGGCCCCAGCTGGGGACTCTAGACAGTCCTGCAGGCTGGGTGTCAGCAGGAAGATGGCCAGGTGCTGCATGCCTTGCCAATGGCCAGGCAAGCAGGCCGGCCCCACCCTACTCAGCTTCGTAGCAGAAAATGGTCCCCACCGGCCTCCTGACAGAAGGGATAGCAGATCAGCTCTGGTGCCCCACATAGAGCACCCACTGCCTCACAGATGTACTTTCCTCGGATCAGAGAGAGGCTGACACTTTCCAGCTACTCAGGGCGGGGAGAAAGAAGCAGCATCTGGCCCATTCCCCAGACCCTGGTCCTCGGGCTCTGCACAGCCAGCTTCCCCCTGGGCTCTGTCACTCCAGCTAGGTACCCACAGTAGCTGGAGTCACCACACTCCAGAATCCTGAGAAAGTTCCCTCCAGGGAAACCAAGGAATGGTGGCACATGGGTAGAATTAAAGAGCACAGTGTGAATAATACTATTTTAAAACACTGAACTTTAATTTTATTTCAGTTGCATAGGTAGTGCATGCATATTTATAACATCTAAAATTATCAAAATGTGCAGTCTTTACTTTGATATTTGGTCAGCTGTTTACCTCCATGAACCAAATATTTTTACTGATGTTCATTATGGTTTAGATCAAAAATGTCTCCCAAAACTCCCACGTGTGTGGAAAGTGATTGGGTCACAGAGCCCTGTTCTGGTCAGCAGTGTCATCCACACATGACTTCAGCAGCCGAGAGAGTTTTCAGAAGGCAGGGCCTGATCAGAAGTGGACAGTGGGGTCTTGCTTTGCTCTGATTCTTTTCTGTCCCCCCACTTATCCTGCTCACCCAGCACTATAGTATGTGGGACATATTTCACTTTCTTTTGATTCTCACAGGGGCCCACAAGGAAGCCAAACTTCAGTCTCAGAGGAGACTTTGGACTTTTCAATAATGCAGGAACTAAAAGACTTCAGTAACTCAGAGATAGACAGAATTAAATTTGCATAATGAGATGGACATGAATGTCTTGTGGGAGAGGGGCAGAATGTTATGTTTTAGATCTAAAATATCTCCCAAAATTACCATGTGTCTGGAGGTGACCGGATCATGGGATGCTCTGCCCATGAGTCAACCCTTCTCGGATGAGTTCGCAGTTGAAGGTGCTCTTAGGAAGAGGGGCCTGGTCAGAGGGTCACTGGGGTGGGACCTGGAATGGTGTAATCATGTCCCTGTATCCTCCTGTGTCTCTCTGCTTCCTGGCTGCCAGGACTGAACATTTTCCTCTGTCAGACTCTTCCACCATGAGCCTGAATAAACCTCTCCTCCTTTCAGTTACGGGCATTGGACATTCAGTCTCAGCAACAGGAAAGTGACTAAGACAACATTTTAGGTGTCATAAACGAGTAATTTAAAAATAAATAGTAAGTAACCCTGTCAGGAGAATCAAAATGTGTTTTTTTCCCTAAAAAGTACTCAATGGTAAGAAATACTTACAACCTCCAAAGAGAAGCTTAAAGTTGGTAAAACAATATGCAAATATCCTAATATTGCATATAGGTTCTATAGATATTTATACACTTAGACATACAATAGCCCATAGTTAGTCAAGTCTAAAGGAAAATTTTAAAAATTTTCATTCAACCAAAACAATTTTAATGGTTAAATTCGATTGGGAAGATTAGGTAAAACACATCCTCGTGTCTTACACATAAGGCATTAAAGTGAGCTGCACCAAATTCAAAACAAGGCAAAGGGGATGTCGTAGGCACTTTCCGGCTACTGGCCCACAAAGCCAGACACCCACAACTTAAAGAAGAGGTTTGCTTTGGCCACAGTTGGCAGGGCCTTTAGTCCGTGGCTGGCTGGCTCTGAGACAGGGCAGCATGGCAGAGCAGCATCGCAGAGGAGTTTTGCTCATGGCGTGGTGGTGGGAAGCACAGAGAGATCAAGGGAGGCAGAGCGCTCTGCTCAGCACGCCCTGTGAGCACCAGCTGGCCGCATGCCGCTCCTGCGTGCTGGACCGCACACTCCATGACCTGTGTTTTCCAGCAACCTCTCCGAACGACACCACGCCATTTTAGAGAATTCCTGCTTAGGCACAGGAGTTTAGACAGCTCCTGTTCATGCCCGCATCATGGGGCTTAAGGGACTAAGCCAAGATTTTATACTACGTGGCTCCAGAACTTGAACACTTCATCCAAGTCCATCAAGGGTCCGTTCAGCACTTTGATTACCAGATAGGCAAACTTGAAATGATGCCTAGGGACTGCTGTTAAGGGTAGAATAAAGTAATGGCCACTGTGTCTCAGGGACTTGTCAGGGACCCCCACGCTAAGCAGAGGTGATGCACTATTTCTATCTGCATTCACTCCTGAATATCTGCGATGCTCAGGCCATGATCCTCACACAGCTCACCTGCGTGCTGGTATCATCCATGCAACAGCCACACACCCCACGCTCCTGTTATGGAGAGTAATGGGAGTGCGCGGTGATAACAAAGGAAGGGGCTGTGTTCACCCAACAAGCACATAGCATGGACACGAGGAGGGGCTGCAGGCTGGGCTGCAGAAGCCAAGGAGCCCTGAGGCAGGACATTCTGGCAAAGACCTATTTCCTCTGCTCACATGGTCCTTCCTCTACCTCCCTGGGTGCTCATTCCCGTGTGCAGGGTATGGGGTACCACAAGGCCCCACAGCAATCACAGGGCTTCTCCACTTTTCATAGACACTCCAAGGTCCCTCTTCCACACTGCAGTTTTCCTCTTGGCAGTGCTGTCTGCAAGTCAAACTTGGGGATGGAAATCATGGCACAGGCCACAGAACAAGAAATTGTTTCCTAGGAAACTATTCAGTAGATTTCTGTGTGATATTTAATTTCTTGCAATCCTTCTCATTGAAAATACAAAAAAAAAATTAAAAACCTCATTTTCTTTCTTTTTTGTTATTGCCATTAACAAAAATCATCAGACTTTGTGACTTGTGTGGACAGCGGTTAGAGAGAGGTGGAGGGATGATGCCAGGTCTACACAGAGGGCTGCAGGGCTGGGAGCTCCGGAGGAACTGAGAGCAACTCCACAGAGCAGGAGCTTCATCTTCTCCTTGGGTGGGGTCCATCAGAGGTCAGAGGCCGGGGTGTGCCCGGGGCACTTCTGCCCACTGTCCTTTTGTGCCTGACCACAGCTTCCACTGTCTTCATTTCATATCTTTAAATGTTCCTTGCAAAAAAATCTAAAGCTCAATAACTTCAAAATTACTCAGAATTTTAGCATATAATTGCCTGAAATGTGTTCCCAAAGGGCCACAAAACTTTAAGCTAAAACCTTAAACTGGAATTAAATAAACTTACCATTATGGTTTGTGTCTGGATGTCCCCCAAAGCCTCATACAGTCATGGAGGTGGGCTTCTAGAATTTGTGACTGACTCATGGTCCAGTGCTGGGATTAAGGGTGTGAGTGCCACACTCACCTTAGGATGCAGATCATGCACACAATGTAAGGGACAGAGAGAGGTTTATCACTCGCCCTCTGGCTTGTTACTTTTGCTGTTTTGCACCACCATAAACTGTTGCCCTCTTTCATGTGCCATCCTGCATTGAGCCAGCCAATTATGGACTAAAACTTCTACTAACTGTGAGCTAAATAAACCTTCCCTCCATCAACTTTGGGTATCAGGTATTTTGTCTCAGAAGCAAGACAACCAACTAAGACTCTTAAGTTACTATAAGTTAATCCAATGTACCTAGCAGACAGAGGTACAAAGAAAAGTGTAGAATAAGAGAAAAAAAATTTCTATTGATGTTTATGATGGTTGATATTTGCTTTCCTTATAAAAGCAACAATCAATCCTTTAAAATATCACCTTGCTTTCAACATGGAAAGTTCTGCATGTTACATGTGAGCCCAGGGGAGAGACCATACATCTCTGTGGAATATTTAGAGAGTTCTATCCTTTGCTTTCCCTTCTGTGTCTGTTTGTGTTACCTAGATTGCCTACAAAGAGGATGCAAAACCACATATCTGTGAATCATTCATAGGTCAGTTACAGAGAAAACTGACTATCCTCTTCCCCAACCAATACCATCACCACGGCATTGCATCCCCAGCCTGTGTTCACCACATTCCCCCGGAAAACGCATAGGCATGGATAGCTAGAGGGAGCCTCATATCGTGCCTTTCCTCACTGCTGAGACAAAATACCCAACACCTGAAGTTAAAGGAGGAAAGCTTTATTTTGGCTCACAGTTTGTAGAGGTTTCAGTCCACAGTTGGCTGGCTCCAAGGTAAAGGGTAAAACAGTTACGGGAAGAACAGTTCTGGCAGGCAGAGGGCAAAGCAGCAAGCAACAAGTGGCAGCAGGGACCCTCATTCTGTCTTTTATATTCTATCCAGGATACTCATCCTTGTGGCAGCCCAATCACATCACACAGTGAATCAATACCGGCATCACATCTTTAATCCTGCCTTCATACTTGCTGATCCAGCCACCTCCAAAAAGCCCCACCTGTGACCACATGAGGCTTTGGGAGACCTCTGGACATAAGCTGTAACACACAGGAAGTGGCAGGCAGGCTGCTTAGCAGCACAGAGGCTAAGGGCCACAATCTTACCTCTGCAAGCTGGAGAATTAGAAGCACAGTGATGTGGCTGAGTCTGAAAACTGATGACCAGGAGCTCCATGTCTGAGGGCAGGAGATGGGACCCTCAGCCCAAGAGAAGGTGGGAAGGTTCCACCCTCCCCTGCCTCTTCCTTCCGCTCAGGTTCACAGTGGATGGGACAGTGACCGCTGACTTCAGCAAGGATCTCCTGCTCTCAGCCTCCTCTCTTCTGGAGACAACACGCCACCGGCACCCAGGGGTGATGTGCTGCTGACTCTTGGGGCAGCTCCTGGATCAGCCATGCTGGTGTGTGAACTTTAGAAAGCAGGCCAGCCCCAGCCTCGGACCTGAGTGGTGAGACTGCTCTCTCAGCAGCTGTGAGGGAGAAGCTTCCCAGGCCACACCTACTGTGGGGTGCTCACCTCCTCAGGAAGCACCATCAACTGACAATAGAGTTGTCAATTATCTCAACAATATCTTAACAACTGGTTCCTAAGGCTGGGCTCAGAGCTAGATGCTGCTGGACTGTCTACCGCCGAGCCTCTCTCCCCAGTCCTCACTGTCCCCGGGGTTCCTTCCTCTGCAACCTATCCTGCAGATCCTTGAACCTGATTTTCTTTCTGGAATCTTAGGGCCTCCAGCAGTCAGGCTGTGCACACTGCCTCCAGGAAGCCCTCCCCAAGCTCCAGACACCGACTCCTACTGCTGTGACTTTCCATTCAGGAGGACCATTCGGTTCCCTGATCGCCCCGAATCCCACTCATAGTGCATTCCCACTGAGTGCATTACTATGGCCCTCAAACGCACGACTGGGCCATGGGAGTTCTTCATTCTTCATTCTTCATTCTTCATTCTTCATTCTTCATTCTTCGTGGCCGCGGCGTCTCAGGAGCATCACAGTTACCGGTGGAAAGAGTAGGGCTGGAAGACAAGCGGCTTTCATGTCCCACTGCATCCAGGGAAATCTCTCGTCAGGAGGACAAGACTCAGGTTCTTTCTTTCCCTCTGACAGGAGGATGTGGGACCCAGGATTGCTGGGTTCCTGCTTGTTTTCAAATCCTATGACTGATTAGAAAACATTTCTAAAATAGATTCGTAAGAAATTTTTCTCAAGCGTACATTAATCACATTTACTGTAGCAATTAGATCAGGATATGCACTTAAGGTTTTGATCTTGTTTCTAAATAATGCTTTATTTGAGCATTTTACAAAACTGTATATGTTCTAATAGTGTGGTTTATTTAATATTTAAGAAATTACTATCGTGAGTAAAGGTCTTTTAACCACAACTCCAGTATCCACCATGAAAATATTCAATATTGATTTCTCTGAATAGCTGAACTCAGAGCAGCTTGTGTACATGGAATCTTTTCTACTGCTGCAAACACCAGAAAACTATGTTGCCAGCCGCAGCCATTGGGGCTGGAAACCAGGCCGGAGGTTCTTTGCTGGGGATTCCTCCTGATCCCGCATGCTTCCTTGGAAAATAAAATTTCCCATTACGTGGAAGTGTAACACACAGCACATAGAACTGTCAGCTCATCCCCAGACTCTGCAGTGTTCTTCGTTTTCCTGTGAGGGGGGCAGAGCCCCGACTTCTGAGGATACTGCGCGCAGGGGAGCTGCTGAGACAATGTGAGGAAGTTTGTGTTCAGAGCAGCGGTGTCTGCACCTTCTGTGCCTGGGCCCTATTCCATCTCTGCCCTGCGCTCTGTGTGTCGGTAGCTCTCTGCCTCTCACCTCTGTGCCTATATGCATCTCTCTCCCTGTCTATCTACATCCTCACCCTCCCAGAGACCACTGTGTCAGCCTCCACTGAATCCACTCAGAAAACCTCACCAGGATTCCTGAGACTTCTTGGACATCCCTCACCTGAGCAAATGCCTCCAGGACTAATGGCACATTCTCCAGGGTAGATGTCTTATTATTAGTATTTGCGGGTTGTCAAGTATTTATGAGGTCTTTGTTTTCTGTGTTTGTAACTAGATTCAGTACATACTATCTTTCTGATATTCTATGTACAGCCTCTATATTGCTCACAAGAAGTCAGCCAAATACCTATTGATTCAAACATTAATGTGCTAGCATTATTCACCCACCTGACCAGTGGCAGCTCTCAGGCAGCCTCAGGAGTCATGTGCCTCTCCCCACCTGGTCAGTCCCTCCTTAATGAAGGGTGGGCAAGATTATCCTTCCTCCAGCCTGGCTACAGAGAGGTCACATTGGTCCAGTACCCACCACTTAAAGAGAGAAATTAATTGGGGTCACAGTTTCAGAGGGTTTAGTCCATAGTAAGCAGGATCCATACCTGGAACATCTTGGTGAAAGGAGGTGGCAGGGCAAAGCTGCTCTGCTCCTTACAGCCAAGAAGGAAAATGGCACCAGACGGGGGCGGGTACCACATGCAGTCCCCAGGGCCATGCCCGCTTGGCCCACAAAGACACCCCAAGAGTGAGCTTTGCTAATCAACACGAAGCTCCCAGAACCTGGCCTGACAATGACACTGAACAGCACAGTGTAGCCCTGTTCAGCAGGCACTCACTACTGCCATCTTTGCTAGTATTTGAGGAAATATTTCTTTCACTTGTGACTATTTAATTATCCATATTTTTTCAAATTTCACTGTAATTCAGACTTATTTCCTCTGAAATAAAATCACTATCTTATTCCTTTTATATCTATAATTCATTTTTAAAATTTTGTATCCTTTTAAAAATTAACTCTTCAAATTTTTATTCCCACAAAAGACTTAATCTATTTTCATTTAAAGTATGCATTACATTCATGGGTCTCAAGAGACATTTCAGAATATTCCCATTTTGGAATACGTATGTGATATTCATTAGATCAAGTCTACATTAACAAGCAAAGAAAAGTTCAGCAATTTGAAACTCACATTGGTATTTTCCTTTGAGTTTTGAAAAATGTTATCCAAGAAGGATCTTATTACAGGACTTTGAACATAATTTAGGTCAGGAAAGTTAAAAGAAGCCGATATGGACTGACTGCTGACTGGCTCCCTGCGCGGTCTAATTTAATCCTCTGCTGGTTCTTAGCCCCTGAAGAGCCATTAACCTCACTTTGCAGAGGAGGAAATAGGTTAGGGAAGGGATCCGGCAGGGCCCTGTTTTGGATGTGAATAAGTAATTACAGCCTAATGCTCTTTTTCACATTCCATTTCCCATCTTTCTTATAAAACCTAGTGGGAAAAGCGATTGGAAGTCAGGTAACAGCCCTTTTTCACTCCCTAGCATTTTAAAGATAGTTTATTATATATTGCAGTTCAACAATTAAGTTCTGCACATGGTAGAGACATTTATAAATGTCAAAGTAAGTATAAGTGTTGTAAATGTCATAGAAAGTATGACACTCTTGGACCAGTAGGCTAGAAATATGGATTTTATTTTAGTCACTTTTCTCAAAATACCCGATTCCCAAAGTTAAAGAAGGAGAGGTTTGCTTGGCTCAGAGTCTGCAGAGGCATCAGTCCATAGGCAGCTGGCTCCAAGGCAGAGTGGCACATGGCAGAGGGGCAGCAGTTCATGGTGGAGGAAGGCAGCAAAAGCAACAAGAGAAAAGCAGAGACCAGCCTCTTTCTGTCCCTTATATTATATGCAGTCTACCGGGATTAGGGTGCTGCCAATCTAGGGTCAAGGATTCAGCTCAGTGACAGAAGTGCCTGCTTAGCAAGCAAGACCATGAGTTCAATCTCCAGCACCAAAAAAACAAACAAACAAACAAACAAACAAAAAAAACAAAGAAAGAAAAAGATAGAAAGAAATAAAGAAAGAAAGAAAGAAAGAAAGAAAGAAAGAAAGAAAAAGAAACAAGGGTGGTGCCAATCCAATCAGCAGTCTGATCCAGCAACCCCCTCCCTTAATCCCAGCACCCTTAATCCTAGCACTGAACCATGAATCAACTACAAACTTTAGATTCAGCCACCTCTGCAAAAGCCCCATTAAGAGTACATGAAGCTTTGGGGGAACATCTAGACACAAACTATACCAGATTTTAATTTAATGAGATAGTCTCTAGTCAGGTTACATATAATTTGCAAGCTCTAGTAATAATAATGCAAGATTAAGAAGAAGAATGTTTAAACTCCAAGTTGTAAATTTGATTCTAAAATATCTAGTTAATCGTCTCTGGGGAAGATGAAGCATTTACTCTGTTGCTTTTCTCCTGATGGTGTGGAAATCACTGCGTATTTAATTACTTTACTGGTGATGTGGGCAGCTTGACATACTCCTGGCCTTTGCTCCTTGGTCCATGTATAGACTCTGTGAATGTCAGATAAGGAAACAAGTAAGTCTTACAGGATTCCACCTCCCTTCCCTCCAGTCACTGTGAGAGTGCATTCATCAACCTTCCTGTCACAGGGACAGAATATGTGAGAGCCACAATGTAAGAGAGAAAAAATTCAGCCTTATTTATGGTTCAGAGGGTTCAGCCCGTGGTCAGCTGGCTCCAAGGTAGAAACATCAAGGCAGAAGGGCCTGCTGGAACAGGATGTTCACTTCCTGGTAGCTGGGAAGCAGAATAGGGCATCAACTCCAGAGGGGAGGGGTCCAAAGACCAGATACAGACCCTAAAATCATGGCCCCATGACCCACCCAGAGGTGTGCACAAGTGTGCTTCTACTCACCCCCTAAGCAGCTCACAAGCTTAGCTGTCACAGGGAGAGAGCAGCATTTTATAGTTAGCTGTTCTTATTAATTATTTATACAGCCCACTAATATTATTACCAGTGACCTATTTGGTTTGCAACAATATGTTGAAGTACCAAGAACATTTCTACTATTGTTTTTTTTTAAGTAGAAAGGACAACCATGTGGCCAGATAAAATAGATTGCATACATAAACATCAACTAAAAAAGTCAAATAGAGTATATTCAGTAAACACTATTACATAAAATGGTTCTTTCACATGTGCTCTGCTCCATGGTGCATGGTGTGGTGTGTGAACTTACTGGTTTATGATGAAAGAGTTTTGTTTGTTTGTTTTAATCTTATTTTGAAGGTAGTAAAATACAGCAGAACAAGATGGGACAAAGCCAATTGAGACAGTGTAGTGAAATTGGTATAGAACTTCACAGCAGGTTACCAAGATAACAGCAATAGGTATACTAGTATATCTCATTTTCTTCACAATAGTTGTTCCTTCAATCAGGTACGGCAAAATCAAAGGAAATACCAAACTTATAAAAACAGAATATTGAATAGAGCAATACCATTAATCAGAACAGAGCAAAACAATGATAAAAAAATTGCCTTCAAAGAGATGGCAGAAGGAAATCCCCCTTATTTGCTATAATGCATATAGTCAAACTCACAAGAGATGCTCAGATCTCTGGCTCTCACTTTCTCTGGCTCAGGGGTGGAGGGATGGGATGGATGTTTGATTCTTAGCCCACGTGCCGGTAGGCTCACGGGCGCTTACCAGAGTGATGAGCTGGCTGCTTGTTTTCTGAGTGCCCCAAGTTCCAACATGGCACGTATCTCAGGAAACATGGTTCCTGCCTTGGGGCGGCTGTAGCTTGCCAGGCCACAGCCACTTACCAGAGTGGCAAGCTGGCTGCTTGTTTTCCGATGAAAGGTTTTTGAGTGACCCTGTACTAGAGAATGCCATTGTGGCTGGTGTGGTGGTGGCAGCACTCCCACTGGCTTGGCAGGATCTGCTTGATGAGATATTCTGTGACCTTGGACCCCAGTTTTGAGAGTGACTCGATGTGTAGGAGTTTGGGGGAAGGGTCCCAGCATTAGAGCTGGTGATGAGACTTCTAGGAACAGAAACAACAGCCCAGTGGCTGGGCTAAGGAGCCCGGAGGACAGTGAGTGCAGACGGAAGGCACACCCCTGAGGCCCTGGATGCTCCCCCTGCTTCCCTTCCCAGTGGCTCCCTGGCTGTGAGGCCTGCGCTGTGCCTGCTGGTTCTGGAAGCACTCAGCACACCTCCAACAAGGGTCCCTGTGGAACCAAGGGCATCTCAAAGGGCTCTCTAACAAGTCACTGGTGTTTCCCTTGAGAATGCATCCTGCAAGCCTTTCCCTCCCAATTAGGTGCACAGCCCACTGTGCTGTGTGTACACATTGTGCAGAACACACTTCCTCCTTTATACTCAGCACCAAAGACAGCAGCACAGGCAGAACTGCACCATGCAGACATGGAGAACAAGGAAGCAAATACCAGGTTCAGTCAAGGGGCCTTATTTAAGGCAGACTCGACCTGTGGGTTTCTGGAGTTTCCTGCACAGGTAATCAATCCTCTGGTAACCCTCTACCTTGCTGCACTGTCACAACCTAATCTAGCTGATTTAAGAAGCACAGTCTCAAACAAATTCTTACTCTGATGCTTCCTAGGTCACCAGATGGCTATAAATCTATTAGGACACTGCAGGAGTGGAGCTGACCACATCTCTCTAATTTTGAAGTAAAAAGGTAGTATATTTATATCCATATATCTTCTATAATTCATCAATCCACCCATTTCTTCATCCATCACCTATTTATAACTTATCTATCTAATATCCATCACCAATCATTTATCTAATATCTATCATCTACCTAATATCTATCACCTATCAACTATACATCCACCTATGCATCTATTGTCTATCCATTGATCAACCTGTCCATCATCTATCCACCTACCATTTATCACTTACCTGTCCAAATTTTTGCAGATCAGAAAAAGAAGGATTCATTAGATTTTCTCATTTTAACTAAATTTAAGAATATACTTCAAAACTATGAAACAAAAATGAGTGATCATAATTTGTCATGTTCTCTCCTTAATGAAATGTAGAAAAATTAATCACCTCACTAAACTCTAATGATTTTCAGTGACAAGCAAATCATGGCAACCCTCCTTCTGCAGGTGTTCACAGAGGCTGGACACAAGCTAAAGAGCTCTCTCTCCGGGGCTGGTGTAAGCCAGGGTTAGTGCAGGTGAACCTGAGTAAGGCTGAGGCAGCAGCCTCACAGTCACAGGGCCTGGGAGCGGGGTGGCAGCCCCTCACTGCAGAGGTGCAGGAACACCAGGACCCCGGAGCGGAGGCCTTGGGTGCACCAGGAGCCGAAGGCTTGGGGAGCAGGACAGATGGGCTTTGCAGCTGAGCCAACACATCTCTTCATGCCTCCACGATCCTTCCTGAGCCCGGATATTTGAAGAGAAGCTTGGCATTCACCTGCTCAGAAGCTGAGCAAGAAAACTGAGTTTCCAGGTCACCTGAGACACAGTCACATCACAGCAGGGAAGGAAATCCATCGGGTTTAGGCTTAAAAGTTGCTCTAGCTACTTTCAGGCTACTGTGAAGCAAAGCACTAGGGCCTTTCAAATAGGCCCTGAGCTGAGGGCTTGCTAGGAGGAGCCCTGTCCGGATGGCCATGGGCTACTCGCAGACTTAAGTGAAAGGATGGGTCTTGCCCCATCTGGAAGGAAGCATCCACATATGCTCAACTCGACCCAGGTCTCTGAGCCGCGGGCACCTGGGAAGTAGACCTTGAGTCATGGAATCACAGTCCAGGCGCAAGAAGCACCCAACGGGCTGGTGCTCAGGCTCAGCCGGAGCATCAGAACCAACTCCCCAGTTACTAGCAAACTGTGCTAAATATCAAATGCGATGCCCAGATTACACACAATTTTGTATTAAAATGTGACATTTAATTTTGCTTTGTAATATTGTTATCATCATGATGCACAATTCAGGCATATCAAAAATACTTAACCTCCTGTAGAATTTTAGTGTAAATAAACTAGCTGCAGTGTTCTCAGAAGTTCTAAGCAGTACCAATGAGTAGGTTGCAAAGTGATAAATGTAATTGTGAGTTTTATGCCAAAATGTAATTTCTCCTTCCTCCCTTCCTTGCTTCCTTCCTTCCTTCCTTTTCCCCTCTCTCTTCCCATTGTTTCTTACTTTCTCATTTTTCTTGCAATGCTATCTAATTATGTAGAAGGAAATGCCACCAGGACCCATTTTGTAAACCTGCTATGATACTCATGCACTGAGTAGGGAATACAAATGCATTTCCGGAGTCAGAAGCCCATGGAGACTCTGAGGAGGACACCATGCCCAGGGAGGTGCCAGGGCCCTGCCCTTCTGCAGCAGGCACCCTTCCCCCAGGACAGGCCTTGGCTGCCTTAGGGCCAAGTTGGACGCTGACGACCACCCACAGCACCTCTGGACCCTTGGCTTCCTGCACTGTGGGAGACCTCCTCCACACTGTCATGGTCATTACAGCTTCATTTCCAAACTCCCACCAAGTGGCACTTTAAAGAATTACTTCAGAGGCTACCGTGAAACCTCTGTGCTGCTTACTGATTGACAAGGGAATCGATTCGTCTGTCTCGCTAGTCACCGTGCAGAGCTGTTTCTGGGATTGATGCAATTATCAGATGGGTACACAGAGAATGAAACTGCCCCCTGCAGGTTGGCTTTTCTCTTTAGAAAGGAGTCTGATTGCTTCACCAGAGTAAGAAAACCAAGACCCCTTTCAAGTAATGAAGATATGCAGGTGATTTCTAGGGTTGATTTTCATGTGACAAAAATGAGTAAGGGAAATTAGCAGGTTTCCATTTTATCTTATTATTTTAAATGCCAATTTAGGAATGAGTTGAAGTCATAGCTACTGGAGTAAATAGGATTATATAAATAGAATCCTGCAAGTGGGTTGCAGTCCGAGGCAGGAGCCAGAAGACTGTGTGTAGTACACGTGTTTTCTAGGTAACGTGATGAAGATTTACATTCACCTTCATTTGACAGGGAACACTGAGTGGCACTTTTATGCAGCGAAAAATAAATTTACTTCTGAAATACAATGAAACAGTATTATTTTACATAAGCATTTCTAAATTTGAAGTCTTATTATGAGTTCTATAATGGAAATGTTTTCCTGGGTTGTAGCAAGTCCATAAACCTCACCATGTAAGCAACCTGCGCTCTGGTTAGGGTCCTCTGGTTTCAAGAGAACAAGTGTGTAAAGCATGAAACTAAGTGTACAACTCACACACTTTTTAATTCAGGCCTTTGAGAATCCAGCCTGACTCCAGCCTTTGAGAATCTCCACACTGCTGGGCTTCTGTCACTGACCATACAGTAGGGGATCGGAGGCCCTCTGAAGTCCGCTTCCTGAGTCCTACCCAAGGACACCCAGGTCTAACTAGTTCCTCACTTCACTTGATGATACACAAATATAAATATAGCAGCAACACAGCTGGGCCCTGCACACAGCAGACAAGCAGGAGGAGGCCCCAGCAGGAGCTCAGGACCACGCACTCTGTCCTCCAGCTTTGCAGCAAAGAGCCAAGGCGTGAGCCGATTTGCCTAAATCACCTTCCTCACCAATGGCAGTGCTCAAATCTGCAGACCTGGACAGTCTCCTTGAGCCTTGCATCACTTCTTCAAACCACTCACCAAGCCAGGTAAGCAAAGGAAGGAATTAAGTCAGGTCAGAAATACAAACGACCTCCTGTGTTTCTCCTTGGTGCTCTCCGGCTGCCTGTTTCTCTTTTTATTTTTATTAGTGAATAAGTGCAGCATGCACTAATCACCTTTCTCATGGGGAGTTGCTACATGCCCTTAACAAATCCTGATTCTTTTAATGTCCCTTTCCCTCTTCCTCTCCCTCCATCGCCTGGTCCCTTTTCCATTTACAAAAGATCTATCACCCTGTTTCCTCTTGCCTATCTTTTATTTTGATTTTTACTTCTACTTGAGGTTTCTCATGTAGGAGAAACCATGCTGGATTTCCATTTCTGTATCTGGTTTGTTTCACTCAGTCTTATGGTCTCAAGGGGCACCTATGTTCTACGAATGACTGCGTCTTATCCTTCCTGATGGTAGGGTAGGGCTCTGTCTTTATCCATCTTGCACTGATGGATAAAGGTGCCTTGTTTATAAACCACAGACAGTTCAGGGCTTGGGTCCCAGGGCCCCATTCTGCCAGCAGCACCAAGGCGCCCAAGAGGGAATCCACGTCTGACCTCGGGCTGGCACTGACGATGCCGTAGAAACTTGCCTCGATGCCCTGTGCATGACACCTTGGAACACAAGGAATTTTGTGTCAGACTCGGGTCTCACCCCCTACACAGCTCCCTACCTAAGTGTGGATTTCTGAAATCCTAAACACTCTGGGCCCAAGCATTTTGGAAAGGGACTCTCCACTCCAGTGATGATCTCAGCTGCTGAAAAATGGCAGAACATTGAAATCAACAATTAAGGTTAAAAGATAAATTCAGCAAGGGAGAGTAGAATAAAACAGACAGAAAATCCCAATGTCTTTCTTTTCAACAATTTAATCAGCTTTGAAATACTCCAATATTTTGATGAATGTGTGACTCTCACCATCAAAACAGCCTTTCCCTTACTCTCTCTGTATTTTTTGTAATTCTGATACTAAATGAAGCTCTCAGACATAGGGAAGATGTGGCAGAAGATAAAAGTCATGGCGAACATCAGATTAAATAAATTACCTCAAGCACAGAGTCTTACATTAATATATACTTCTCTAAAAGTCTTTGTCATGGACTGGGATAAATTGGCCAAATATTACAAGGATCATGCCAGGCATTTGCAGTAAGTGCTCCATTCAGCATGTTTCAGGTTTCTGCTTCCTGGCTCCCTGGTTCCTTTACCACTTGGAGTGCTTCAGCCACAGATGCTTGGTGCTCAGAGGACACTTTATAACACACTAACTCAAAATGACTGAATTTTTAAGAAATATGTATGTGTATATATTTTTAAAATTTTTAAAAATGCATAACATTCACAGCACAATTTCAAAAATCTGTTTATGAATAAAATCATATGATGTGATTCCTGACCATATTAAGCCAGGTGACAGCAGTTTTGTCTACCACCCAGTCCAGGGTGACCAGGCAAGGCTCACTGTGGATGGAGCAGGAGGCTAGGTATGCAAGGGCCTCCTGCCTGCTCCAAGGAGCCCGCAGAGGAGCTTAGGAGCCTCAATCATGGTTGTCTTGGTTACTTTTTTCTCATTGTTGAGACAAAATACCTGGGAACAGAAGGTTTATTTAGCTTACAGTTTTTTGGAGGCTTCATTCCATACTCAGCTGGCTCCAAGGCAGGGTGGTGTGATTAAGGGCCAACCGTTCATGGCAGCTGCAAACAGCAAGAGCAAAAAGGACAAAAAGGAAAAAACCCCACCTTTTTTCCTCCCTTAGATTGTACATCAGCTCTGCTCCTGGGCAGGTGCCCCACTCACACCACCAATCCCAGCACTAGGCAATAAACCAATCACAAACACTAGATTCAGCCACTTCCATGACTGCATGAGGCTTGGGGGAGCCATCCAAACACAAACCGTAACAGCAGCTTTCAGTGTTTCGTGGAACAGTGCTGGCCTGGTGTGCTAATCAAAGACAAGTGCTTCCACTAGGACAGTATCCTATCCTGTTTAGTTACATCAGGATTTTTCACCCATTATATTGGATATCCTTTTTGAGTATTTAAGACTGCATCACATACAGTGCTCAGATGTGTGTGCAAGTGATCCAAGCCTTTCTTTTGCTGAGCATCTTCAGTGCAAATGTCTGGTGAGGAACCCAATTATTCTGCAGCAGTTTGGCCTCCCAGGCTCCATTTGTCCCAAGGCCCCAGCTCTGTCCTGGCCCCTTGGCATATAGAATCCTGGCCTCTCATAGGAAGGGGACAGAGGGAGCCAGGATGGGCAGCTCACCATCCAGAGCCTCCAAGCTAGGTCTGTCTGAGCAGCACAATTGAACTTCACTGTAGAAATTTTGTGTTCATGGAAAGGCCCCCATAAAGAATGCAACTTCCACCCCAACTACTAAAATGGCTGAGGCAGGAATTCCGATCAAAAATCCAGTCCAGACTTTAGTCCAGACTCTGCTTCAAAATAAAAATAAAAAGGGATGGGGATGTAGTTAATGCACAAGGTCCTAGGTCCAATCCCCAGTACCACAGAACAAACAAGAGAATGGATATGTTGTCTTGTGAGCCTTTACCTTAATTTGTCTCAAAACATGCAATTATTCCAAAAAAGGATTTTCCATTCTAAGTCTAACCTCTATATTTACCCTATATTGTTTGTATTCCTAAAAGAAGTGATATTAACTAATTTGTACACCCATATCTAGTGAACTAAAAATTGTCTCTTGTTTAAATCTTCAACCAAAGTTAACCTGTCACAAAACAGTGCCATTTATTTCAAATTATAAAAGCAAATATTGGTATTTTCCTAAGAACTTTAGTTTTTTTGCTGGTCTATGCTTGTGCCCCAGTAGTGTTCATGATGTGCAAAGAGTTAAAAACAACCTTCAGATCTGGTTTGCAGTCAATGCTTGGTATGCATAATCCAGTAGAAAGGGAGACTCACTTGCATTCTACATGTGCATGCAATTGTTCTGTTATTGACTCCTTTAATCATATCAATCATGGAATAGCAGGGCAGGGAAAGAGATGTCTGTTTGAATGATTATTACCGACACCCCTGAAGAGTACAAACAATGATTTCACTGAATATCAGCTGTAAGATATTATCAAATTTTATAGCTTTATTCTGAATTCTGGGATGGTTGTGCCTTTTATTTTTCCGAATTCATTATGCAATAGCACAGAGCATGCCTTAGGCATAATTTGATAATCTATAGGTAGAATTCCAGTAATAAACAATCCACCACCAGGTGAATGATAAGCAGGCATCACCCATAGATATGCTTGGAGATAAAAAAGAAAAAAATAGGGACAAAACCAAAAGAGACATAAATCTAGAGATGTAAAATGGGATGTATCCTGTATCTATGCCATATTTATTGCAATACGTAAAATCAACAGATGATTTTAATCTGGTCTTCACTCCATGATCTGAATAATTCATGCACTTAAATTTTATGTTCAGCTTCCCAGAATCTCAGGGCTTCTCTTTCAAACAATTTTAGTTCTTTTTTAAGCAAAATGAAACAGACCGTGGCAGCCAGGACTGCTGGGTGTCAGCCCTGCCTGGCAGATGCAATTCTGAGTGGCTCCTCCATCAGGTGCCCAGATTGGGTTTCCTTCCTGTTCACAGCTGCTCTTGGGCAGGGCTCTTTCGTTGGACCTCCTGCCCCACCCCGTCCATTGCACTTCTATTCCTAGACCACAAACCAATTTTTCAAACCCTTCCTGGGGCTGATGTTGCAACTGTGCACCACTACTGGTAGGTGGAGTATTTTCTGCAATAGAATTACTCTGTGATCCAAACTGAAAATTATTTAAAAATCACCTTCAGCCCCATTAGTCACCATTCAGACATTTGTGTCCCAAAAACCCACAGGTAACTTGTGGTGGGAACAGCTGTGTCCACCATGCAGGAGACCCCTGGGCATAATGAGGTAAAGAAACTCTTTTGATGCCTCACCTAGAACTGCTTTGTATATAAAATTCACAATGACACCCTGCACACAGCCTGGCCCAAGTTTCAATGAAAATAGATACATGAAAACATTTCACCACTAATAATTCATCTCCATACCCCTGCATCAAAATTGTGCTTTAACACACACACACACACCCACACTGACACTATGGTGCCAGCTTGTCTTGTGACATGCACATGCCAGGCATAGGCATTATGGGCATGAATTTGGTTTTATCTCAATATTTTTGGAAATGGATCACAAACTGGGCTCATTTATATATGAAGGACATGTGATTTTCTACCACTGGCACATTTCTTCTCCCTTAAAATGGTGTTTCATCTTCACATAAATGTAAGCGCTCATGTGAAGATGAAACACCATTTTAAGGGAGAAGATGGGCTTGGCTACCGTTAAGCATCTTACATTATGGGGGTCAAAAATGTGCTTGGAGCCCACGTTCAGGGTTATGACACCACTTATAGCTCCCACAAGACAGTGACCCTTCAGCTCTCCCCATGTAACAGTAAGCCACCATGTTCCTAGTCATTTATTCAGGTCCACTGGAGTCTGTGCCACAGTTCCACCTTTACACATTGTCCCTGGAATCATCACCCAATGCACTGGCCATGAATTGCTTGAGTCTGGGGAAGCATGGAAGTTTTAACTCCATTTGCATTTAAAGGGTACAGATCCTATCCTCTGCTTAACAAAGACATACCATTTTTACATATTGTCTCAAAAATAAATGTGACAGGATCACTTTGCCAGCTTCTCATCAACCTTGTAAAATGAAGGAGAATGGGGAGAAATGGGGAGGAAAATCGGTGCACCACTGCCTTGCCATGGCCCAGGGGTCTTGCTGCCAAGCTGGGCTTGGCTACCGTTAAGCATCTTACATTACGGGGGTCAAAAATGTGCTTGGAGCCCATGTTCAGGGTTATGGCACCACTTATAGCTCCCACAAGACAGTGACCCTTCAGCTCTGCCCAGCAAAAAAGGCTGCTTTGAACCACGCACCTCAGTGGTTCAGGTGCCAAATGGAGCCAGCACCTGTTAAATTTGGCTTCATGCTCTTTGTCAACAAATGTTTAATCTTGGTGCTTTACTGGTACTTGATGACAAAGTTACATATATGCTAATTCATCTGCAGCTTAAATTTGGCTCTCAGAAACTTTGGTTTCTGTTAATCACACTGTCACAGCACAAACTGAGGTTACTGGCAAACACACACATGAGGTAATAAGTGGGAACACATTCTTATCTGACTCTGAGGACAGTCCCAGAGCCCCAAATTTACAGTTAGTAGAACCATTAAATAAGCCACTTGCTCTGCATTATAAAATATTTTGTTTCACCATATTAAAAATTTATTTTCTTCTTTATGGTTCAACATTAAGCTTTGCCTGAAACTTGATAAATGATTTTATCTTGTTATTGAAATATGGCTCAGTAGAGAATATTTTATGGATTTTTAAAAAATCAATTCTCATGTCTTTCATCTATTTTATAACCATCTGAATTAACATGGGTTAACTTAGAAATCATAAAGTGAAGGTAAGATGAAAGCTGTAACTCACTGGTGCATATATTTCTCTTCAATTTTTTTAGACTTTGCAAAGTCTGATTCAGTTCAATAAATGTATAAAGAAGTCCTGCGTTGCAAACTCCAGGCTGTGGATGCAAAGATGAGTGAAATGGATCTTAGCTCCAAAAGAAAAGTCCAGCACTCAGGACTTTGGGTTCTCACAATTGGGAGGAATCACTGTAAAACACTCCCTAGGGAGGAAAGCCAGAGTATCTGACAAGGATATTCTCTGAAGTCTTCCTGCAGGCATCAGTGCAAAGGACATGGGGAAGAGGTACAAATGCAGATCCTGGGGCAGGGGAGATGGAGGGCAGGGCTCACAGCCCTGCACCTGCTGCCACTCTACCTGGACCCAGACCCCGTTTGCAAGATGAAAATGCAAAGACTAAGTCTGCTTGAAGACATCACGGGGGACGGGACCAGAGAGTGAGACCATGGAAGGTGAGTTCTCAGTTCAGATGATCCCAGCTCTACTCACACCAGCAACCACACTGGACTAGAAAGGACATGCATTTGCAAGCTTTAAAGTTCCCCAAAAGAAATCTCACATTTTGAAACTGGACTGATTGATCCCAGGCAGCAGGTACTTCCAAGAGGCTACCGGAAGAAAATGTGAAGACTCTTGCAGGGTGAGAACACCCTCCTCTTTACACCATTTGCACTGAAAATGACCAGCACACAGTTCAAAATAATGAGACACACACAGAAAGGAAAAGGGGAGTAATAAGTCAACATAAGGTTGGAAACATACAAAACAGTCAGGGTCTTCCATGAATTTCTATCATCAGTGTAATTAAATACAAACCAAAATGTGAGAAGATCACTCTATTCACCAACTCCCAGGAAAAAAGTAGAAATTTCAGAAAGAATGAGATATTATGAGTGAAAGAACTGATGATAGTTCACAACTAGATACTGGAAGTACAAATAGTAAAAGAATACATAAAAAATATTCAACATCACTGATCACTTGAGAGATACAAATTAAAACAACAATGAGATTCCATCTCACTCCAGAAAGAATGGTCATTTATCAACAAATTAACCAACAATCAATGTTGGTGGGACAATGGGGAAAAAGAAACCCTTCTTTGCTGTTGGCAGAAGTGTAGACTGGTAAAACCATTGCAAAAGCAGTATGGATATTTCTCAAAAAACTAGTACTAGGGCTGGGGATTTATCTCAGTGGCTTAAGTGCTGCCTGGTAAACGCAAGGTCATGAGTTCGATCCCCAGTACCAAAAAAAAAAAAAAAAAAAAAAAAAAAAAAAAAAAAAAAAAAAAAAAAAAAAAAAAAAAAAAAAAAAAAAAAAAAAAAAAAACTAGGACGAGAGATTCCATTCCATGCAGCTCTTCCTCTTCTTGGTATCATAAAAAAGAATTAAAAGCATCAGATCACAGAGATATGTGTGCATACATGTTTATAGAAGCACAGTTTTTAATAACTAAATTTTGGAAATAAACCAAATGCTCATTGAACAATGAATGGATAAAAAAGATTTGAATTTTTTTATATAAAGTGGAGTACTACTCAGTCATAAAGGATAAACTTCAGACATTTTTAGCTAAATGGATGGACCTTGAAGTCACACACTTAGGTGAAATAAATCATACACATTGTGTAAATATTGCATTGTCTGTCTTCTGTAAGAACCTGAAAGTGTAAATAAGAACCTAAGTGTGTAATACATAGTAGGAAGTAATGGTTCAAAATTAAGGGGAATGGAGGGAAGAAAAAAATGAGAAAAAAGGTATAAAATGGGAACAAAGTTTTGTAAATAAGGTAAGAAAGAGGGGTTAAAGAGAGAGGAGGGGAACTGGGAAAAAAGAGGATGTACCATGTATAGGTACAAATTCCCTATGATGAATGTAATCATTACACATACTTAAACTGTATCAGTAAACATAATTTTAAAACATAAATGAAAGACTATCTAAAAATACGTTAATGGGCAAGTTTAGCAGCAGATTAGACACAGCTGAAGACCCCATTGTGTATTTTCTTTGCTTATTTCTGGGAATTTCCCACTTGTGCTCAGATGGCTTCTCAAAAAGAGTGGGAGGAAGTGCTGGAGCAGAAGGGTGCTTTGAGAGACAGAGCTTATGAATTTTCCAAAGACACAAAATCCCAGGACAACCAAAAAAATGAAGGGTGTGTGCATACTTATATAATATATAATTATATATCCATAGATATAAAACTCATGCACATAACCCCAAAATGTTAAAAGGAGAGAAAAAAGTAAATAATCAACATTAATGAACCAAAATAAAAAGAAATCATTCTACAAGATGACAGTTTTATTCCCATAAATAAAATATCAGTTTTATTCAGTTTCACTCCCATGTGCATATAAATAGACTAAAAAGGTTGTCCTGGAAATAGTTATATAACAATATATAATTTACAAACACTAAACACAATAAGTCAAATGGGTTACATAAAACAAGAGAACATGACTTAACTTGAATGCAGTCATGTTATTGCAAAGATTTCTGATTAACAGAAAAATACAAGTAAAAATGTTAAATTTAGATGCACCAAGTAATAGGCCATGAAAAAAATACTTAACAAAATTTGGGTATTCTTTAAGATGAATTAATCATATCCATTATCCAGGAAAATAGGAAACTTAAACTAATATTTCAGTAACTGATAGGACAAAGAGAACAAAAACAATAAGTAGGATATAAAAGATATGAACAGTTCTAGTAGAGAGTTAGAAAACATCTAGTTTAACAAGTGCTGAATGCATATTATTTTCAAGGATATGTAAAACATGTAAATAAGTGAACATATTCTGGGTGTAATTGGAAGCATGCAAAGTGAATATTTCCTAGTCACAACACAACTTCATGTCTAAAATACAAAAAATAAGAATAAAGTACAAGAAGTTAACAGGTGGAAGACAGAAGACGGCATGGTGCGAGGCAACACATGGACAACCATGCAATTGCCAGTATTTGCTCTGCAAGGTGCACCATCAGTGACCTCTGAGACAACTGATGTGTTGGTGACAGTCCCAATAATTCCAGGACTTACAATTACACTGGCTACAACAAAATGCATTTTAATTTACAAAGTGACATCCAGCTGATACACTGTTTAAGGTCCTTTAGCACTGTGCTGGTTGCCTCATAAAGCTGAAATGCAGAGTCAGCCACACATGCATAACAAGTGATGAATCAGATGTGCTGTGCAAATCACTGTGCAGTCTAGGGGAGTAACAAATAAATGATGCATGGACTTTTCCTCACATGTCACATGGCCTAGCCGGAAAAGGAAGCATGCAAACTGATCATGTCAGCACCCTCTGAGAAGCACCATGAAAAACACACAATTGCTCTAGGAGATCCGAGACGAAATGATCATTTGTGCAGATAACTATTTTCTGGAACAAAGCCTGAATGGCTAAAAGCAGAAGTGAAGAGAATATCTTAGATGAAGCATAACAGTTTGAAAACAAGGGGAAGCATAGAAAAATAGTCCAAGTGCAAGGAAGCCTCCCCCAAGAAGAGTAGGAGGACAGATGAATTGGTCCATGAGAGCCAGACGCTGCCCTTGGCCGGCCAGCCCCAGCAGGACTCATCCCGGCACCTGCATACCCACCCTCTCCCACACGCTGACCTTGCAGAGGTGGTGCAGGCTGAACATCTATCTCAACTTTTGTTTCTTTTTTCTCTTTAAATAAAATTTTTTTAAAAATCAATTTTCAAAATTAATGGAGAAATAAGATACTTCCATAACAAAGAACAATTGAAGAAATTCATGACCACCAAACCAACACTACAAAGGATACTGATATTCTAGGCAGAGAAAAAATGACAATTTCAAAAGCAACAACAGAAAGAAACCACCAAGCAGGACAAGCAATTAAATAGGGGGAGAAAGTAGGAAAACAACAGAAGGAAAATAAAACGACAAAGACAAGCCGATCTATATCAGGCATTATCATAGATGTAAATGACCTCAATTCACCAGTAAAAAGAATTAGACTGGTAGAATAGATCATAAACAAGAGCCAACAATGTGCTATATACAAGAAACACAAAAATAAATTCATAGACTAAAAGTCAAAGGATGAGAAACAATACTCCATGCAACAGGAACCCAGAAAAAAGCAGGGGTAGCTGTTGTGGACAACGTGAACTTCAAACCAAGAATGACGAAAGAGATAAAGAAGGTCACTACAAACTTGTTAGGAGAAAAATTCAAGAAAAAGAGGTAGCAATCATAAATATCTATGCACCAAATATGGGAATGCCCAACTATATAAGACAAATATTAATAGACATGAAAAAATACATAAGCAATAACATAAGTGTAATGAGGGACCTAACACTTCATTATCATAAAGAAACAGATCCAAAAAAAATAAGCAAAGAAATAACTGAAGTGAACCAAACCTGTGAACAAATGAACTCAGCAGACTTTTACAGTGATCCACCCAACCCATCAGAAATACACATTCTTCTCAGCATCACATAAGTTATTCTCTAAAAGATACCATATACTAGCTCATAGAACTTGCTTAAGTAAATGCAAAGGGACTTAAAGTATCTCCTGCACATTACCTGACCATAGTGCAACAAAACTGGAAATTAATGGCAAAAGAAACTGCAAAAACTCCATAAATATATGGAAATTAAATATCACCCTCCTAAACAACCAATGGGTAATGAAATTAAAGAAAAAATTAACAATATCTACAATTAAACAAAAATACAAGTACAACTTACAGAAAAATGTGGGGCACAACAAAAGCAGTCCTAAGAGGGAAATTTATAGCAGTGAATTTCCACCACTATAGGAAAACAGAATGAGTACAATTAAACAACCTGATGCTATACCTGAAGCTTCTAGAGAAAGAAGAATATGTCCAGCACAAAGCCCATAGAAGGGAGGAAATTATAAACATAACAGCAGAAATTAATGCAATTGAGACTAAGAAAACAATACAATTAATGAATCAAAGAAAGAGAATAAACAAAATTAATAAACCCCAGCCAACCTTATCAAAACAAAGAAAGAAAACATTCAAATTCATGCAATAAGGAATTAAAAGGATGAAATCGCTACAGATCTTGCGTAAATTCAGGAGATCATCAATACCTGTTTAAAAAATCTTTACTCACATAAGGTAGAAAACACAGAACAAATGGATGGACTCCTAGCAACGTATGAATTACCAAAGCTGTATCAAAAGATACACAACTTTTGAATAACTCAATAGCAACTAGTGAAATTGAAAATGTAATTAAAAACTTACCAACAGCTGGGGTAAGCACCTGCCTGGAAAGCACAAAGTCATGAGTTTGATTCCCATACCAAAAAAAACAAAAAAAAATTACCAACAAAGAAAAGCACAGAATCTTATGGATTCATGGCTGAATTCTATGAATTCTACAAGAAATTTAGAGTAAATTTAATACCAATGCTCCTCAAACACCTTAACTGAAACTGAAAGGCCAGCAATTCTCCCTAACTCATTCCTGGAGGTAAGGATTATTCTGATATAAAAAAACAAAGAAAGACCCAACCAAGAAACAGAACCACAAGCCAACCTCCCTAATGAGTATAAATGCAAAAATCCTCAATAAAATACTAGCAAACAGAATGTAGCAAATCATTAAGATTACACACCATGACCAAGTGGGATTCATCCCAGGGATGGGTCAATATAGGCAAATCAATAAATGTAATTACACCATATCAACAGAGGAAAAGGCAAAAATCACATGATCATCTTAATAGATGCAGAAAAAGCTTTTGATAAAGTCTTAACACTCATTTGTGATAAAAAAATGCCCTACAGAAAATCAAAATAGATGGCCTTTACCTAAATATGATAAAAGCCATCTATGACAAATCAATAGTCAACATCATACTAAAAAGACAAAAATGAAAACTTTCAATCTAAAATCATTAACAAAACAAGCATGTCCACTATCACCACTCCTATTTGATATAGGTCTGAAAGCATTAGCCAGGGCAAGAAGACAAGAGACAGAAATAAAAGGAATAAGGATAGGAAAAGAAGTTAAATTATCACTATTTGCAGATGAAATGATGCTCTACATAGAAGATCCCCAAAACTCTGCCAAAATACTAGTAGATTTAATAACCAGATTCAGTAGTGTAGTTAGATACAAAGTCAACACTGAAAAATCAGTAGCCTCCCTGTACACAAACAACGAGCTCATTGAGAAAGGAATTAAGGAAAACACACTCTTCACAAGAAAATCCCCCCAAAATGAAATGCTTCATTTTTCAGTCTAACAAAGGAAATGAAAAACTATACACTAAAAACTACAGTACTCTAAAAAATGAGATCAAAGAGGATATCAGAAAATGGAAAGCTATTTCTTGCTCATGGATAGGTAGAACCAACATTGGGAAAGTGACCAGACTCCCAAAAGTACTACACAGGTATATTGCAACCCCAATCTAAATACCTTTACAATGCTTCATGGATCTAGAGAAAACATTTCTAAAATTCATTTGGAAACAAGAGATCTAGAATAGCAAAGACAATCCTGGGACAACATAGGCAAGGTCGGAGGCATCAAAATCCCTGACTTGAAATTATACTACAAAATTACTGTGATGGAATCAGTATAGCATTGTGAAAAAACAGACCTGAGGGTCAGTGGAACAGAATAGAAAATACAGACGCAACTACAAATGTACTACTCCACCTTACCCTTGACAAAGGAACCTAAGGTGCTCACTGGAAGAACAATAGCCTGTTTAATAAATGATGCTGGAAAAACTGACTTCCCACATGTTGAAAGTTAAAAATATACTGTCTATCACCAGGCACTAAAGTCAAAATGGATCAATGATCTAAATATTAAAACAGAAACACTAAATCTACTGGAAGACAGAGTGGGTAGAAATCTTAAAGACATAGGGATAGACAGAGAGTTCATGAACAAAAACCAAACTGCGAGGGAAATACTTCACAGAATCAACAACTGGGATCTCATTTTATTAAAAAGTTTGTGCACAACAAAAGAAATCACCAACAGAGGGAAGACAACACACAGAATGGAAAAAAAAAATTTTTTTTGCCAACTCTCCCTCAGACAAAGGACTTATATCTAGAATATATAAAGAATTGAAAAAGTTCAGACCCCCCCCCAAATCCAAAGACCCAACCCAAAAATGGACATGGGATATGAATATACTCTTCTCAGATAAAGAAATCTAAATGAAAAATAAATATATGAAAAAATGTTCAACATAATTGGTCATTCAAGAAACGCAAATTAAAACAACACTGAGATTCCATCTCTCCCCAGAAAGAATGGCTGTCACCAAGAAATCAACCAATAACAAATGTTGTGGGGCTGGTGGGGGTGGGGGGAGGAAGCCTTCTCCACTGTTGGTGGAAGTGTTGACTGGTGGTGCAACCACTATGGAAATCAGTGTAGAGATTTCTTTAAACACTAGGATTAGGGGTCCCATTCAGCTCAGCTATTTTCCCAGATGAATGAAAAACCTCATACCACGGCAATGCATGTGCACCTATGTCTATGGCAGCATAATTTGTAATAGCCAAATCTTGGAAACAACCCAAATTCCCATCAACTGAGAAATGGATTAAAAAGATGTGGTATTCTTGTTTAATGGGGTACTGCTCAGCCACAAAGAAAGATAAACTCGTGGCTTATATAAGTAAATGGATGTAACTAGAGTCCATACTCATAAATGAAATAAACCAGACCCACATGTGTAAACATCGCGTTATCTCCCTAATGTAAGAAACTGAAAAAGTAAATAAGACCTATAATCTACAACAGATTTTGTGAAAAGGGAAAAACAGCTCAAAAATAAAGAATTACTGGAATGGGTGAAAGTATAAAAGAAGGAAGGGAAAAGGAAAAGATATATATATATATATATATATATATATACACACACACACACACACACACACACACACACAATATGGATAATTAGACTACTGATTTCTCTTAGTTCATTAAAAAAATGGTTTGAGCTTATATTGTTTGCTCAATTATACGTACCTGTATCTTGTAACCTGAGCAACTACTTTAAAGATAACAATACACGCATATTAACCATTGTCAATTTCCTATTATCTTGTTTTTAAAATTCTGTATCTTTGCCTTTATCGGATTTTTTTCTCTTTAAAATAAAATTTTAACAAGTAAGGCATTTGACTTGAAACACGACTTACCCATAATTGCACAATAATGCCCGCGAGGAGTTTGCCGAACTTCAGCTGCAGAAGAGAAACACACAGTGTGTTTGACTGGACCGAGCAGCGTGCTCCAAAAGACAAGCCCGTGTTCTGCGCCCCAGCGCCCGTGAGTGTCTCCTCCTTTGGGAATAAGGTTTCCTAGCGCTAGATAAGGGTCTTAAGAGTGCACTGGAGTTAGGCTGGGCCTTGTGTTCATGACAGGTGTTGTGATAAGAGAAAGGAGATGGGGAGATGAGGCCCTGAGACACGGAGGAGGAGGTGGGAGGTCCAGGGCAGCCCAGGAGGCTGAGCCATGTGGCTCCCAGCCAGCAGGAACCAAGGGCCAGAACCCAGACGGCACTGGGCAGAGGAGGAGGATGCCCCAGAGGGTTCAGAGGGAGCCCGCCAGCCCACAACTTGGTCCTGACTCCCAGGTCGGACTTGCTCGGTCTCCCAGGACTGTCAGAGAATGAGACGGTCCTGATGAAAGCCATCGAGTTTGTTCAACCCCATCCAAAGAATGGAAAATGCCCACATTTGGACAGACAGGACTGCTGGAAAAATCAGGGTGTGGTCAAAGCCACACTGGCTTCTATAAAATAACATCTATGAAGGTCATCTGGTCTGCTTAGGTTCGCATGATGTGCTCTGCTAATAACAGTGTGGTGCTGATACCAAGTGAGTGCGGATAGTCCCCACAGGGTCTGGTTTCTTTGTCTATGAAACAGAAAGAGTAACTAAGTGATCTCAGCGTCATCACTCCAGCCTTGAGTACTGTAACTGTTTCTTTTCTTCAGTATTGAAGATCAGACCCACAAATGCCATACTAAGCCTCTTCACCTGGCCTTGTTAAAACACTGTTTAAAGGAGGACGTCCGCTTCCATTTCATTTTACCTTTGTTATCTATCACCCACGCTTGCTGTAGGTAGTGGTTCTAGTCCCCGGGCAGCACCGGTGTGCATGGTAACCCGTCCCCACCCCCTTTCTCATGCTCTCCCCTCCTCACTACCTCCCTCCCTACTGCCTGTGACCCACCTCTCATTTTGGTATTATCTTTTATCTTTTACTGTTCATCTATTTTTATTTTTATCTATAATCTGACCTCATATAAAGAAACCATGAAATATTTAAGTTTGTGCATCTAATGTATTTCACTTAACATCGTGGTCTCAAGGTGCATCTATTTTCCTGTGAGTGACTCAAGTTTACCTTTATCCTTCATTATAGCAGAATGGTGCTCTATTGTGTGTAAATGTCACATTTTTTTATCTGTTCATCTGTTGATGGATGTATAGGCTGCTTCCAAGATTTACCTATTCTGAATTGTGCTGCTGTGGCATATAAACATGGCTATGGATGCATTACTGTAATACGGTATCTTAAACAGATTCTCGAAGACCTAGAAGGGGAATGGCTGGGTCAAATGAAATTCCTACTTTTCGATTTTTGATAGATCACCACACTGATTTCCATAGTGCTTGTGCTAGTTTACATTCCCACCAGTGATGTAGAAGGGCTCCCTGTCAAGTTACCCACTTGATTCACTGACCGATGTTCAGGATGGTTCCGTATCTCCTGGTGAACGGTGCTGCTGGGACTAAGGGAGTGTCAGTGTCTCAAAACAAGGACTTCGTCTCCTCTGGGTGAATGCTGAGTCCAAGATGGTTCTGTTTGCTATTTAGAAACCTCCATCCTATGTTTCCACAATGCCTGCACCAATCTGTACTGCACAGGCTTTCCCTTCACCCTCACCTTTGCCAGCGTTTGTCTTCTTTGATTTAATTATAATTCACCCTAACTTATGTGAGGCGATATCTGATGGTGGCTTTGATTTGCATTTCTTCAGTGATAAAAATGTTGAGCAGCTTCTCATATACCCACTGTCATTTTTATGTCTTCCTCAGAGAAAGATCTATTCAGATCCTTTGTTCATTTTTTAGATTATTTTTCTACCACTGAGTTCATCATTTTCTATATTCACACTTGACAAGTATAGTATTTCAAATATTTTCGGAGTCCACGGGTCATTCTGTTGTTTTGCATTTGCGTACCTATAAAAGCCTTGAATTTATCCTTTGTAACTGGGTAGTACCCCATTATACAAAGATGCCACATCTTTTTACCCATTCCTCCATTAATGGGCGTCTGCTATTACAACTTGTGTGTACACAACCATCTCCTTGCTAATGACACTTTCCTGAAGATTTCCTCCACTTTGGTAGTACGTGAGTTTGTGGAGAATTTTGGCAGTTTACTTCAGGGCTAGCAATAAGGCTGCACGGGGCTGTGGTGTAACTCGGGGCAGAGAGTGTCCTTAGTAGGTGAGTTTAATCCCCAGGGCCACACAGACAAAACGATGAGACTCTAAACTCCTACTGTGGGACCACATTCCACCACAGAGAACCTGCAGCCATGAGATCATAGTCAAATGAAAAATCTGCATGCCTCAAATCCTCAGCCTAAAATGGAGAGGACCTTGGTGCCATCCTCACTGGGTTATCCTGTGTATTAAACGAGCAAAGTACTTGGACTACTTACATGATTTTTTCTTATTGATGCTAAAGGTTTCCAGGGACACAAAATGCCTACAAAACATGATAACTCAACATTCTTGTTTCTAGTGTTTTTCTTTTCTTCCTTGTATGTTTATTTCCCCAACACCAGTGTATGAAGGATATCATAGAGGTCGCGTGCATTCTTACTTTGGTCTGGTTTTGAAGTTCTATGCTGTGTCTTTCCTTGAGTGGTGCTGATCCTTGCATCTGGGAAGGGCACAGATTAGTCTTACAATATTAAGAATAATCTATTCATTATTTGCAAAATAGCCATTTCTTGCATTATCAATAATTATGGTTATTGAAATAAAATAGCCATTATGAATCAAGAGCTTTCTATGCCCTGGGAACAGCACTGTTTTGTACTTGGTTACTACTTCTTACTGCCACAGAAGCCACTTACCTCTGTCATCCTCACTGCACAGAGGCATCTGGAGGCACCGAGATGCCTAGCGTTTTTGAAGGTTATGCCATGTAGCATGGTGAAGTGGTGAAGCTCAGAGTCAAAGACAGGAGACTCCAGAGCAGCTGGGCCACCACCACGTCACCCTTAACCTATGACTTCCTGTCACCTTTACCCATGAGCTGCACCCAGAGAATAGTACCTGCATCCAGAATGTCCCAACCAATGTGAGGTGACCAGGGCAAACCCCTGCTCCTGTTAATTCAGTTCCCAATCTATACAAGCATTGGCATGTTGTCTAGCACCTATAAGAGGAAAGTGAAAAACTATATTCCCAGTTAGAACCAAACCCACTTGATTATTAATCAGAGGCAGAAAAGACACATTCTGAAAACTCTACAGGGCAGAGCTTTCCATGTGATTCTGCCTGAGGCTAAATGAGAGTTTGAAGAAATGAAAACTGAATGTGTTAGGCACTATTTCCCTGCCCCAACACCTGATGCTTGTTCCTATTAATAAGCGTTAAGTCCAGGCATGCATGCAACTTGGCCCCATGTGGAAGCTTCATGTAGTGCCTGCTTAGCTCAGGTGGAAATGTGCATGCCAGTCAGGATGGGAAGGATGCCCAGCACATTTACAGGGCCAGCTGAAACCCACTGGCAGGGTTAGACACAGACATGGCCTCTGTGCCACAGCAAACAACCAAGCTGACAGTCTTCAGTTTCACACTCATGTCAGTACAGCATCAGCGCTATCAAAATACAGATGGCTCGACAGGTGAAGCCTACCATGGAGCGACCAGCCTGCTTCCACATCAGCCAGCGAGACCGTCGGACCCCGACCAACGTCACCTGCCCTTCACGTCACCCCTCACGAGAAATTAGCAGCAGAGAAATCACCTCCCCATCCCCCATCCTATGGGTTGAGTCACAAGGGGATCACAGGGGTGGATCAGAGGGACATAGAAAAAACACAGACAAAACCCGATGATTAACATCTTGAGATCACCATAAACTCATCTGCAGCTGATGATGGCAAGATCGTCACAGGCTTATTGTGGACCCAGCTGCATCCTAATGACATCATCACTCACATTTACTGACGCTGACCTTGTCCCCTTCCCAGAGACACAGGCTGAAATCCTGACTGGCCTCCACCACCAACCAGTAACATATAGTGAAATCTCCCGTAAGTGTGAGACAAGTCTCACACTCGGGGCATCCCGAGCAGGACTCCCTGTTTTGTGGCCACACTCTGCTGCTCAGATGGTTTTTCCTCTGCATTTTCTGAATTTGCCACACTCTAAATAAACTTCTGCTTTCGGCCCTACCAGCCCTGACTCCCCCATTTCTGCTAAGAGCCTCCCTTCTTCATCCTCCACTGAAGTAAGGGCAAGATCTGAAGAGAGGCGAAGGGTCACTCCGAGGCACCCCACCCTGGCCCAAAAAGCTTACCTATAAAGTCCAACGCCACTCTGCTCTGTCTGAGTCAGCACAGCAGAGACCTGCGCAGGTCTCGGGAAGGTGTAGGTGCAGCCGAGCCCCCTCTCTCAGCTGAGCTGGTACAGCACACTGCGGGGTCTCCTGTGCCTGGCCCAGCCCAGCCCCTACCTGTATCTTCCTCCTCAGCTTCTTTTCCATTTCCTCTTTCCAGGACAGAGGAAGAAGCCTGTCACTTCCAGGACAAAGACCCAGATTCTCTTCCAAGGGTTTATTTTTTAGGATACTGGGGAAGATTTGCTTTTAAAGTAAATATCTGATCCATTTGAATACATTTTGTTTATTAATTTGAAATTGGGTTGAATCCTAAGAAGAAATTCTGGGGCAAACCTTTTATCCACCTTTCCAAAACAATTACTCTTTCTGCATCTGCTGATCTGTCTTCTGCCAACCTCTGTGGCCTGCAGTGTGAAGACACCCCAGAGACGCTCAATGCCAGAGCCAAGTGTGGCAGTTGGAGTCAGGGGGAAGAAAAAGGAAATGAAAAGATGGCTGTTCCCTGGGAGCCTAGTGACTGGCTGAAAAAGTGGGTCACACCTTTAGGGCTGATGACTCAATAGGAGTGAGTGGGGAAGAAGCAATGGAGACAAGAAACAACCATGGGAGATTCCATCAATGCTGTCTACTGAAGAAGAAAGGTCCTCAGCAAAACAGAACCAGAAGGATGGATGGATGGATGGATGGATGGATGGATGGATGGATGGATGGATAGGTGGATGGATGGATGGATGGATGGATGGATAGGTGAATAGATGGATGGATAGATGGATGGATGGATGGATGGATGGATGGATGGATGATGGATAGGTGAATAGATGGGTGGATGGATAGGTGGATGGATGGATGGATGGATGGATGGATGAATGGACAAACTGATTGACTGACAGATGATAGACACTAAGTAATTTACTCATGCATCATTTGTAGGAAATTGGATTCACAGACCATAATGCTAAGTGAGGTAAATATGACACAGAAGTTTAAATATCACGTGGTTTCTCTTACATGTGAAACCTAAAGTATAAATATTGTAAAGAGCAAAATCATAGATGATAAAAACAAGGAGGTAGACTTTTTGGAGTAGGAAGGGGATCTGGAAATAGGAAAAGACAGAAGGCAAGGAAAAGTAAGGATTAAGATGCGATGTGCACATGCAATGACTTCCCACAGTGAATGTGATCATTACCTATCCCAAACCTGTACTAATAAAAACAATGTAAAGAAACTGACTCCTGCATTTGTGTGGGCTGGCAAGTTTGAATCTGCAGAGCTGTCTGTCAAGTCCAGAGAGGGGGATGTCACGGCTCCAGTCTGAAGCCCACCTGAGAGGACACTTCCTCCCTGGGAGCCGCACTCTGTGTCCTTACGTTCATCAGCAGAGGAATTGGGCCACTCCTGAGGTAAAGGCATCTGATTTGCCCCAAGTCTACTGACTTAAATACTAGTCTCACCTGAAAAACACCCTTTTGGCATGATGCAGACAGGGCTTCTGCCAAAATCTGGGCTCCAGTGTCTCACTAAGTCACTGCATTAATGTTCGCATTGGGCTGGGCTTTGTATTCACCAACAGCTGTGCTGAGTATCTGCGATTTTCCAGCTGTCAGCTGAGCACCTGACGCGCCATTACACAAACACAGTGTGTGCAGCCTGGAGACCTGCTCCGTGGCTGACACCCAATGGGAGAGCCAGACAGCAGGGAGGTTCCTGTGGAGGCCGAGGCCGAGTGGAGGACAGCAGAAGAGATGGCCAGGGAGCAGGGCTGCCTCTGAGAGGAGCTGAGAGGGAAAGAGGTGTGGTTGGGGGCCGCATGGTACACCCCAAGCAGTGCCTTTCCCTCTCTCTCAGGGGCAGGTTTGTGGGGACAGGAGGGTTCTATGAAGGGCTCTGTGAATGTTCACATCATGCTTCCCAAAGGACAATGGTGAAACTGAAAGGAAAATGCATGAAAAATATCGGCTCAAGTGGAGAAGAAAGTCAGAGATGCTCCCCAAAACCTCAAGGGCCAGAGGAGATCTGTACTGCCTCTACCTCCCTGTACCCCAAGCTCCAGCCCTCATGAGGGATCAGCACAATGCCCTACCAGGGGCCAACCGTGACACCAGGTGGATGGAACAAGGTCTCCCTGAGCCCAGGGGCAGCCTCGCCACCAAACGCACCATGGGGTCGGGTGTGACCATGTCGGCTCAGAGCACAGGGACATTCTGGGAAGAAGCTCGGAAGTAGGGGATTAATTATTAAGCTCCTGTATGAAAGCAAGTTCTGCAGCGAATGAGTGAACAGAATATTAAATTAGACACATCATACATCAAAACGATCTAATGACATGAAAGAAACCAAAATATAAAATGAAGCAAAACAAAACTGAAACAGTCCATGTCTGGTGGAAGGCTGCACTCTGCCCAGGTCTTGGCCTCCCTTCCTCGGCCAATGAGAACCAGACGATGCCAGGATCCTCGGTTTCAGCAGGAAACCAGGCTGGGCCTGGAACATTCCACCTCACACAGTGCCCTGGCTGGCACCCTGAGCAGAGCCCTGGTCGGGAAGCTGAGTGCCAGGCCTCACCAGGGGACAAGGTGTCACAAAGGCAGCAGCAGCTGCTCAGGGACAGGTGGAGGGGGTGGTACCAAAGGCCCCTGGGAAATGCCAGGCAGCTGTGCAGAGGGTCTCCACACAGTCACCTGGGTCCCGTGGCTCAGAGGCTGTGTGACCCCAGTTCTAGGCCCTGGGCTGGGGTGAGTCTTGACCACTGATGTCTTGCCCGGCATTTATAGAACTAGGGAGGAGACAAGGGCCAGCATCCAGGCTCACACTTCCCGCCTCTGTGTCAACTTGGGCTCTATCTAAGATGCTGTTTTCACAGCATTTGCTCTCACCATTGTCTCCCAGTCCCGTCCTGTCAGCAAATAAGTAAATATATTCATCCGGAGAGCGCTGGCTCCTGATGGTGCCGGTGTGTGTAGAATGAAATGGCGTGGCTGAAATTCACATGCGAACCCCCAGAGGTGTCTATCAGAATATCGCCTGTGAATAACCAAATGTGCACAAATTGAAATTAAATTGAAATTTTGTTCAACCGCTGAGTCTCCAATCATAAACTGTCTGTAATAATCTAAAGCCTGGGCTTAGAACAAATCATCTGTCACAGTTCACAGGCCCTTGGGAAGGAAAGGAGAAGTCCAGGCAAGGAAGGTAAAATGCATGCAGGATGTAGAGGGTGGGGCACTGTGCACCATGGGGACAGAACCCCCTACCAGAGGGAAGACATGGGCACGTCTACACCAGCACCAAGGCTGAGGCACCAAGGACACCATGGAGGGGACAGCGCCTGACACCAGGACGGGAGCAAACCCAGGAAGGCAGGAAGCATTTGCCCTGGACCCCCAGATCCCATGGGCTGCTGACTATGGCACTGGTCACTGACTGTCCCACATGTCCTCACTCCTGTAAGGGGCTGGAGAAACAGTTTGTGCTCATTTAGGGCTGGAGCAGAGTGCAGCCTCCTGGGCAGCCCACCATGTGGTCCTGAGGTTGAGCAGGTTCTGCGCAATGACACTAGAGCATTCTGAAAGGTCCTGGGCAGGTCAGCGTGGTAGTGGTTGCTAGCATGGTGGAAGATTTTTCTTGTAGACAAACACTCACAGGAGCTCCGTTACAGGAACTCACACCAGAATTCCTGGTGTTTGTAGCGTGAGCAAGATCCAGCTATTTCGAGGTGAGGCTGGCTCCCTCTGCTCTGCAGCCCTTCACGTCCCATCTCCAATTCATTCTGCTGCAGTGAAGACTGCCGTCCTTTCCAGGAGATGACCCGCTTTTGGTGTCCCAGCTGCTGTCCCCTGGCATCCCGCTTCCGGTCACAGCCACTGCCCAGCACTGTGCCTGACATGGAGTGGTTCCTGCATCTGAGGACAGACCAGTGCCTCACGGATGTCCTATGCACAGCAGCACGGCCCAGGTCACTAACTCCCCTGCCCGGCCAGCACTATCCATGAAACCAATGCTCCTTTCCCTCCTTCTTCCAGCCATGTCCTCTGCCCAGCCACTGCCATCCACCTCTCCCAACCGGGCGGCTCTGGCCTAGACAGTAGCTGGGGATGGCCCACGCTTAGAGGCTGGAAGAGCCATGGCAGAGGCCACTTCCTGTCTCCTCGGTGTGACCTCAGCAGGTGGTGGGGCAGGAGCACACGAACCCCTTACACTCCCAACTTCAGGTGACCTGATCACCCCAAGGGCTTCACCTTCAGGTGCCATCCCATCGAGACCAGGCCCCAGCCTTTGATTTGGGGAGCGCAGCACAGCCCTCTTGAATGCTATCCCATCTTCCTGCTGCATGGCATGTGACCCTGAATTCAGTGAAGTGACATCATCTGTTGGTCTTTCACCCAGAATTCATTTGGCTTCTTGGATCAGTTCTCCTCCTCCTGCTCTTCCTCCTCCTCCTCCTCTTTTTTTCTTTTTCTCCTTCCTCTCTTTTTCTCCTCCCCCTCATCTGGATTCTTCTTCAGAAGTGGCCAGGGCTTTCCATCTAGGATTGTTTCAACAAAACACAAACCAAGTACTAGAAAGAAGGAGGCACATCATGACCTGAGCCCTGCACCCTCATCAAACACCTGCTCCCCTCCAAGGTACAACCCACCCTCCAGGACAGAAGTGACTGCACAAGTGCCATGTGGACAATGCAGTAGTCACAGTGTCACTGTCCATGGCCCTGAGTTGACACAGTGAGTCAAAAACCTCTTGGCTCAGAATATTGTGCTTCAGTTCTACCAAGCGAGGAATAAGAGGCCTGGTGTTGGTCTTCAGGGAAATCTGATATTCTGGACTCTCAGAGGCTGACTGGCAATGTTACCATGATTGTTGCTAACCAGATTACAGGATTCACCGAGGTTTCTAAACCTCCATTTCCTCGTTGGTAAATTGAGGCAATCTATCTTCCTGGATCTGTTGAAAAGATTACAAAACATAGTGTACTTTGTGTAACACATCCCTAGAAACCCTATCTTCTGTGCAAGAAAGTACAAAGTTGGTCAGTACTTAGGATTATTCTTGTCTGACTTCTTTTCTTCTTGTCTGACTTCTTTTTTTAAGTGTTGATTTTTATTCCTGGGTGCTTTCAGCAGCATTCTTTAAAAGCTTAACAGCTGGCTGGCAAGCAGCTTTAGAAATCAAACCATCCACACCATAAACTGTTAGAAACACAGGACTAGAGCTGATAAATGCAGAGCCAGGTCTCCAGGGCTACTAAGCTACAGTTCATCATTACTGGAGGAGAAGAACATGTTGCCCTTTGTTTAGTTTTTGTAAAGCATATTGATCAGCCTTCAAGCCTGCACACCAAGGCTGGCTCTGAGCCGATGCCAGCCCAATCCCAGTGTTCTCGCTCACTGATTACCTGGGTCTGAGAGTCTGCAACCCTCAGAGCTAAGGTTAACTTCCACCACGTGTCCCTGAGCCTTCTCTGCAGCCTACAGTTGTGACATGTCCCTGACGTCCCTCCAAGAGGAGGTGCAGGATGTAGGCCACAGAGGGAGGAGGTTCCACTGTGGTCTCGGGCCAGGTGCTTAATACTCTCCTGTTCATCTTCAAGACTCGCCCTGAGACCTGGTGTCTCAGACACAGAGTTCAGGGTCCAAGGTCTTGGCTGGGAGATGACAAACCTCAGCCTCCAACCTAGGCTGCCAGCCCTGGAACTCTGCAGGGTAGGGAGGACACCTCCAGCCACCTCAGATCACCTCAGCCTGCTCATCTCCTCAGGGAGCCAGAGATCTTGACCTTGCATGGATCAAACTTCATGTAGAAGGCTTCCTGGATCCCAGCACCTGCTTACTGATGCATTCACGTCCTCTGGAGGCCTGAGAGAACCGTAGAAAGAATGATCCACTCCAGCTCATGGACACGTGGGGAGCAGTCCACACCTGAAAGTCTTTGCGGTTTCTCAGCCATGGAGAGCAAACAGGGTCCTACTGTGCTTGCGTCCCAGAGAGCCCACTCCACACAGATCCATCAGCAGCTGTCACTCAGCACTGACCACTGCTCCTGACCCTGTCTCAGCCCTGTGCCTTGGCTCTGAATGGTCCCTGCACCCAGGACCCTCCCTGGAGTGCGTTTGCCTCCCTCCATCCTTTTTTGTTTTCAACAGAAAGACCAGAAAAACAGCTGCTTGGATTGCTTTAAATACATTAAGGAAACAAAACTAGGAAGGCATCTAGTATAAAACACATCTACACAGTGAAGTGCTAAGTTCCAGGTGGAACTGGGTTTCTGTGTCCCTTGTCTGGCCTGTCATTTCAGGACTGGGCTGATTCCTGGGTCCCGCTGCTCCGCCTCATGGCTGGGGTCAGGGCCGGGTGGCAGGGCCGTGAGAACACACAGCAACTTGCTGTTGGACAGTTACCACGCAACAGCACTAGACCTCACACCCAAGCCTTTGCACAATGCTTCAGTGTCTGTCAGAAGATTCGTTATCTTTTCCAAAACTGTTACCAAGTTACCTTACAATACAGTGTTCTAATTTATTTGGCACATCAGCAGAGAGGAGGAACATGAACACGTTTACAGTGAACACTGCTGAACAAAGTTATCATGGATGCAGAAAAACTGACAGCTGTAGAATTCTAGGGTCTCGGCAAAACATATCCAATAAAGGACTGACACGGCTCAGTGTTTCCAGGTCTGAGAATTCGCATTCTTCCTCACTGAGGAAGTAACAGGAAGGCCTAGGACCTGAGCCACATTCGGGGTGACTGATGGACAGTGGCCCCGGCATCTGCGCTGTGACATTTAAGGAACTTCCAGCAACTGGAAGGCTCAGCTCTTGGAATGAAGAACAGGCTGCTGGTACGGAGGCTCACATCAGTCCGGCAGAGAGCTTGGGTGATGCTGGCCCAGCCAGACATGTCTCCACGGAGGCTGCCCAGGGGGAGTCCACAGTGCAGAGCTCAGAGCCAGCCTGGGGTGGAATTCTCAGCTCAGCCTGAGGAACCCGGCTGGGACTCTTATCTCAGCCTCCTGAGGTGGTGAGGGTGTGGACAGAATGGACAGATTCTGCCCAGGGCTTGGGTCGGATGCCAAGGAGCATGGAGAATGTGGTCTCCCAACCACGGCGGCCCTCAGAGCCTGCTGCTGCTAGAGGCTGCCCATCGCTGTGTCCCACACACCATGCTGAGATGTCTTCCTCTTAATCCCTCCATGAACACGCAGCCTGTGCAGTGCACCTCGGCTCATGAACTTGATTCTTTCCACAGTTCCGGTCACAGACTGAGTTGGAGGAGGATGGGATCAAGTGTAATGGTCAGGTTCAGTGTCGACCTTGTGGGAGGATTTGATTCCGTTCTTGTGCAGCTTGATTTGCTCCCAGAACTGTAGAGAACTGAGTTCTTGAACCAAGTGCACCAAGGTTCTTTCACCAAGGGTAGTTCCCTCGTGCCTGAGGCACATGCCGAAGCTCACAGTGGGTTAAAGATTCGCATGTCACTTTCCATACTGACTCAGGTGTCCTTTTTGTTTGTTCTACTGAGATTTTACATTTTCGCTCCTCTGATTTCGGTTTTTATTACCACTTGATCTCTGTCTTATCATTACCGTCATTATAAGATGTTTACATAAAACTTTTCCTCAGAGGGACTCAAATCACATTACAAACTCAAATTACCAAACAGACATTAATCACCTCGGGGCCCCAATAATTAAAATGGTGACTAGATATGGAGCTGCCACACATGGAGACCACTGCCCTGGGAAAGTGGGGTGCAGGAGAAGCCCGAAGTCCACGGTTTCCATTGTAAAAAGAAATGATATTACTCCCAGTCCTCAGAGATCACTACCTCAAAAGGCTCGTGCATCCAGTGCAGTTGCCTGTGAAATCTGCGGCTCTGGAGCCAGCTCTTCCCACGGAAAGGAAATGTGCCGTGGTTTCCAAAAGGAACTGCTGGACCAGGCCTGCGCTGGAGGGGGCGATACCAAGTGCCCCAGGGGCTGCCCCAGGGGCTTCCGAGTGTGTGAGGGGCTGGCGGCCAGGAAGCCCAGCCTGGCGTGGCCAGGGTGGAGCCAGGTGGCAGAGGCTGCTTGCAGCAGTGGGTGCCAACCCTGCTCTCCCCAAGCAGAGCGGGCCGGGCAGTCCTGCCACAGCTGCCATGTGCCTTCTCTGCTTGGCTGTTTCTCTTTCCCAGTTGTGGTAGAAGCATATTCAGGCTTCTAGGGTACAAATACCCTTACCATGGCTGAACTCTAATGATTCGTGTGACATCAGGCAGGGACTGGTACCGTGGGGTGAGTCCCTGCCAGCACAATGAGACTCAGTGTCCCGCTCTCATAGTCCCTGTGTGATGCCTACTCACACACACGGTGACTGGTAGGCAGCAAGCACCAGCCTTCCCAGGGAGACTCACCTTTCACCGCCGCTGCCTCCTGCTCTTCTTCGTCTTTCAGGCTGGTCAGGGTCAGCACCGCAGCTCCCCCAGCACCTGCAGTGTACTTCACGGTTCCATGGACCTTTCTGTAATGGGTTTTCCGTGTCTCCCAGATTCCTATATCAAAACCACCACTCCCAATCACCTGTATCTGGAGACAGGGCCTTCGCCTCCTCAGAGTGGGGCCCTCACCCAACCTGGCTGATGTTCATGTGAGAGGAAAAAGCATGCTGTACAGAGCTCACAGGAGACACAGAGAGAACACAGCATCCGTGAGCCAGGAGCAGGCGCTGAGGAGGAACCAGCCCTCCCCACACAGTGACTCTGGACTTCCGGCCTCCAGAAAAGTGAGTTCTTGTTTCTAAGACCCCCCACCCCAGCACGGAGCACAGCTTTGCAGCAGAGGGAGCTGGGGCGACATGGTGCCCACAGGCAGAAAAGCAAGAATCCAGACCCAGGTCTTATGTGAGCTGACTCAAAATGAGTTGCAGACCCAAAGGTAAAATGCAAACTTATAAATCCCATAGATGGTAACATGGGAGAAAATTCAGGTCACCTTAGGTTGGACAATGAGTTTTTAGCTGTGACACCCACTGTGCAATCCAGTAAAGATACTGACATCAGGCTTCATTAAATTAAAAACTTCTGCTTTCTGAAATGCACCTTTAGGATGAAAAGACACTGATGGCCCTGGGGAAAATCTTCACAAGGCACACACAGGGAGGACTGGTATGAAAACTGTCAAAACCCCAAAACTCCACCGCCAGGAAGCAGCCCGCCCATGATTTCCAGGCAAAAACCTTGATCCATTGCTTCACTGGGGCACAGATAGCAGCCAGCCTGCGAGGAAGCTCAGGGTGCTGGTCAGCAGGAGCTGCACAGGGACACCAGGACACCAGCACTCCACACAGGGACCTCCAACTATAGGCCTCTGGCACCGGGGTGAGCCCAAGGGGAAACGGGAGCGGCCTTTGACAAATCTAACACAGGCCATTTTGTCCAGCAGCTGTGCCCCCATTTCTGGCCCATGTCATTTGAAAGATAATACAACATCCTGCAGTAGAAGGTCCAAAAACGTCGGGAGGACCAAGGAATGACCTTCAGCAGGTAGACGCGTAGCCAAACACTGGCACACACAGACACTGGGGCACCTTCCCATGGTAAAGGAGAAGCTCTCCACCTGCAAAGAGGCAGGGAAGAGCCGTAAGCTAATGCTGCTCACTAAAGGAAGCCACTTTCCAGGAAAGACACAGCCTGGAGAGAGCGGAAGGGAGCAGCCCAGCATCAGGGCAGCTCAAGGTGAAGGGCACAGAACACTGGGCCCACAGCAGGGACACCTGCCCTGCCATGGCACCATGCAGCCCACAGGCGGCCACAGGGTACAATGCGGAACTGAGTCAGTGATGTGTGTGGTAATGAGCTGCCCGGCCTACCTCACCGATACCTCTTGAGGTGTAACCAAAAACTGTAGCAAATATTAAAACTGCTTACAGATTACAGCGAAGGACACATTGCTATGAACTCCTCAGAGTCCTCTCCTTGCTCTGAACGCACTCGTCCATCGTCCTCACCACTTTCTGCAGCAGCTCTGAGGGTCACCGGTTGCTGTCATGGCTACCTTGATGTCCCCAATTAATTCAAAGTGCTTCCCTCTTGTGACCACTTTGACTTTGAGGAAGAGCCAGAGTCACACAGGGCTGGACTGGACCCGGTGAGTGTGGTAGGTGAAGATGCCCCGGGGAGCTCTTGGGAGCCGCCTTCCGTGGGCAGGACATTCTCCAGGTCACTGATTCCGCCTCTGAAGCTGCACAGGGCAGGGGACTCCAGAGCTGCTGCCCAAAGTGGTGAGGCCCAAGGGGTGAGTGTGCTCGAGCTGGGGAGGGGGTCCTGAGGGGACTCACGCAACGTGTCTTCACTGTGGTGAAATTTAAACAGCTAAACATCACTGTGGAGGCTGATCAGTCCCTGTTTTAACAGGAGAATCGGGGCTGAGGAGTACATTAGAACTGTCAACTTTTTGCCTTGCTATAAGCCTCAAAGTTCTCTAAGAAATAATTTAAAAGTTTAAAAAATTTTAAAAACTTTAATGAGAAAACAGCAGTTTTGTTAGTAGATGTTTGTACTAAGAACTGACTTGGTACAAGTGTGTCTTTAAGCCTTTTCACCCCCCTCTTCCCTAGTCCCCTCCCCATCCAGCTCTGGTCCCCTCCCTATCTTCAGAGGTCTCCCTCCCTATTCCCTGTCACCTTTTATTTTGCTCTTCAAATTATTTGTAGTTTTTAAAAATTGTGAAGAAAATTCTCTACACTTGTGATGAAAATCAAATGAGCAGAGCTGCAGACCAGTAGCGCCTCCACAAGGACAGAAACCTGCAGCTGGAAAGCACAGCTTTAATCTGAAGCCCTGGAGGACCATGGGGGAAACTCCTCCTTCCCTCTGTGCTGAGTCCATCCACGGAGCTAGGGTGGACCCAGGCTGCACTGGGCTGGCTCTGCGGGGTGCTGGAGCAGGGAGGCATGGCCGGGGTCTGGGTCTGGTCCCTGTCGCCTCTCTTGGCACTGTCCCCGGCTTGGCTTCTGGGCCACCAGGAACCAGGCAGCTTTGCTCCCTTGCAGCCTCCACCGTGCACTGTCCGACCATGCCCAAATCTTCCTGAAACATGAGCTAAACTCAGCCTCTCCTCAGCTTCTGTATTGCAAAGAAAACAACCGACAGAGAGAGGAGACAACCTATAGAACGGAAAAAAGCACTGGCAGCTACTCCTTGGACGGAAGACTAATATCTAAAATACATTTTTAAAAACCCTCAAAAACATTAGGCTTCTAGAAGTATAAATAGTAAGTACACAAAAAGAATGTTTAGCATCTTGGGCCATTAAAGAAATGTAAATTAAAACAACACTAAAATTCCATCTTACTCCAGATAGAATGCCTTCAAAAAATCAAAAAAAAAATGTTGGCAAGTTTGTAGTGAGGGGCAGAGGGCAGCTCTTCTCCATTGGTAGCAGGAATGCAAACTAGTACAACCACTATGGAATTCAGTATGCAGATTTCTCAAAACCTAAAAACTGATTTAACCAGCTAAATGAAACCCCAGGTACATTAAGCTATCTGATCCTGACAAATGAGGTCCAAAACTTTCTAGCCTCCTTAGTAGATGAGGCTGGGGCTTAGGTATATTCCACAAAGAGTTAAAGATTCCATATCACAGTGATCCATGTATACTCCTATAGAACCACAACTTGTAATAGCTAACTCTTGGAATTGGCCTTGTTTTAGTTACTTCCTGGTTGCTGGGACAAAATACCTGACTCTCACAATTGAAAGGAGGAAAGGTTTATTTTAGCCCACAGTTTGTAGGAGTTTCAGTCCATAATTGGTTAGCTCCAAGACAGAGTGGCAGGGCAGACGCACTTGCAGAGAAGAAACAGTCCCTGGCAGGGGAGGCAGGAAACAGGAGACCACAAACCTGCCTTCCTTCTTTCCCTTCATATTCCATCCAGCTATATACCTACTGATTGGTGCCACCCACATTCAGGTTGGGGCTTCCATTGTAAAGCAATGTCTCGCCCACCTGGTGTGGCTCATAAAGATGCACCTCCAGTCTGCCTGTGCCAAGTCCTCCTTCACCTCCTCCTCCTGGACCCCTGTATCCACACCTCCTGCTCATCCAGGAAGTTCTGGGACCCCCAGGAGAGCAGGAGAGAGCATCCTAGTGTTATTCATGGTGCAGTCCATGGTCAGAGCCCATGGTTCCTTTGGGCATCTGCTTCCCTAAAATGGGAAAGATGCTCCTGGGACTCTGTCCAACTTATTTTGGACAGATTAATAATAATCTGTTACAGTAAATAACAGCAATAAAATTAGAATTTTAATCATTGGACACAGCTCCTTAGCAATGAGATCAACTCCAGAAATGTTAAGAAGAAAAAATATATCATTTATCCTTAAACATATTATTTGAAGTAGTAATAGGTATCCATGTGAAATAAGATCTTAAAAAAAGGTCAAATGTCAACATAGAAAGTTTGAGACAGGTAGAACATTCAAATCCCTTCTTCACAGTGAGTTGGCCAATCGAGGAACATGTGGATTAAGTTCTGGATATCTGAAGCACAACACTATTACTCTAGTTATCACATCATGTTGTGGACTTAAACTTTATTAGGAGGATACACGTCTTGTTACATGTTCACACAATAAAATAAAAAGGTTTTAAGGCAGCACCTTGCTTTACTATTCGATATGCTTCTAAGGTTCTTTATTGGCTTGACCACAAACTTTGTTGTAAAACCACATATTAAGAAGCTCCTGTTTTGAGGCTCAAATTTTAAAGTGCCAATTTCCCACTGACTTTTATTTTAGTATTGTTCTAAGTTAACTGAGGTTATAAAATTTAATGAGACTGTCAAGAAACAGTGGTAGCAAATAAGTGCTATATTCTCCTTTGAATGATGAGGGAATCCTGGTCACGCCTCCAAGTTGAAAGGCATTACCTCACATCCCCAGGACTCTAGTCCCCACCAAGTGCAGAAGTCACCAGAGAGGAGAGGGGGCCAGCAGGGCAGATGTGTGTGACGGTGACACTGCCCCCAGCACAGTGCTGGAAAAGGGGAAAGCAAGCCCTGGGAGGGCCTGAGTGCTCCAGGGTGAGGAGCCAGGACTGAGGCTGGATCTCCTCGGGGGTGGTTTGCAGCAGTGACTCCTCCTCCAAATATTCCCAGGAAATGCAGCTGTGCCAAGCAGAGTAGGGGTGCTCAGGAGGCCCAGTGATGACCTGACTTCTTGCACATGACCTATCTTGATGCAACACTTACCCTTCCATGGGTAGACGTCTGTCATCGGGGAAGCTGAGAGGACAGTCCTCCTGTGCAGCCGCACTGAGGGTGTTGGAAGTCCCTCAGGAGGCCAGGGTGAGGCCGGCTTGGTGTGGGCTCCACGCACCAGGCTGGTGATTCAAAGGAGGAGTAGATGTGTCACACAGCACACACAGAGTGAAGGAGATACACGCCAACGCTGAGTCCACTTAACATGCTTTCTCCGCGGGGACAGGATGCAGAGATCTCTGCCAGTGCTATGGCATCATCTAGGGGCCCCAGCTCCAGTGGAAACTGCCCTTATGCCTCCTGTCTACCCACAGGCTGGAGTAGGAGTGGGGGAGGCAGCCAGATGAGGGTGCTTGAATCATCACCACCGTCACCATCTTCATCCTCATCACCACAATCATCACCATCACCACCATCCTCATCATCACCACCATCACCACCACCACCATCATCACCACCACCATCATCACCATTACCACCATCA